>CM029472.1:48783298-49368298 GCA_017140325.1 Eucalyptus leucophloia subsp. euroa
GATGGCTTAAATGTGAAGATTCCGATCACATTTTTTTTTTTTTTAAATTGGAGAAAAGCGTACTTGATGGAGTTTAGACCCACTTTTAAGTAAAGATCCAAATAATCTCTATTGGAGAATTTAATCGATGTGAATATTTATTTTGCGATAATCTTTTGCATGGGATTTTCTTGTAAAAATTCATTTTGATACTACATTTAGAATAATATAACATATACAAACCGGGCAACTTACGGCCATTTTGCTAGTAATACATGAAAACCTTTCTTGTTATTTCACAAATAAAAGTACTGACGTTGCGGTATCATGCGAGACGTATCAGTTCTGCTCCCATAATCGATGAAACTAAAGAAAAAGAATAGATGCGATATTTCGGGGATAAATAAGAGGACAAACGCATTTAGGCATACTAATTACATATTGGCTTCTTTGACGGGCCAAAAAAGGAGGGCCCCACCAGGAAAAAAAAAAAAAAAGTTAGAAAAGTGTAGGCTCATTATAAGGGGAAAAGAAAGGGACCCGCACAGAAAAAGGAGGAGGAAGGAAAGAAAAAAATAAGAAAAGAAAGAAAGGAAAGGAAGAAGAAATAAAAAAGAAAAGAGAAATGAGTGGACGCTTCAAAGACCTTGCTAAGCCTAATTAACTTTTTTTTGCAATGCTCGATAGGATTCAAGTCCTTTGTTCATTTAATCGAAGTAATTTTTAGAATTAAGGCATAAATTCGAAGTTATGTAAATTTTAAATTGCACGGTCCAATTTTGGAGTTATTAAACTGTGAAATTATACGAAAATGATAGCTCAAGATGTTGTGAAGCTACAAACACAAATCAATTTGAAGTTATGATTTAGTTGAAGTAATTTTTAAAGTTTTTCACTGTACTCTACGTTACAACTTTGAATAACTGCTTTAGGCAAGCTTTTGCATTTTGTTTGCATGTAGGACTCATTTTGTCAACAATCAAATTTAGTTTAGTTGATTCGTATTTAAAATAGTACTTTACTTGATTTTGATATTATTTCTTGTTTTATTGATATGATTACAAGTGCGCTTGCTCATAAGTATGGAAGACAGGTCATGGCATGATATTTATGAAAAGGGAACAAGTGATGTTTAGAGCATAATAGTTGCATAAATTTGGATCACGTATTTACTACCCTTTTAATTATTTTGAAATGGCATGGTGAAGCACTTCTGAAAATGGTTGTGAATTGAATTATTATGACTTGGCTTGGAAAATACTTTATGAAAGGGATTAAAAATGTATATATTGATTTGTGAACCTGGTTTATGAAAGATGTTATGTTGTGAAAAGATATAGTTTTGATTTGTGAAATGTATTTTGATTTAAGATATTGATTTTTTTTATTAGTTTTGCCAATTATTAGAAGATGATAGTTTGATACTCATTATCATTGTGAACTAAGTGAAGCATTTGGTTTATGGGTATGCATACTGGTCAAGGCAAGGACTAAGTGCTAGACATTGACACGAGTTTCATGGGAGTCTCCTCTAGAATCCTATACTATTGATATATGTTAATAAGGACTAAGTGCCACACGATAATATTGATCTTGTGGGAGCTACCTCTAGAACCTTGTGGTCAACTATTAAGTGTGATATGGTGATGTGAGTCCTATGAAAGCCTCATTTAGAACCTTATACTGTTGTTATATATACTTCTCAAGGACTAAGTACTACATGATCTCCTAGGTCTCATGGAAGTCACCTTTAAATCCTTGAGTTGAATAATGAGCATACGAGACTAGTCAATGGAATAGACATTTGATGTATAGTTTGATAGAAATTGATCAACAGATTTGACTATTGATGTTTTAATTATTATCTTAAATTGAAAGAGTATTTCCATATTTCACTATTCATGTTGACCATAATATATGTACAAAACCTCTATTAAAAAGGTATATCTCATTTTTTATATTTTTTAAATATTGGATTTGAGATTATTAAATTTCTATATAGTTTTATGAATATACATATGAATATTCGATCTACTTAGAAGAGATTTGTACTACTAATTGAGTTATGTTTGCTCAAACCGTTCATTCCAAATCATTTTCAGGTTCATCAGCTACTAGCAAGTACAACGAGCAATGTCGATGGGAAATTTTGGTAGTTGAATTTTAGGCATGAGTCGAAATAGTTAAATGCATGTCTGACATGATTTTTGCTAGGCTTAGTTGAGTTGGAGATATACAAATTCGTTTTGATAGATTATAAAAATTATAATTTTGTAATCAACTCATAGTCTTATCAATTATATAGATTGATGTATACAATGGTTTGCATTTGAGGTCACGTTCTTTAGAAAGAATGATGGCCATGCATTATCCATACACTTGTAAGGGTCGGGTGTTGTTTTTGACACCCCACAGTGCCTATTGTACTTTAGCACATATTTAGAATAATCGAACGGAAAGGCAAAAATACTTAGAAATTCAGGGGAAAATAGTGCAAAGGCAACACTACATCAATAATTACTTAAAATATTTATTGGAACTAAGGGCTAACTTATGAGTCATCTAGTGCCTCTAAATTAGTCTTAGCTTTTCTAAAATGTGGCAAAATGATACATTATTGTGAACTAAAAAGAAAAGGGGATCATCACATTATTTCTCCCATAATAGATTAGTAGCTGTAACAAATCAAAAACGAATACCACCCCTGAATTGGAATCCTAAAAATCGCGGCAAATAAGAGGTGATCATTTACGGTTATCAAGCAAACTCCTTACATGGGAAAAGATCAGTGTTGTCAGAGATAATTAAAATATCTCCTTCAATTTTCAACATGTCTCTGCATATGACTTTCTTGATCGTGCATATCTCCAATTGATTATAATTGGTATTATATTAATCTTGTCATCTAATAAAGCCTATTGCTCATTTACTCTTCATTATCGCACACAAAAATATACAGGTATTACACAATTTTCCCTTTCACATATTTCTTATCTGGTGCAGTGTTCCTGTACCTCGACCTTTTTGTCTTTTACCAGAGAAAATATGGTTAGAGTTAACTCTAAATATGCTAAAGTGATGGAAAATAAGAAGACAAGTAGAAAATAAGACGATGAAGGAATGTGGCATTTGTTCACTAACTAAACGTACAATCTGGGTGTTGATTGTCCAACTGGTGGGGTGGCTTCTCTGAAGTTTCACTAAGAGAAGTCTAGAGGACACAACTTGTTGAGAAAAGCAATGACAAGAATAAGTAGAATCTATTTGGTGCATGAACCAACCCATTCCCCCAAAATCATTGTCATCGTTTATTGTCGAAATCAAATTATACAACACCCTTATTCTTCCTCATCTCTAGTGAAGATCAGTAATACACAAATATTGTAATACTTTGACTTGTCAAAGGGTGGGGCCCACAAGAGAGAAAAAGAAAGAAGAAGAATGGACATTCAGCCCGTTATAGACGGAAAAGAAGAGGCCAAGAGCATGTACAGCCGAGAAAGAACAGAAAAAGAAAGTAGGGAAAGAAAGAAAGGGGCCGTTGTGCGTACATGCCACGGATGCATCACGAAGCCGATTCAACTTCGATTTGCAACGTCCGATAAGTACTCGCACCTCTCGTTTGTCTAATTGGAGTAATTTTTGGGGTTAAGGTTCAAATTCAAAGTTTCGTGAAATTTGAGTTGTTAAATCCGATTTTTGAGTGATTGAACTTTGAGATTTCATGGAAATTGTGGATTAAGGCGTCATAAAGCTATGAGTTTTGATGGGAGTTGATTTAAAGCAACGGTTTAGTCGGAGTGAAATTTTAGGTTTTTGTGCACGAGTTTCACATTGTATTTAAGTTTGAATAATCACTTCAAGTGAGCAATTTGCTAGCGCATAGGAATCGTTTTGTTAGTATTTAGGCATAGTTTAATTATTTCGTAGTCGATGTAATGTTTTACTTAATTTTGATGTTCATTCTCATTTAATTGCTAGGATTACGAAATTGTCCGCTCATAACACTACGTGTTGTTTGGTTTGTGCATTACGAGATGAGTAGTGCTATAAATATATATATATATATATATATATATATATATATATATATATATATTTCGAGTTTGTAAACTCATATTTCCGAAGTGAAATGGATTATAAATAGTATGAGTTATGAATGACATATTAATTGCATAAGAAAATGGATTGGGCATTTACTTTGTTTTTATATTTATCAATGGTCTGAAAAATATTTTACAAAATGTGTTGCAAATTATTATATATATATATATATATATATATATATATATATATAATTTGCGAACTTGGTTTACAAAATGGCCTGTAAAATGGTATGTGAAATGAATTCTGGTTTAAGAAATGAGTTCTGAAATGACTTGAGAAATATTTTACAGAAAGTATTTTTGGTGGTCGAGCCAAGTTGAGAAAGTTTATATGTTTGTTTGTGAAATGTATCTTGATTGATGAAAGGAGTTGAGAAATTTAATGTGTTTTGTTTTGAAGAATCAATTGGTAATATTGATTCTGGATTTGATTCTTAAAATTAGAGGATGTTGGTTTGGTGCTCAATATCACTATGAGCCTATTGAGGGGCTTATGGATATAAATACTAATTTAGGGTATTCTTTTGGACCAAGGCACCAATTTTGTAGGTGAAGACCTTGCCAAGGAAGGAATCTTAATTACCTTATCACCAAACGTTGTCTCGTGATAATAGTAGTATATTGACCAAAAGATTGGTCGATAGATGGACCCTAGACATGTAATTTGATATGAGATGGATCAATAGAATAGACCATTGATATGTGAATTGATGAAATTGATAAATGGACTGGCTTATTAAATCAAATGAGTTTTAATATTGTTTTGTAAAGGTGCAGAGTGAATATTTAATCCACTTGGAAGAGATGCATTACTGATTGAGCTGTGGTTGCTTACCCATTTCCTTCTCAATCTTTTCAAGTTCCTTAAGTAGTGGTCAATAGAACGAGAGCGAAACTAAGGGGGACTTTTGGGAATTGGATTTTAAGTGGTTTAAAACTTTATCCTCCCGATGGCAAGACGGCCGTATCATCTCCCTTTTCTGCTAGGAATTGGGATGTGATAAATATAAATATAAATATCCATATTTGTATTTACGTTTAGCTTATACATAAGAAATAGCTTATATATTAAAAGATTTCACAATTTATATTATTAGTCAACATATATAGTTAACTAGACATGACTTCTTTACATATTACATCAAAGCAATTTCAAAATATTCTTTTGTAAAATCAATGTTAGATAAGTGGAATAACAGTTAAGTTTTTTTTATCAAATTAAGGTAAAAGGTAATGGTTTCTAAATAATTTAAAGGGAGGCGAAAAGAAATGAGGCTTTGTTATGACTTTTCTTTTATCGAAAGAAAATTATATTCATAACTCAAATGGATATATTTTCGTGGCAAAACAAGTTGAAACAAACCTACAAACTAGCCAAATTCAGAAGAGAGAGAGAGAGAGAGAGAGAGAGAGAGAGAGAGAGAGAGAGAGAGAGAGAGAGAGAGAGAGAGAGAGAGAGAGAGAGAGAGAGAGAGAGAGAGAGAGAGAGAGAGAAGCACATACTAATTCCACAAGAACGAATCTATCAATTAAAATATCAATGGCCAATCATTGGATTTCATATATTCATCGGTGATGAGCACATATTGGAAGAACCTTCTCCAATAATTACGGCATTGTCAGTTGACAGTCGCTCCAACATTCGGCTTCCTCTACACCATTATTGTAAGGACATGACCAAAATAGGTTAAACAAATACATAGCTAACATCTGGAAGAACAAAATTTCATGGGTCAATGAGACGCCAGAACTCTTGCAATCACCATTAAAGCTGGAGGCAAAAGACCTGTACACAGACAAACTAGAGATGTATCAAATCGCCAAAATCATATTTATTAAACTTCCAGATCTAGATCGAGGGAGGATATGTCACAAATCTAGAATTAGATTGGGAGAGTCGAGACTTTTTAATTAGAACTAGATTAGGAGAAAAGAGTTCCCAAATCTAAATGGAGAGATGGAGAGGAGGGTTCCCCTATGGTTAAAGGTTGAACAAGACAATCGAGAGAGAAGATAGGGAGAGAAAAAGGAGTTTTGTGTTGACTTGACTCAACCACAAACCTCTATTCTACCTTTCTATCATTCATCTAATTGCCTAGCTTCACGCAAACGGGCAACCGGCACCTCTTTTGTCCTAAACCTCGTAGATTGGAATTTTATCGTACTCTTCATCAGTGAACTGAAGAATTCCCCTAACTGGCGGGCCAACAAAGCAAGAAGCACTACCTTGTGATCATTACCCACTTATTAGTTGGGACAAGTTGTGTATAGTCTAAATCATTAGGAACCAAAGAAAGTGGCATGAATTGCCACACCCCAAAACCATTAAGAATGGAGATGATAAGATTGTCCTTCTACTCAAAAGGCGTAGCCTCAAACCACCAAAAATTCATCTTCCCAAAAATCCTTTCATCGTTGTCACTCTCGTATTACTCATTGCTAACGAAAGAACCTAAAAAGATTAAAAATAAATAAATAAAGGGGTAAACAACCATAGCTTAGTGAGTAGTGCATATCTCTTCTAAGTAGATCAAGCATCCCATATGCACTTTATGAAACCAAACCACAATTCATTTAACCCAAATCCAAAATATAATACACATACTAGATAAATCTAGGTTATATTACTTTAACAATCATATACATATCAGAAAACACTTGTTAAATCAATAATATCATAACAAATATCAATGGTCCAATCCAATAATCAATCTCATTAATTCACACGCCAATGGCCCATTCCATTGGTTGATCTCATGCAACACATCAATAATCTACTTCATTGATCCATATCATATGAAACCACATGTCGATGGTCCACCCATCGACCAATCCTTTGCTCAATGTCAAACCACAATCACGACACAACGCATGGTGATAAGATGACTAAGGGTGCGCATGGTAATGCTTATTGGCTGAGGAACAGTTTCTTTTCAAAAATAGTTCTTTTCTATTTATACTCCAAGGAACAATTTTTGAGTAAAATAAGGTGTTTGGTAACTATACAAAATTTCTACCTTTGAAATAGAAAAAGAATATAAATGCGTTTGGTACAAATTGGTTTCTTTTTTTTTTGTATTTATTCGTTTTTATTTCTTTCACGGATTGCCGATACCGATCACCGCTCGCCGCTGCCGCCACCCTTCGCCACCGCCGACGATCGGAGGCAACCGGTGGTGTTAATGATTAGCGGTGGCGGCCAGCCGATGGCGAAACGGTCGGCGATTGGAGGTGGCCACGGCAAGAGAGAAGAACAAAAGAAAAATAAATAAATAATTATCTAGAAATCGTTCCCAAGAACAAAAAGCTATTTTTTTTTTCTTGTTTTTTATTCCAAATCTGTTTAACAAAAAAATAGAGAATTGTTCTCGGTAACAAAAGTTTTACTAAAACGGATTTATTGTTATTTTTTTACTCTAGGAAATAAAAGAACAGAAATTTGGAGAAGCGGAAATATTACCATGCAGACATAAGATTCCCCTTTGGTTAGGTCTTCACCTATTATTAGCCGATAACTCAACCCATAAAGATATCCTAGATTAGTATGCGTACACCCACAATTCCCTTATTGGGTTCTATTGACACCTAAATTTTACTATTGTATTTATGACTCAATCGCATACAAGATTATGAATTAGTCACTAAAAAATAAAAAGAAGACAAAAAAAAAACAACAAAACAACAAAAAAAAAGGAAAAAAACATTAAAAAAACATAAAATAAAATAAAAACGCCTAGAGGCTCGGCCCGCCGCCCTCCTCTTTTTCCTTTCCCCCCCGCGAGGGCCCAGGCGTGAGCCGGCCCATCTTCCTTTCTCCCTTGGCCCGGCCCGCGCCCGAGTGTCTTCCTCCCCTGGCGGTCTTCGCGCAAACTTGCAGAGGCACAGAAGCTGCAGCAGTGAGTGCAGGCAGCAGAGGATCAAGGTGGCAGGCTTCCGACGTGATCTGCGGGTCGGGGAAGCAGACTGGTCGACAGGCTGGCAGGACAAGAGCTGGTCACACCGATCGTTGACCTTGAAGGGCTCGGGGTACCTGCAAAGAAAGGAGAACATAAGCATAAAAGAGGAAAAAACACGGTGACAAAAGGAGGAAGAGAGGAAGGAACAGAGGAGAGAGAGAGAGCTTGGGGCGAGAGAAGTGCTGGAGAGTGAGAGCCCGTGCACGAGATCCCGCTTCTTGAACCCCTTCTTCTGGAACTGTGAGAAACCGAGAGAGAGCTAAGGACCGACGGAGAGAAACACAAAGGACTGAGAGGGAGAGGGAGACCAAGAAGGAGGTTGGCCGTCGCCGGAGGTCCGTTCTTCAGCCGCCGTCCGCTACAGCCCTCTCCTCGAACCAGGTAAGCCTTTTCCGACCGGGTGTCCCTTGTTTTCGAAAGACGACGGGCCGGAGCTTGCGCCGACTAGTTCGCGCAAGTTTCGGTCCAAGCCGATCCTCCCTGAAAGCTGATAGTTGTTCTAGATGCGTCGTTAGGGGTTTAGATTTGTGCTCGTGTCCGTATCAAGTCGAAAATCCCCGTGTCAATAGCGTACACCAAGTGTGCTTGTGAAAATGTCCTACAAAGGACCGGAAGCCAGCTCACGTTTTTAAGTGGGGATCGATCCGTGTTTGCGTTCATAGCCGTTGAATCATGTTTTCTCTTTGTATGCTTGTTGCGTTTTGGCGTGGCTTTCGCAAAATATTTGTGTATCGTCGAGAGAGCGAGAGTTTTCGTCGTTTCGATGTTTGGATTAATGGTCGCCGGAGTTCGTGGCCAACGGTGGTTTGTGCCGGTTGGAATGGGCGATCGATAGATCACTGCCGTCGGTTGCTTCGGTCGGTGTTGCCATTTGGACGAGCTTCAGTGAGGAACAAGATCTCGGTGAAAGAAGGGGCTTCGAGCGTGCAGAGAACCCACGAAGAAGGAGGCCAGAAGAAAAAAAGAAAAGAATAAAAAAGGAAAAAAGCAAAACAAAAACAAAAAAAATAGAAAACTATAAAAGGTACAAAAATGACTTCGGGAAGGAGGATTCGTAGCAGGAGAAAGTGCAGTAGAAGAAGACGAAATAGGGAAGAAGACAAAAGTTTTTTTAAATATATATTAATTTTAAAAAAATTAAAAAATATTTTTTTAAAAAAAAGCCTCTTTGTCTGTTTGGGTCGGACCCGCATTTAGGCTGGGTCAGCGGGTCGGATCGGGTTCACCCGGTCCGAACCCGCTCCCATGAATATTATAATATTAAAAATTTCAAAAATAATAAAAATTCAAAAACCCTCCTAAAATTCAAAAATTCAGAAAACATTAAAAAAATTCAAAAAATTCAGAAAATATTGAAGAGTCGAGTTTTTTTATTAAAAAATAAAAAGAATTTAAAAATATATTATTATTTATTATTATTTTTAAAAAATTTAAAAAAATTTCGAAAATCTAAAAATGATGGGGTTTAGTTAGGAATTGCCATATCTTGTCTTCTTAGTGTAATTAAGCTTTTATTTGCTTATATTTTGATTATATTGTATGTTTAATTTGCACATCTAATTATGTTTAATTGCACGTATTTAATTTGACTGCAATTAGAATTTTGGTAGCTATAATCGTTATTTTAATGATTGTACACCTGCATGATCACCTCATATGTTAGTGGATATATATAAAATTAATCCAAACCGCCCACCAAAAAAAAATTATTTTGTTAAAATGAATAAGATTAGATACAAAAATGGCATTAATTAGTCAATTAGTGTAATCAAGTCCCTGATCTTAGATTCTCTGGTTGCATAGGAAGTGTGGCATACTTTCGTCCTTCACTTGGTTTCTAGCCGACCCCAATAAGCTAGTGGTGACTCCTTATTGCAAAATTGTTAAAATATACCAATGTCACGTGAGGTATGGGCCTGGGAGAGCCCGCACCTAATTATGGGCCTTAGAACCGTCTTTTAGGCAATACCTCTAAACTTGTTCCCTTCCCCTGAGGGTAGGTCACGATAGGCTCATAGCAATATTGAGCACTAAACTCACATCCTCCACTATTTAGAAATTTAATCCATAATCAATCTCATAATCCACAATACATTTAAAAACCAATCATATAACATTTCATAATTCGGTTCCTCCGATAGAAATATATATATATATATATATATATATATATATATATATATATATTACAAAGCATTTCTCGTATCATTTCATAAAACAAATTCACAATCAAAACCATAATCCATCTCATAACCCGATTTTGCAAACCAAATCGAATCGATTTTCGGAACTCAATTCATCAAACAAAATTTGTTTCTTAAAGCATTTCTCAAATTTATACCCATAACTTTTGGTAGTTCCTCCACAAAGCATTTGATCAAGGCATTTACAAATAATCATTTCAAATTATTTTAAACAATGTCTTTTTCAATTCCTCACAAACCCAAATGTATAACATGCAACAAAAGAACTATTTTCATGAAGAATTTTCTCCATTCATTGCATAATAATCGACTCATGAGTCATCTTCAAAAATGCTTTATCATGACATTTCAAAATCAATAGGGTAGTAAATGTTTGATTTTACTTTTATGCAACAATAATGTCATTTCTAATTGATAATATATATAATTCATAGTATTTTGAAATATGAATTTTACAAACTCAAAGAAGAAATAGCATCACTTACCTAGATATACTCCATACCAAACAACAAAGCTCACTCAAATCAATGAACTCACATTCCTATTATATAAGTGAGAAATAGCGTCAAAACCAAGTAAAATGGTATCTCAATAATGGCTCAACTAAACTACACATAAAACGGCACCTATGTGCTAAAAAATCACATATGCAAAGAGATTATTCAAGCCATCCATAATGTAGAGCTTAAGCACGAAACTTGGTCACTCTGTAACTTTCTCTACCGAACCCCATTCCAAACATTGTTACAGTCAATAATTGTTACGGTCAATAAAAAGCTCTTTCAACATACTATAATGATCCCAACTCGACCGTTCCAAAATAAGCAGAGAACCGACAAAATATGGCCCCAAATTTGCTAGACGTGCACTATTAACCACGCGGGAAACTTCAAAATTTTGTTCCAAACAAACTATAAGTTCAAATCAATTTTTATAAAATGTTATAGCTTCACGACAACATAAACTATTATTTCTATAGTATTACGTATCTCAACAATTTCAAAATCGGAGTTCGCCGCACGAATTTCCAATAAGTCCGAATTTCAAGCCATGTGTCTAAAACTACTCTGATTGGAAGAACAATGGGCGTGAGTACTTACCGGACATTGCAATACATAGTTGATTCGTCTTGACAAGGTCCCCGCGGTGCAAACGCGCAATCCCTTTTTGTCTTTTCCCCTTTCTTCTTCTTCTTTCACTTTTTTCCTCCTTTCCCATTTTTTCTCTGTTTCTCGGCCGCTCAAGCTCTCGGCCTCTTCATAACGAGCCCACTCTTGCTACCTTTGTTGACTAAGTCAACATTTTCTTTTCTTCTTTTTTTCCGTGTGGGTCCCATCACCTTTGAAAAGTCGAAATATTACATGAACAAAGTCGTTTACTGTTGTTGCAATTACAGGATGAAGTATATGATCATCGTGTTCTGTCAGTGGTTGGGAAATTCGCCAATGTTTGTCGACTTTAGGTTTATATTTTACTTGAAAGACCTGCAGTTGCAAAGTTAATCACAAGTTTGAAGTCATCGAGTCATCTTATGTCAACTAAGGCTACACCATAAAATATCATTTAAAATGCTTTACAAAATACAAACTTAAATTGATATGTGAAGAAGACCGCATATATATAAAGAACTTATATGCCTTATTATCAAGCGATGTGAGATACTTTTAACATATTTTAAGAAGTAAAAACTTCCATGGACCTCATTCCCTGCATAACAACTTGTCTGAAAATTTTGCTTGTTCAGCGTAGTGAATGGATAAAAATTGGATAAAAAATGAACAGGGTGCAAAAATGTAATCAGATTCAACAGACAACAAAGACAAAGCATGGAAAAAATGTATAAAGCCGACAGGTTGATGCTGATCGAGTCATCCAACATTTTCTTGTTTTAGTGTACAGTTCACCCATGTACCGGGTCACTTTAGCTACAATGAGAAGTGCTCTGTGACGATGATGTCGCATTCATATTGCGACTGGCTGTCTCAGGTTGAGGCGTGTGGAGCCACAGAAAAGCCATGTAGTTTGACAATAATGAAAAGCGTTCCTATTAAACACGAAATACACCAAATAAAGTTAATGCTATAGAAGTTGCTGAGTAATGATTGAGCGAAATCCTCATCTTATTCTGCAATTTTGTTAACTGTCCTCTCTCCTGAGTATGCCTTTGCTCTACCTTGATTAGTAGGGAAAATTCTATCATAGATGATGGTCTTTTGATCTCTAGGAAAGTTTTGCTTTGATTAGTAGGGAAAATTCTATCATAGATGATGATCTTTTGATTAGGTGCAATCCTCATCTTATTCTGCAATTTTTCTTTTTACTGTCCTTGCTCATGAGTATGCCTTTCCTCTGCCTTGATTAGTAGGGAAAATACATCATAGATGACGATCTTTTGATCTCCAGGAAAGTTTTGCTCTCGTGGTTGATCAGAGCCTATTTTGTATCAGTTAAACTTACCTTTACCACCTTACAATAATTTCATTCTTGTGACAGGTCATCTGGAGTTCAAAGCGTTGGAACCAAAGAAGGGATATCAAGATTGACTGGAGGGAACAAATATTCCATGCGGTCAAGACTTTGATGCATCACATAGTTTCTTCTTCTTAATTTGCTTCTCTTATAAAAGTGAACACCCATCAGAAGAAACGGCAAGAAAAAGCTGCCAGAAATAGCGAAATCCCCATTATTACTGCAATTTGGCATATGCTATTGTCTACTTTTCATACTCTCATGAATTGGCATAGCAATCTTCGCCATTTAATTATATCATCAGTTCTTTTCAGAGTGTGCATTTCCACTGACCTGATTACTAGAGAAGGCTCTATGAGAGATGGTGATGTGTTGATCTCCAGTGGTGGAGATTTTGCTCTTGGCTTCTTTAGCCCCGGCAATTCTAGCCATAGGTACTTAGGGTTATGGTATAACAAAATTCCCATGAAAACGATCGCATGGGTCGCCAACCGGGACAACCCTGTCAAAGATAATTCAGGACATCTTGTTATCGACAAGCTGGGGAATCTCATACTCTACGACACAAAGAGAAGCATCTCTGTTTGGGGTAGCAATCTTTCATTATCTTCGGTGGCGAGTGACTGCGTAGCTCAACTTTTGGATTCGGGTAATCTTGTTCTGTTTCAGGATGGCAAAAAGAGTTCAGTTCTTTGGCAGAGTTTTGACCATCCGACCGATACTTTGCTTCCCTCCATGATACTCGGGCTCAACCGCACCAGTGGCCTAAATAGAATCCTTACATCTTGGAAGTCTCAGGATGACCCTGGAACAGGAACGGCTTATTACATGATCAGCCCCAGTGGTTTCCCGCACCTAACCTTGTACAAAAATAAGTTTCCGTTGTGGCAACCAAGCCCCTGGAACGGAGTCAGATTGAATGTGATCCCAGCTGTAGGCGAGTCCTCATATTTCAACTTTAGCATCATAATTGATGCCGATGAGGCCATCTTATTGTCAAATGTTCTTAACTCGTCAATCTATGTGAGGGGAGTGGTTCAAGAGTCCGGAATCGTCCAACTGTTCACGTGGGTCGAAAGAAAGAGCGAGTGGGTCACTTTTTTCACCAAACCAGAGGACCAATGTGACTCCTATGGGCATTGTGGTGCCAATGGAAACTGTCATTCCGATAGCATGGACCAAATTGAGTGCAACTGCCTGCCTGGGTTTACCCCTAAGTCCCCGAACGATTGGAGCATGAGAGACAGTTCAGGTGGGTGCATCAGGAAGAATCAAGAATCAGTTTGCAAGAATGGTGAAGGGTTCGTAAAAGTAGCTGACGTAAAAGTGCCAGACACTTCGGTCGCATCTTTTGACACGAATATGACTTTGAGGGAGTGCGAAAGTGTATGCATGAGGAATTGTTCATGCACAGCCTATGCAGATGCAGATTTTACGAGAGGAGGAAGAGGATGCTTGATGTGGTATGGAGACTTGATGGATACAAGACACATCTCAGGTGGAGGACGAGACTTATTCGTGCGCGTGGATGCACTTGTATTAGGTAATCCTAGAAAGGAAAATCAGTTGGACATTCTAATTTGCTTAAATTTTTGTCACTGCTATTATGTGATTGCAGTCACACGGTCAGTCTTATATGATAGATCGACTAAAAGTTTCTCCTTTCAGCTGAATTTCAGAAGAAAGGATTTCTTTCGAGGAAAAAGGTGTTAGCAACCTTGATAGGGTTAGTTTCTGCTGCAGCAATAATCTCTCTTGCGGTATCTATTGTGCTCGTGAAAAAGACAAGAAAAGGTAAGAGTAATCTGCTTGTTTCTTATATGTCCACGCTACAGACCCTTCTTTTGCCGCTTTTAAAACCAGATATCTACATGCATCGCACTAAACTTCTGGTGCTTTTAGCGACTTGAGGATTTGGGTCTCATGAAGCCACATATGCTTGTCAGGACAAATGACAATTAGGGCGCGTTTGGCAACCGGCCAAATAGTGTTTGATTATGTTCTTTTGTTTCTGAAAGTAAATTTGGAACAGAAATCCATTTAATAAATTATTTATTCCTGAAAACAAATTTGTTCTTGATAATAGATTTGGAATAGAATTGAGAGGTAAAAAAAAGTTGGTTCTTTATTCCTGGTAACAATTCCAGAATCAAGCCAACATAAATTTTTTCTTTTCTATTTTCTTCTTCTTTCCTTCTTGTTTTTCTTCCTTTTCTCTTCTTCTTCCATTGCCACTGCCATTGGCCACCGCCACTGGTTGCCAATGACCTGTTGTGCGAGCTTCGACGAGCTCACCCAAGGCTCTCCTGGCCATTGGTAAGGCTCGGCTTCACTAGATCTCGAGCCTCCCCTAGCCATTGGCAAATCAAGCCTGGCGAAAACGAGGCTCGACCGACGAGGCACAGCCTCACCAAGGGTCGGAGACCCTCCGACGAGGTCGGCAACCCTCGTCTGGCTAGTCGTTGGTCATCCCAAGGCCAGCGATCAGCTAAGGAAGAAGATAAAGAAAAGAAGATCATTAAAAATTAGAAGAAAATGGTTTGGATTAGAAATTTTGAGGACAATATCAAACGCAATTCTATTTTGGACATAAAAATTTTGGTTACTTACCAAACAACTTCAAATACTTAGAATTTGTTCTCAAGAACATAATTAAAAAAATTATTTTTAATCAGAAATTGTTTCCAGAAACATAATGATTACCAAACACACCCTCAATGTTGACTCATACTGATTTGTAGTTCTTTTATGTGATAGGTTCTGAGGTTGGAAAGGAGCTAGATGGAACAACAAAAGATCAAGAATTACCTCTCTTAGATATCACCACTATTAAAGCTGCCACAGACAATTTCGCCTCAACGAACAAGCTTGGACAAGGAGGATTCGGTCCAGTCTACAAGGTACTATATCATGTCCTAACACTAAACTCCGTTGATCTCCCTTTCTGCCTTAGTCTCAGTTGTCCAAGATGGTTGATGTATGAGGTCAACAATTGGGTTTCCTTAAGGAAGCCTGAACTAAAGCAAGGTAACAAAGAAGTTTTCATGGATTATGTCTTAAGGCGAGACGATATTTCAGGGGCGGTTGGCCAGTGGACACGACGTAGCTGTGAAGAGATTATCGAAGGGTTCAGGACAAGGGTGTCAAGAATTCAAGAACGAAGTGATGCTTATAGCCAAACTCCAACACAGGAATCTCGTGAGGCTTTTGGGCTGTTGCATCAGTCTAGACGAGAGGATGTTAATCTACGAGTACTTGCCTAACAAAAGTTTGGATTGCTTCATTTTCAGTATGGCCTTTCCTTCTTTTTCCTCTTCATGTTAATCTAATTGTTGAGATGTCTCACCATTGGCATCGATTTCATGACAAAACTGTCGGTAAATTCCTTTTTCTGGCCTTGGGTCACAGATGAAGCAAAAAGGACAACCCTTGATTGGAACCAACGTTTCAAAATTATTCTTGGAATTGCCCGAGGAGTTTTATATCTTCACCAAGATTCAAGACATAGAATCATACATCGAGACCTCAAAGCAAGCAATGTCCTACTTGATTCCGCAATGAATCCAAAAATTTCTGATTTTGGGATGGCTAAGATGTTTGGAGAAGACCAGATCCAAGCAAATACAAACAGAGTGGTCGGAACATAGTAAGTTATTTAATACTGCCTACCCTTGTCATCCAAGCACTCAATAAGGGAGAGATACAAACTAATTAGATGCCCTGATATATTCACGTCGTCCAATTTTTTGTAGTGGTTATATGTCTCCAGAATATGCAATGCAAGGATTATACTCAACCAAGTCTGATGTTTTCAGCTTTGGTGTCATATTACTAGAAATAGTCAGTGGCAAGAGGAACACTGATTTCTACAATGACAGTGCATGTCTGAATCTCATTGCACATGTAAGGACATAGGACGAAAGATTCCTTCACCCCAATTTACCTTCTACGGCTTCTTGAAATCAAATTTCATTGCTTCATCTCTCTAAGATGTTGTTACCTTCAACTTTTGTAGGTTTGGAACTTATGGAAAGAAGGAAAATCCTCCGACATAGTTGATTCATTGATGGCCCAACCCTATAACTCTCGTCAGGTTTCAAGAAGCATCCAAATCGGCTTACTGTGCGTACAAGAACATGCGGCAGTCCGGCCACCCATGATGGACATTGTCTTAATGTTGGGTAATGAGGCAGCTCTTGCCTCTCCTGATAAGCCTGCATTCATTTTGAAAGGAAGCGGCAACATTCTTGACCTTCCATTCATTGCTGGAGCTTCTGCGAACGGGGTAACCATAACTGAGCTTGATGGTCGATAATTGTACTTGATGTGACCATCGTTTTATCATCCATCCTTTCCAGTTAGATAAAGGCCACAAAAAGCTCGAACCACCTTTACCAAAGGGTCCCTATACTGAATCGACAGAGGTTCCCATGTAGCCAAGAAAAAAAATACTAGGAATGCTCCTCAGATGCTAAGAAGTTGCCAGGTCAGTATTGTAACTTCTGCTAAAAAGGAGTTCAACTATTCTAGGCAACAAGAGGAGCCAAATACTTGTGTCAACAGATTAGACATTAGTGATAGGAGATGGGGGTTATGAAAGATTCAAATGAGTTTCATAATTTGTTCGGATTTACTGCTTGTTTGAACAATTACATCGTACTGGTACTAGCTCAGTTTGATCCAAAGAACGATTCCATCGTTCCGGGCCCTACCTTGTAAACCTCAATATCGATAACCTATTTTTATCAACATTGCGCAAATAACCCCAATTCTAGCTTCAGGCTAGACAGATTCTAAAGCACGTGAATATTACATGCATGAACGCTCACCTTCAGTAATAAGAGAATAGCTAGCACAGTTACTCATCTATTTGGCAATATTGAAGAAAGGGAAAAGTACCAAAATAGTCTTAAACCTTTTGTATCGATACCAATTTAGTCCTAAACTTTTTAATTGGACTAATTTAATCCTAAGCATTTTTACATTAGTACCAATTTAGTCCATCCAGCTAATTTAAGCTAGAAATTACTAACATAGCCACCGGCGGTCTTATGTGGCACCACGTGGACAAATTTTATAATTTTTTAAATATTTTTTCAGATTTTTAAATATTTTTTCTTTTTTTTTTTTTTTACTCCTTACCCCTTGGCCAGCGAGGTCACTGGCTGGCCGACCATCGCTAGCCACAGGCTGGTCAAGGCGAGGGGCCTCACGCCCTAGTCGGCCACTGGCGAGGGCCACCGCGCCCTCACCAGCCACAAGCGAGGGTGTCAGCCCACACCCAGATCTAGGCAAGGGCCAAAACCCTCGCCTGTTGCCCAGCGAGGTCATTTGCACCCTTGCTTAGATCTTGGTGGGGGCCGACACCCGCGCTTGTGGCCGACAAGGGCGCAACAGCCCTTGCTAGTGGCCAGCGAGGGCGCAGGCCCCTGGCCCCAACTAGCCTGTGGCTAGCAATGGTTGGACGGCCGACGACCCGCCGGCCAAGGGGTAAGGAGAAAAGAAAAAAAAAGAAATAATAATAATAATTTAAAAAATCTGAAAAAAATATAAACAAATTATAAATTTTGTCCACGTGGCGCCACATAAGACAGTCGATGACCACATCAGCAATTTCTGATTTAAATTAGCCGGATTGACTGAATTGGTGCCAATATGAAAATGTTTATGACTAAATTTGTCCAATTAAAAAGTTTATGGCTAAATTGGTATCAATACAAAAGATTTAAAACTATTTTGATACTTTTCCCATTGAAGAAATAGCATACTCACCTTTTAGTCCTTTGCCTCGTGCGACTCAAGGTGCTAATAGATTTTCTCATGAAGGCTGTGGTACTCAGATTCCGCGACAAATAAAAATTGTATGCGATTGATTGAGACAACTGTACAAATATAAAGGGGTAAAAATGCACTCTAACGGGAGATGATGGTGTGCGTTCCAAATGCTTTACTGTTAGCAAATTCGTGTCAAATCGTGTGAAAATAGGTCCCAAGACCGATTAGTTCGTTTCAGATAATTTTATAGTTATTGCACTTGCAAGCTTACCAATAGGAAACAAGGCTTTAGTGAATCCCGTGGAACTTGGTTTAATGATTGAAGGAATGGCCTTGATGTGTTGTTCAAGAATACGATACGGATTCGATTTCTCGTGTATTGACAAATGCAAATAAAGAAAAGAGTTTTTTAATGAATCTTTTCAAATAGGCAAAGACATGGGTTAATGGGCTTGTGCCCTTTTTGTAAACACAGTAATCTTAAAAGTTTGGGTTAATACCCTAAAAAACCCCAAACTGGTACACTTGTGACAAATTTACCCCAAACTATTTTTTTGACCACCAAAAACCCTAAATTGGCATACATTTGACAAATTTACCCCAAACTAGTACACTTGTGACAAATTTACCATTTGTTAGTTTTCGCTAAATTTTATTCTAAAATTATTAAGTTAAATGACACGTGACTGTTGGCGGTATACCAATTTAGGATTTTACGCTCCGTTTGTCACCATTTACAATTTTTGTGATTTTTTTGTGGTATTAATTTGATTTAGCATAAGGTATATTTGTCACAAATTTACCATTTTGGGGTTTTTTCCAGTCAAATAAATTAGTTTGGGGTAAATTTGTCATAAATGTATCAGTTTAAGGTTTTTTATAGTCAATCGCGGTAAATTTGTCACAAGTATACCAGTTTGGGGTTTTTTATGGTCAAAAAAATAGTTTGGGGTAAATTTGTCACAAGTATACCAGTTTATGGTTTTTAGGGTATTAGCCCTAAAAGTTTTGAACCCAAGGATGTAGCTGAAGACACCCGAGTACTAAACCAAAGGCGCGGAGTATTTTATGCATTGCGTCCAATAGCTACTTAGTGAATGTATTATGTTTACTAAGTTGAATTTGAATAGTTAGATTTTAGAAATGATTAGATGACAGTCTTTAATTTACTGTAAGAATAATAATTTATTAAAACCATTAAAAATCAAATCACAAATAATTATAAATTATTGTGGGAAACATTTTTTAAGAATTTGTCACTCACAATAGATCGTTATTCTCATGGTATCTCAAAAACTTTTATGCTAGTAAAGCTCATTAGATTTTATGGATTTGCATGGGACTCACATTGTACCCATCTGATTAAACAGCCAACATGTGTTTAGTGTATGTGCTCCACTCATCAGATACTTGCATGCGTAGGATGAACATGACATAACGACCCAAATGGGAGCTACAACATTAACATATGACAAAGATGCCAAAATCACACTCCATATATGAAAATTACTGTTGAAAGAGTGGGGCGGGAGGGAGGGAAGGAGGGAGGGAGTTATATTTTTCTTTTGCACATGTAAAAAAATTAATTAATTTACACTAACAAGTTGAGACAGTGTTATACATGCCATTTTATACTATTGAATTCCTAAAGTAAAATCCCATTTGGAGTCATGCAGATCCTCCTTGAGCATAGTTAAAACAGAAAAGAAATTGCGTTTGGAAAGAGACCTAATGGAGCAGATTCAAAGGTGCAAAGAAAAAGATAAAACCCTTTTTTCAAGAAACAAGCTTGCCGTAGAAGCTACAAACTCAGCGTTGTTATGCCACTGATTAGCCAAGACAAAGTAAAGGCAAAGTCTCTCCCAACAAAGCATATATAATTATAGCTGCCTGGACAGCGACTGTAAGTCCTACTTTATTTAACGCGACAATGATACCAAGATGCTGCTTCTTTCCCCCCTTTTCATTATTCTTTCTTTAAATCATCTTTTCATTTAATTAGACTAGGAAAAGAAAAGTCTCAATTCTCTTAAAATGCATCAATTTTAGATTGAATTCCAATTCTGACCTAAACTCTTTTTGTTTCACAAAAAAGTATCAATTTTAGGATGGGTCCCCATTCTAACGAAACTTTTATTTGTCTTATAAAAAACAACATTACAATGGATCTCAATTCAGTTGATACCCAAATCCAGCTCTCGTTAAGTGGAAACACACGTAGAGAGAGTGTGTGTATGTGTGTAAGAACTTAAAATGAAATGTTGCATTTTAAGTGGCATCAACGCCACTAAATAGTAATGTCATCCACACCACAGTAGTCGTACCTTGTAGGATGCCGGCAAAGACTAAATAGTAACGTCAGCTATTTCCAATCAAAATTGATGAAAATGACTATATTAAAAAAATCATCAAAGGTTTTAAGACAATATTGTCCAATGTATCATAAGTTTACGACTTTTTGAACAATTTTTACTTCATTTTGAGTGCCCAAAACTTTTAAGAAGTAATATTTAGAGGATAGTTCATCCCATTACTGCTATTTTAAGAAGTTATATTTTATTTCATGGCTATTTTCGCTTCCACGAAGGGTAAAAAGAAAGGAAAAAAAAAATGGTTCTACATAAATAAAGACAAGGATACACCAGCGAAGCTTGCCAGAGAGACTGCGAGGATTTACGAAAGACACGATCGAGAAGAGGGTCTCGGAGGAGGTGAGGAGATGGGGAGCTTTACGAGGAAGAAGGCGTTGAAGTCCAGGTAACGCTGTATTTTTCTCATATCTGAGTGAGGGCACGCCCTAGCTGGCCACAGCCAAGGTTATTGGCCACAAGAGGAGAGGAGCTGATGATTGAGGTGAGGAGGTGCTAGACTCCGGATTTGGGTTTAAGGTTGAAGAAGAATGATCAATAATAAAAGGAAAAAAGAATTGTAAAGAAAAAAGAGAAATAACATTCAGAAATTTTTTTAACCTAATTGCCAAGAAAAATTAAAACTAAATTGACCAAATTAAAAGGGATAAGACTATATTGCCTGTTGTACAATAAGTTTACAACTTTGGAAACAATTTCCCCTCTAAAGCATGTGACACATTTCAGTTCATTGGTTGATCTTTTCACATATGTATGGTCATCTTCTGATCTGAAAAATGCACATTCACACTTTGAGAATATACAAATTCCATCCATTCTATCAAACTATTAATTTGAAAAATAAGTCAACATGATAAATACTCGGCAATGACGGTGGACAAAAGTCGGACATTGAATGTCACTGATTTGTTATCATCAAGGACTATACTTGAGCTCCACGGCAAACTTTTCCAAGGTTCAGTTTATTATTTTTACTCTTAATAACCGCAAGGTCATTCTCTTTAAGTGCCTTCAAAAAATCTCAATAGCTATTTCAATGGTAACTGCAGGAAGACGAAAGTCTCCGGTCAATTCTCTCTCGTTAGTCCAAGGATAATGGCAAGTCGAGCACAACAACGATGACCGTTCGGGATGGGACCACGATCTCAGTGGTCAGAATCACATGTAAGGAGAAAAATTTGTCTTATTTTGGGAATAGTCCTGCTCATAGAGTAATTAAAAGAATTGTTTAATTCAAACCCAAATTTTTGAATTTTACCAATTTAATCCGAAAATTTTGCAGAATATTCCAATATAGTCCTTTCTATCAATTTTTTCTAGCGATCACTACGTGGTGGTTCACTAATTGCTGACCGTCCTATGAAACATACCGCCACATCAACGATTTTGGGAAGCTTGAAGGACTACATTAGAATTTTGTGTAAAACTTTAGAACTATATTTACAAAATTAGAAAATTTATGACCTAATTGGTATTTATACAGTAGGTTTATGACCAATTTGACAATTCCCTTTGCACTAATTCGTATTTATGTATATTCTTGAGCTTGAAACATGTTAAAGGGAAACTCTCGGAATATTCGCTAGAAACATCTGATTTTTGATTTCTTAAAAACCATTCCACGTGACTTTGAAAAGTGCTACACACACATTGCCTTGGTGGTCGGGTGCTGCTTCGACCCCATACCCGATGCGAGTACGAAGGCCCCCCAGGCAATGTCCTTATCTCACTTGTGTTATGGATAGCACAGATTTTTCTCACAGTTATAAAAGAAAAATAGGGATTCACGAATCATTCATAAAAATGATGAGGCCTACCTTATTTTTTTGACGGTAAAACACCAATATATATATATATATATTAATACGAGTAACCCATACAACCAGCTGCTATAGCATCCGCACATAACAAGTTCATGAGAGGAGAGAGCGGAAGAAGAGCCCAACTACGAGTCAAAGAAGTTCTATTATGGGCCTTGCAGGCCCAGTCGGTTACCGTGTTTGCCTCTCTTCGACATAACCCTAGCGAGAGATTGGAGAAAAGGGTTAACAGGAAGGCTGCCTCTGAGAAGAGAGCTCGATCCGTCCATGGCGGCTGTGTCTGACGATTCAACGTTTCCACCAGAGTGAGATTATCATATTCTAGCAGGATCTTTGCATTTTGGAGCCCCTGATCAAGAAGATGCCGAAGCGTTAAGGAAAGGACTTGGATCTCGACCTGTATAGTGGAGTACGCAGCAACGCCTATGGAGAAACCATCAGTAAGTCTACCCTGGTGATCCCTGCAAATACAAGCTATGTTGCCTTGATTGCTACCCTGTTGATAAGATCCATCCATATTAACCTTTAGGACCCCGGATCTGGGGGACACCAGAGAGTTTCCTTATTTTTGATCGAGAGATCCTTTTGTGTGCAGGAGGGCAAAGACAACCGATCGACTGGGGTATGAGTCGGTCTGCTTCGCAACCCGGATCGGATCGGGAAAAGTTCCTCGGAAAAGGAAAGCATTCCGAGCTTGCAGATTTGCCACAATATATTATAGATAAGCGCCAGTCGAAGTAATCGGTTGCCATTCCCTACCGTGGACACAATCCATGAGTCTAGACGCTGGATATTGTTGGGGTTGATAGAGATCCTGATCTGGGAGTGTGACCACACCCGATTAGTCCATGAACAAAGTAAGAACAGATGTTCTAAATTTTCTGGAACCTGATTTTTACATAGAGAGCAACAAGGGCTTGCTATAATATGCCTTCGATGCAGGTTGTCTCTCATCGCTAAGGAGTTGCTGCATATGGACCAGAGAAAGATGCGGATCTTGGGAGCGGCAGGCATCTTCCATAGATTGCGCCAAAGCCAGGTAGGAATTTGGTACGACGTAGAAGCACCAATTGTTGGAATACCATATTTAGTCTTTGTGATTGCATGATATGCTGATTTGACCGTGAATGTGCCTTGATTAGTAGCTGTCCATATGAGTGCATCTTTGGTGAAGGTAGGTCTGATCTGAATGTCTGTGATTTGTTGAATGATCGGCAAGTCGAAAAATTTGTGCAGTAAATCTATCTTCCATGAGCTGGTAGACTGATCAATAAGATCAGCTACTAGCATGGGTTCTTCTTGGGCCTTTAGTCCACCTAGAATGCCCATAGGTAGCCATCTGTCTTCTCTAATGTTGATGCATTTTCCATCCCCTACTGACCAACGAATGTTGGGTAAAATGGCTTCCCTCCCACTCAAGAGACTCTGCCAGCCCCATGATGGACGAGATCCCTTGACAGCTTTAAAAAAAGTGGAGGAATGAAAATATAAACCTCTAAAAAACTTTCCCCATGATGATAAAGGTTGTTGCATAAGGCGCCATGCTTGCTTGCCAAGCATGGCTTGATTGAAACTGATTAAATCTCTAAAGCCCAAACCCCCTACTTCCTTTCAATTATGTAGTCCTTTCCAACACTGCCAATGAATGCCAGACTTGCTTGTATCATTGTTCCACCAGAATTTAGCCATACGATGTTCTATAACTTTGCATAAGGAAATAGGAATCTTAAAAACAGACATGGCATATTGCGGAATTGATTGAATCATAGTCTTAAGCAAAACTTCCTTCTCTCCCTTAGATATAAGTTTCTCCTTCCACCCCTCTAATTTCGACTGAATTCTACTCAGAAGTCAAGAAAACATATCCCTTTTAGACCTTCCCCAATCAGTAGGTATCCCTAAATACTTACCACATCGCTGTAAAATGGGTACCCTTAATTCACAAGCCAAATTTTCCTGGAGAGAAATAGGACAAGATGGACTAAAGAAAATTCCAAATTTGTTTCGATTAATAGTTTGTCCAGTGGCCAAACAATACTAGTTTAATATATTAGATAGATTCTGGCACTTCAGCAAGGTACCATCAAGAAAGAACACAACATCATAGCAAAAAATAAATGTGATAAAGTAGGACACCAGTGATTCAACTTAATGCCTTTGAGTAAGCCCATATCCATAGCATTCCGGATTAGGAAGAATAAGAGATTGGCAATGAGAATAAATAAGTAAGGGGATAAAGGATCACCCTGCCGAAGCCCTCTGGTTGGATGAAAACTCTATAAATACTCGCCATTCATTTTGACACACAAAGTTGTTGTTGAGAAGCACTGCATAATTAGTTGGACCCAGTGAGAATGAAAGCCTAATCAAAGTAAATAATCCTGAAGAAAATCCCATTCAACACGGTCATATGCTTTTTGCATATCTACTTTAAGTACTGCTTGAAAATGACGCTTCCTTCTTCTGGTCTTTAGCTGATGAATGACTTCCTCTACTATGAGAACATTGTCTTGGATCTGTCTTCCGACAACGAAAGCACTTTGTTCCTAAGAAATTAAGGTAGGCAGCAGGGGTTTTAACCTATTAGCAAGCACTTTAGAAAAAATCTTATAAGCATAGTTGCACAAGTTAATAGGACGATACTGATCCAAGCTTTCTGGGTTTGGGGTTTTGGGGATCAAAGTGATAGCAGTTCTATTTAAAGCTAAAGGTAATGATCCAGAATTAAAAAATTGTTGAACTGCCCGATAAATATCCATTTTAAGAACTTCCCAATGAGATTGATAAAATATTCCATTCAAACCATCTAGACCTGGGGCTTTTGAAGCACCTAATTGAAATGTAGCCTCTTTAACTTCTTCAATTGTTGCCTGTGCAAGAAGTATTGCATTCATTTCTGCACTAACTACCTGTGGATACTGTTGTAAAATCTGTTCATAACAGCGAGGGCCTGAAGTAGTATAGAGCTGTGAAAAATAAGTGGTAGTCATTTCTTGGAGCTTTCCAGGATCCCGAACCCATTGCTGATGTTCATCTCGCAATACAATAATATGATTACGTTGTCTTCTTTGAAGGGTAGTGGCATGAAAGAATCTAGTATTTCGATCTCCCCACTTTAACCAATTTATCCGAGAACGCATCGCCCAAAATTGCTCTTCCCTCTGCCATACTTTCTGAAGTTCTTTTTTAAAATTCGTTGCCGTGATTGATTCAATGAAGTAAGATGCTAATTTGTCATAATTTGTAACTGGTGCTCTAATTCTATTGCATGTTACCGGTTATGGGAGAATTTCTTGCGACTCCAAGTGGATAAATTTGCAGCAACCGTGCGAAGCTTGGCTGAGAGAGGAGAGTCCTGCCTCGAAACAAAGTACCAAGAGTTTTGAATGACTAAGTGACAGTTAGGATCCTGATTCCAGAAAGCTTCAAAGGTAAAATGCCTCATTCGTCGAACTGTACAGGGTTTAGTATCTAATACAAGTGGACTGTGGTCTGATCCTACTGCAGGGAGAGCAAGCACCTGAGCATTCAGGAATGTGACGCGCCATTCTGCAGTACATATAGCCCGATCAAGACGCTCCTTTACTAAGGCATCCCCATCTCGATTATTAGACCATGTGAAAGCGCAGCCATGAGAAGGGAGATCCAACAAGCATTAAGAACATCTCAAAATGAAGATAGTCTGTAAGTGTCAGCAGGTCGAGATCCCATTTTCTCCCAACGGTTGAGAATTTCATTAAAATCACCGAGGCAAACCCAAGGTAAAACATTATAACTGCTAACCCGTCGCAAGGTCTGCCAAAGATACTGACAGTCATGAAAAACTGCAGGAGCATGAAGACAAGTAATCCGCATGGATCTGCCCTCCGAGATATCATGGCAGATAAAGTCAAAAAAATGAGGATTGGAGGTAATGTCAATCAACCTTAATCCATCATTCCAAAAAAGGGCTAAGCCACCTACAGAGCCAACAGGGCTGAACACTTGAAGATGCAAAAAACATAAGGTACGTTTCAGGCAAAATAAAAATTCGTCGCCATTCTTCGTTTCCATCAAAAATAACAAGTCAGGCTTTTCTTTAGCCATTAGGGCTTTTAAAGCTTGAACTGTCAGGGGATTGCCCAAACCCTGACAGTTCCAACTGAGAATTTTCATCTTTGAACATGTGGCTATTTAGGGCCAGCCACCGTCGCCCACAAAGTATCTTCAGCCGCCTCGACAATTGGCGTATCCAACAAGAGCGAATCATCATAAGCTCCCAGTTGCCCTCCAGGTATGTCATATGGAGTGTAGCGTCATGGTTTCTTAGCAGGGCCTATTTTAATACTCTGACGAACACTTTTTCCTTTCTTTGCTTGAGGAATTGAGGTCTGCATTTGCACTCCTTTAAGCTTTTCCTCCACAAGAATTAAAGCAGTATTGATATTATGGCGCGTCGAAGGAACTAAGCTTGCTGTGATGGAATTGGCCTGTTGTGGAGAAGCTGTTACTTTGGGGGTAGGTGGTGGTAGAAGAGGGATAGGGAGAGCCTTGGTAGGAGGTGTTTCAAGTATGGTTTCCTCCCACTCCTCATCCACAGCTGATTTGTCATAATAGAATTTCCAGTAAGGGCTAGATTGCTGAATTTCAGCTTTTAACCAAGGGCCATAAGGTGTTTTCCCAAAGTCTGTCATCATATTCTCCTCAAAAGGTACTTACGGACAAGAGTCAGTGTAATGGCCCAATCGGCCAAAGGAGTAATAGTAGTGAGGTAACCGTTCATACCTGAAATCCAGCCAAAAAGTTTGATTTTTGAATTTAATTAGTCTACCTACCTTCAAAGGTTCAGATAAAGCCAGCTCTACTCTTGCTCGGCTTGCTCTCAGAGTGGAACCAGTTACAAAATCAGATTTTACTTGCAGAACAGCCCCTACCATACTTACTACCTTGCAAATCATATCATCTGTACAACATTCTAAGGGCAGACCAATTACCTGGACCCAGAATGCACAGGTAGAAAAATCATAAGATGTCCCAAGGTTTAAAATTAATAAGATGTCCCGAGAATTGCCAAGGTCCAGTTTCTAGGATTCTCTATTTTCAGCTTGAGACCGAAATTTTGCTAAATAAATTCCGACTTCTCTCTGCAGAATATCAACTTGCTCCGACCTCCATGCCCTCTTCAAGACCGATTGGAAAGCTTGGAAATTAAAGGAAGGATTGGAAGGAACTTTACCGATTAACGTTAACTTACACTCCTCAACTGCTTCAGGTGCGGGTTCAACATGCCATTCTTCAATTTCCTTTTCTGAACATAATCGACCCAATTTTTTACAGAAGGCAGCAACTCGAGATGTATCGGGATCGTCTTCACAAGCCATTACAAGAGTGGGTATGTCGCCTTAGAAGATCAAGGTTGTAAACGAAGAAAATGTCAACATGCAGATGAAAAAAACGAAAAAACCGTAAGGCTGGAGGAAGGAAAATCAGCAAAGGATACGCTGAGTGGAGACTAGGTTAAGGTGGGGAATGAAGGTAAGCTATGTAGAAACTGGAACAGAAGAAGCGAGAGGAAGATGATGAGGATTGCAGCCCGCATGGCTACAGCAAGATGGTCGAAACTGAGGAAGAAACAGGTTGAACAGAGAAGAACTCTACCCAGCTGATAGAGAGGAAACTCGACAAGAGATGAGAGTTGATTTTTTGTCACTCTTGAGTAAGGAATTGATGGGTTTTTGTTGAGGGACTTTAGGGAATTGAGGTTCCGCTCTTTCCAGAAAATAAAGAGGGACTTAATGGAAAAAAAGAAGAAGAGAGAGACAGAACTCGAGGCTCGAGGAGAAATTGTGACTCCAGTGCGCAACCTCATGAAACCGCTGAGTGCGCACAAAGGCCTACCTTATTTTGAGTATTGAAATATCATCTCTTATTTAATAAGCAACTATTTATCGCGCACATCACTTTTATGAATCAATTTATAAATCGACCTATCATCAACTATTTATAGCTTCTAGCAGAAACACAAATATATTAATGTTTAAGCTAGATACTTGCTGTCTTTTTCATGGAATTATTTTCCTAACGTTTGACAACCTTTTATTGGGTCAATTTTTAGCAATCATATAACTAGGGAGTTATTCTGAGGCCTAGTTTCAAAATGTAGGTTATAGAGATTGTTAGACGTGACATATGTGTCACAATATTGTCAAAACCCCCTTTTTGAATTGTGCCAATTACTTTAACATCGTCTGCGTTAATTCACGTGGTGGAAGACTCAGTTAATTACAATCGTATGCCTTGTCCATCCGAGTACTCCGCAGTAAAATCCCTACAATTTAACATTTCTCAAGTTTCATTTGTTCGAGTACGTGAATAAATTGTAGATAAGATCCAAAATATAGATACTTGAGTTTTCTTTGGGTCAAATTCCAATATTACCCCCATGCCTCATTAGCCCATACTGCTCCCAAGGTAGTGTAAGTTGCTTTAGCACCTCCCTCTTGGCATTCACCCGCAAAGTGCTGCACTCTGAGTGGATTTGTATGAAGGAAGCACGATGGCATCTAACTAATTGGCTCAAACACTACAAGTTCGTTTGATAGCCATTATGTTCCTGAAAATAATTTTTGATCATAAATAATTATTTTTTATTCTGTTTTTGGGAATAAACAGAAGCTTTAGTTGATCACTGGCCTTGAGATGATCGATGATCGGTCAAACGAGAGTCGGCGACCTTGCTGGAGTATCACTAGCCCCTAGCGAGGCCGTGCCTTGTTGGCCAAGCCTTGTCTAGCTAGGCGAGGCTCGTCGATGGCTGGGAGAGCCTCGCCTGGCCAGGCAAGGCATGCTGATGGCCGAGGGAGGCCCCAACAAGGCTCGCTGATGACTAGCGGCAATGGACGGTGGTGGACGGAAATGGAAGAAGGAGAGAGAAGGAAGAAGAATAAGAAGAAAAGAGGAGAAAAAAAAGAAATTTGGGCTGACTTGACTCTGGAATTTTTATCAAGAACAAAGAAACAATTTTTTTTAAGTCTTTGATTCTGTTTCAAATCTGTTACTAGAAAAAAAAATTACCAAATAGATTTTTATTCCAAATCTATTTTCGGAAACAAGAGAACATAATCAATTACTATTAAGTTGTCAAATGCTCTCTAGTCTGCTGGTGCCCCATCTGTACCAAGGATTAAGGCAAAAAGGAAATAGGTGCCTGTGGGGTGTGGGCGAGAAAAAGGGATACCTATCCAATTATGAGCCGTCAATTTTGTGAATGGGTTATATCACCAAATTACAAAATGAAGCTATGTGAAGCGCTGGGACAGAGTTTTCTGGAATTCAAAGCATGAGGAACCAAGGAAGGTGATATGAATTTAAGTCATTTGCTGTCCGAAAATATGGGATGGAGTATATAATCATCTAGTTCTGTCTGCGCATGACATTATTTTCGTTGGGAAATTCGCAATCAAAGAATGTCTGTACCGGTCAACCCCGGAGTGGCTCAAATTAGCTAGGACGAGAAGTGCTCTGTTACAATATTGTCCCAAGTTGAAGTGCGTCCCAAAGAGAAGCCATCAAGATTGTCAATAATGAAATGCACTCATCTTATTTTGCAAAAAATAAAAAAGTAATTGATAAATAACTAAAGAACTTAATTTTTTTCAATAAAGATAGGTTCAATTAGATTATTAAAAAAAAAAAAAGGGCTAAGTCATTTAGTTATTTATGAATAGCTTTTTTTAACTCACAACATCAAATGTGAGTTTTGTTATTTATTTTTGTGATCCCACATTTTAGACCCGAATTTTCTCCTAAAGGTTACGACTATTCAACATGAAATTTTCCACGCTTCGTGCCTTTTCGTTGACAACCATTCGTCTTGATGGGAGACGATGTATAAATAGGGACGTCGTTCATTTCTCGACGGGTGATCAAGGTCTAACACAAAATTCTCACATTTAGAATACACCATCAAGATACGTGAGGAAATTTGGTTAGTAGAGTGCGCCCATTGCTTTCTTGTTTTTCAGGAGATTCGACGAACGAGAATGCAAACAATGGCTGGAGGTTTGTCTACAAACGATCTTGGCTTCCGCATATGAATTTTTATGTCTTACATTTGGTATCAGAGCATGTTTATAGCCTCTGCCTTGTTTTGTTAAATTTTGGTGTATTTTCGGTGTGTTTTCGTTGAATTTTCGGCCATTTATGTACATGAACAGTAACTCGGATTTTGAGGCCGAGAGAAAAACTCAACGATTCCGGGCAAAATCCGCACTACCCACCCCTTGATTTCGGACCCATTCGGTTGCACCGCCATAAGGAACGTTAGCCATGAGTTTTTACGGCATATCAGTGTTCGCCGGAGGCTAATCGGGCGGCGGAAGTCGCGGTGGTTGAGGATTTGAGTTTTTGGGAAATTTTCGTCTGATTTTGGGGTTAATTTTTGCTCATTTTCGCCGAATCTTGGACCCATGTGGTCGTGCCGACGTTCTCTTCAAAACCCATTATTTATTTTTGTCTGAAATGGGCTGCCGGAGAAGAAACGGCCGGCGAAACCGCGGCGGAACGGCGAAAAACGGCGAAGAAAGGCTTCGTTCGCGCGAGGAAGAAGGCGCGTGGAGCCCACGCGCGCTGCGGTTGCAGGCGCGTGGATTCCACGCGCCACGCGCTCACCCGCGCGGCAACCGTTGCGCGCGTGGGATCCACGCGCGGCAGTTGCCAGGCGCGTGCGACACACGCGCCCGCGCGCTGAACCGCGCGTGCGGGCACGCGCCGGCGCGGGGTTACGCGCGTGCCGAGCACGCGCCTATGCGCTGGAGGCGCACGTGCTCGGCACGCACCCGTCGTCTTCACCCGCGACTCCTTTTTACCTTTTTGCCCAAAAAAAATAAAAAATAATAATAATAATATTTTTGCAATCTTGCCCTTGGCCAATTTATTTATTTACTGTTCTGCCCTTGATGTATTTATTTATGATATCATTTCATGCATTGTTATGAATATTTTATGCATGAAATTAAATGTCCAATGGTCCATATATTTAATTAATTAGGGAGTGGCCACAGCATCTTTAATTAATTAAATTATTTATTAAAAGCCTCCGGATCATATTTAGAAATGGACATTGATTGTAATTAATTATATTAATATGATGAATTTTATCCCACAGGAATTTTCATTATATTAATATGATTAATTGGGATGAAATATCATATTATTTTTCTTAATTTACCCACAGGGATTAAGAAAATGCATATAATATGGTAGTTTCTTCATGATGTAATTATGAATCTATTTAAATTAAAAACTTAGCCCACAGGTAGTTTTTATGTTATGTGATTCATATTGTGACATGTTTACATTGGTAAAACATGATTTATTTATATTTGCCTCAAATTTTGTGACATAAGCATGATTATTTGATATGCAGTTTCGCAACCTGTGAATTTCTCTGAATTTAAGTTTGATGTTCCCGTCTTGAATGGTGAGAACTATAAAATTTGGAAGGAGTCAGTTCTTCTTCAATTGGGGTGGATGGACATTAACTATGCTATAAGGAAAGACGAACCACCTGCTCCCTACCGATTCGAGCACTCCAGTGAGATAGCTCTTTATAACCAATGGGAGCGGTCCAACCGCGTTTGTGCCATGTTTATAAGAGCTAAGATATCTCCAAGTATTCGTGGTTCAGTTGCTCAGCATAACAATGCTAAGGCTTTATTGGAGGCTATAGATGCGCAATTTGAAAGTTCTGAGAAGGCGCATGCCATGACCCTGATTATGAAGTTTTCATCATTGAAGCTCACTAGTGTTAGAGGTGTGCGTGAGCACATCATGCAAATAAGGAACATTGCAGCTCAGCTTAAGAACCTTGAGGTTGAGATATCTGAATCATTCCTTATGTATTATATTCTGAACACTCTCCCACATCAGTATGCACCTTTCAAGATCTCTTATAACACACATAAGAATAAATGGTCTATTAATGAACTCATGACCATGTGTGTTCAAGAGCAAGAAAGACTGGTTATGGAATTGGGAGAAAGTGCTCATTTGGCAACACAGGGAAAGAATAAGGGCTATAGCAAGCATAAGGGAAAAGGTAAAATACCTCCCCAAGCTGACATTAAGAAAGAATCCAAGTGTTTCTTCCGTAGACGAAGGAAGGGGCATATAAGGAAGGATTGTGTCGATTTAAGGCCTGGCTCGAGAAGAAAGGTAATCCAATCTCTTGTGTTTGTTATGAATCTAATATACTGATGTAAGTCATAACACTTGGTGGATTGATTCTGGATCTACAATCCATATTTCGAATTCCTTGCAGCGTTTTCAAAACCACCGGAAGCCAGTGGGAAGTGAACAAAGCATCTATTCTGGAAACAAGATGTGTTCGCATGTGGAAGCTATTGGGACATATAGACTAGTTCTCAATAGTGGTTTTGTTTTAGATTTGGAAAAGACCTTTTATGTTCCTAGTTTTTCTAGAAACTTAATTTCAGTTTCAAGACTTGTACCTTTGGGATACTCTTTTAACTTTTCAGATTCAAACTTTTGTTTATCATTTAAATCTGAAATTGTTGGAAGTGGTATTTTGTCGATGGTCTTTTTCGAATTAATTTACAAGACAATGCCTATTATGATGCGATGCATGTTCATGATAAAGCTGGTATGAAACGATGTGTTGTGAAAGAACATTCTTCTATGTTGTGGCACCGGAGATTAGGACATATCTCCATAGAAAGAATTAAGCGATTAGTAAATGATGGAGTACTTAGTACATTAGATTTTATCGATTGTGATACTTGTGTGGACTGCATAAAGGGAAAGCAGACTAACAAGTCAAAGAAAGGTGCCAAGAGGAGTACAGAAATATTAGAAACATACATACAGATATTTGTAGTGCGGATATGGACTCATGTGGTCAGAAATACTTCATCTCCTTTATAGATGATTATTCACGTTATATGTATCTCTACTTGATTCATAATAAATATGAAGCATTAGATGCCTTTAAAGTATTTAAGGCGGAAGTAGAGAAACAATGCAATAAGCAAATTAAGATCGTGAGATCGAGATAGAGGTGGAGAATTCTATGGTAGATACACGAAGATGGACAAGCACCTAGTCCATTTGCAAGATTTCTTCAAGAGCATGGGATAGTTGCCCAATATACTATGCCTGGTTCTCCGGACCAAAATGGCGTAGCGGAAAGAAGAAATCGGACCTTATTAGACATGGTGCGTAGTATGCTTAGTAGCTCCAAACTTCCTAAATTCTTATGGACTGAAGCACTTAAGACGGCAGTGTACATATTAAACCGAGTTCCGACCAAGGCTGTCCCAAAGACACCTTTTGAGTTATTTAAGGGTTGGAAACCGAGTTTGCATCATGTGCGCGTTTGGGGATGCCCGTCTGAAGTAAGAATTTATAATCCACAGGAAAAGAAGTTGGACCCAAGGACCATAAGTGGGTATTTCATTGGATATGCCGAAAGGTCCAAGGGATACAGGTTTTATTGTCCATCTCATACCACTAGGATTGTGGAATCAAGAAATGCTAAATTTCTTGAAAATGACTTGATTAGTGGGAGCGATCGACCAAGGGATCATGTTCCTAAGGAAGATCATTCAGACACTCAAATTTCCACCTCAAGTTTAAGATTGGTTGTTGCTCATAATGCCCCTTCGATTCAGCCGGCTATTGAACAACCAATTGTTGAAGTTCCATAACTCGCGATATTGATCCAAGAGATCCAGTTGTTCAGCAATTACCGTAAACTATTGAACAACCAGTTGAACAACATGCTCCTCAAGAGAATGTTGATCCAACATTGAGAAGATCTACTAGAACAAGGAAATCGGCTATTCCTAGTGATTATATTGTGTATTTACAAGAGTCGACTACAATATTGGAGCTGAGAATGATCCCGAAACGTTTTCACAAGCCATGGATAGTGATAAATCCAATTTGTGGTACAATGCCATGAAGGAAGAGATGAGTTCTATGGCATCTAACAAAGTCTGGGATTTGGTTGAGTTACCTGATAGTGCGAAGGCTATTGGTTGTAAATGGGTCTTCAAAACTAAGAAAGATTCATTGGGTAACATTGAAAGATATAAAGCTAGACTTGTTGCCAAAGGATTCATTCAAAAGGAAGGAATCGATTATACTGAGACTTTTCTCCCGTATCTAAGAAAGATTCTCTTCGTATTGTTTTGGCATTGGTTGCCCATTTTGATATGGAATTACATCAGATGGATGTGAAAACGGCATTCCTCAATGGAGAACTAGAGGAGGAGGTTTACATGATACAACCTGAAGGAATCTCCTCTAGTAAAGGTGAGCATTTGGTGTGCAAGCTTAAGAAATCTATATATGGCTTGAAACAAGCATCCCGCCAATGATACTTAAGGTTTCATGATGTTATCTCTTCATTTGATTTTATAGAGAATGTCATGGATCAATGTATATATCAGAAGGTTAGTGGGAGCAAAATTTGTTTCCTTGTGCTGTATGTGGATGATATACTACTTGCAACCAATGATAAGGGGTTGCTACATGAGGTGAAACAATTCCTCTCTAGGAGTTTTGACATGAAGGATATGGGTGAGGCATCTTATGTTATTGGCATTAAGATCCATAGAGATAGATCTCGAGGAATTTTAGGACTATCTCAAGAAACCTATATCAATAAGGTCCTAAAGAGATTTCGGATGAAGGATTGTTCACAAAGTATAACACCCATTGTGAAGGGTGACAGGTTCAATTTGAACCAATGCCCGAAGAACGATCTAGAAAGGGAACAAATGTGCAACATTCCATATGCTTCTGCTGTTGGAAGCTTGATGTATGCTCAGGTTTGCACTCAACCTGACATCGCTTTTGCTGTGGGAATGTTGGGAAGATATCAGAGTAATCCAGGTTTAGACCACTGGAGAGCTGCAAAGAAAGTGTTGAGATACCTTCAAGGTACCAAAGACTATATACTTATGTATAGACGGACTGACAACCTGGAAGTGATCGGTTATTCGGATGCGGACTTCGTGGGTTGCATTGATTCACGAAAATCAACATCTGGATACATTTTCATGTTAGCTGGTGGAGCCGTGTCATGGAGAAGTGCCAAGCAGACTTTGACTGCTACTTCCACTATGGAGGCTGAGTTCGTATCTTGTTTTGAGGCTACCTCGCATGGTGTATGGTTGAAGAGTTTCATTGATGGGCTTAGAATTGTTGATTCTATTTCTAGGCCATTAAGAATATATTGTGACAATTCAGCTGCAGTTTTTATGGCTAAAAATGCCAAAAGTGGCAGTCGAAGTAAGCATATCGACATTAAGTATTTAGCCATAAGGGAGCGTGTTAAGGAGAATAAAGTGGTCATTGAACACGTTAGCACTGAATTGATGATAGCTGATCCTTTAACTAAAGGCATGCCACCGATGAAGTATAAGGATCATGTAACTAGTATGGGAATAGGTCCCATTATGTGATTTGTCGACATATGAACAATTTTTGTTGTATGGAACTCTTATTCAGTTGTAATGTTGATTCTCAATTTTTGTGTACACATTTTGTTGTTTATGAGAATAACATTTATCCTTGATTCTGGAATAAACATGAGGTTTATTCATTAAGATATGTTGTCACATATAGGCTGATATTAAAAAAATAAGATGCATTGTGATACATGGAAGGTATTACTCACTCTTAGAGGACATGTCGTCATGATCCATGTGTTTTGTTTCTTTTCTTTAAGCATAAAGTTTTCGTGGAATTAGTTGAATGATTCGTATGATGAAAATGATGGGATCAAGTGGGAGAATGTTATTTATTTTTGTGATCCCACATTTTAGACCCGAATTTTCTCCTAAAGGTTACGACTATTCAACATGAAATTTTCCACGCTTCGTGCCTTTTCGTTGACAACCATTCGTCTTGATGGGAGACGATGTATAAATAGGGACGTACATTCATTTCTGACGGGTGATCAAGGTCTAACACAAAATTCTCACATTTAGAATACACCATCAGTACGTGAGGAGATTTGGTTAGTAGAGTGCGCCTATTGCTTTCTTGTTTTTCAGGAGATTCGACGAACGTGAATGCAAACAATAGCTGGAGGTTTGTCTACAAACGATCTTGGCTTCCGCATATGAATTTTTATGTCTTACAAGTTTATCCTTTCTCACTCTTCTCCCACTTGATTATGTCCCTCATCATTAGGGATGAGCAGTTTTAAGTTCCGTACAGATTCCATTTAGAACCTGAAGTCTATCCATTAGACTAGTTTCTCATTTTTGAAACTTGGAAGCTAACATGCATAGCCTAGAACCTAAAACATATTTTGTCATAGGTTTCAGGATCGGTTCCAAGGTCTATCCATATTCCATTTATATTATTATTTGAACAATTGCAATTCACTAATCATAACTTATATTTAAGACACAAAAAATATGAACATTAATAAAGTGAAGATGTTAGTCATAAAATAGAAATTTAGACTAGTGCTTCCAGATTATACACTCATTATTGAATGGCATGGAATATCGAAGGATTGTACAGAGACATGGACCCAAAAAAAAACAAATTAAAACTTCTTCTAAATTCTAGGTTATAAGTTAGAGATTCCTCATTTTTTTGGATAAGAGCTCTAGAACCGCTGCAATGTTGATTCCGCGGATAAGTGACCTCCCCGACGTTGAGGACAAGAAGCAAATCCTGAGGATGACAAACAAATTTGGAAATAACGCTTTGCACATTGTCGTGCGTCGTCATTATGTCAGCGCAGTGCACCATCTGTTGAGCGAAGACTTGGAGCTCGTATTCCAGACGAACGTGGATAAAAAATCTCCCCTGTACTTGGCCTTCGAATTCAAAGAACCCGAAATACATAAGGTTTTATTTTCGCTCCCAGTCAAACCATCGAGGATACGAGGTTTGCCGCCCATTAACGGTGCCATCATGAATAACCGCTATGGTAAGTACCAAAATCTTCCTTAGCGTGGCGGGTCAAAGAAGCTATCTCAGTGCCCACCGTACAATAATTACCTACTTCGTGGATGTGATGGTTGTCTGGAGTTCAAAGTATTAGGAACCACACAAGGGATATCAAGATTGACTGGAGCTAACATATATTCCAGGACGTCAACACTTTGATGAATCAAATATTTTCTTTTCAATTTGCTTCCCTCAAAAAAGTGAATACCCATTAGAAGAAAGAGCAAGAAATAGCGAAATCCCTATCTAGTACTGCATTTTGATTCATGCTATTGTCTACTTTCCATACTCATGAATTGGCCTAGCAATCTTCTCTACTTAATTATATCATCAATTCTTTACAGAGTGTGCATTTCCACTGACCTGATAACAAGAGAAAGCTCTGTCAGAGATGGCGATCTGTTGATCTCCAGCGGTGGAGATTTTGCTCTTGGCTTCTTTAGCCATGGCAATTCTAGTCATAGGTACCTAGGGATATGGTACAATAAAATTCCCGAGAAAACGGTGGTGTGGGTCGCCAACAGAGACAACCCTGTCAAAGATACTTCAGGACGTCTCGGTATGGACAACCTGGGGAATCTCGTACTCTACTACACAAAGAGAAGCATCTCTGGTTGGGGCAGCAATCTTTCGTTACCATCAGTAGCGAGTGATTACGCAGCTCAACTTTTGGATTCAGGTAATCTTGTTCTGTTTCAGGATAGCAAGAAAAGTTCAATCCTATGGCAGAGTTTTGACCATCCAACCCATACTTTTCTCCCCTCCATGAAACTCGGGCTCAACCGCATCAGTGGCCTAAATAGAATCCTTACATCTTGGAAGTCTCAGGATGACCCCGGAACAGGAACGACTTATTTAATGATCAACCCCAATGGTTTTCCGCACTTAACCTTGTACAAAAATAAGGTTCCGTTGTGGCAACCGAGCCCCTGGATCGGAATCGTATGGAGTAGGATCTCATGGTTCAACTTTAGCTTCGTAATTGATGCCAGTGAGGTCGTCCTGACGTCAAATGTAATTAACTCGTCGATCTTTTTGAGGTCAGTGGTTCAAGAGTCCGGAAGCATGCAAGTGTTCAGGTGGGCCGAAAATAAGAGCGAGTGGGTCAATCTTTTAACCAAACCAGTGGACCAATGTGACTTCTATGGGCATTGTGGTGCCAATGGAAACTGTTATTCTGATTTTGAGTGCAAGTGCCTACCTGGGTTTACCCCTACGTCCCCGAACGATTGGAACATGAGAGACAGTTCAGGTGGGTGCATCAGGAAGAATCAAGAATCAGTTTGCCAGAATGGTGAAGGGTTCGTAAGAGTAGCTGATGTAAAAGTGCCAGACGCTTCAGCCGCATCTTTTGATATGAATATGACTTTGAGGGAGTGCGAAAGTGAATGCATGAGGAATTGTTCATGCACGGCCTATGCAGATGCAGATTTTACGAGAGGAGGAAAAGGATGCTTGATGTGGTATGGAGACTTGATGGATACAAGAGAGGTCCCAGGTCTAGGACGAGACTTATACGTGCGCGTGGATGCACTTGTATTGGGTAATCCTAAAAGAGAAAATCAGTTAACGTTCTAATTTGCTTAAATTTTTGTCACTGCTATTATGTGATTGCAGTCGCACAATCTCATATGATAGATCGACTAAAAGTTTCTCCTCTCAGCTGAGTTTCAGAAGATTGGATTTCTTTCGAGGAAAAAGGTGTTAGCCACCTCGATAGGGTTAGTTTCTGCTGCAGCAATAATCTCTCTTGCGGTATCTCTTGTGCTTGTGAAAAAGACAAGAAAAGGTAAGAATAATCTGCATTTTTCTCATATGTCCACACTACAGACCCTTCTTTTGCCTCTTTTAAAACCAGATATATACATGTATCGCACTAAACTTCTGGCGCTTTTAGCTACTTGAGGATTTGGGTCTTATGAAGCCACAGACGCTTGTCAGGACAAATGACAATTAGTCTTGAGTCATACTGATTCAAAGTTCCTTTGTGTGATAGGCTCTGAGGTTGGAAAGGAGCTAGAAGGAACAACAGAAGATCAAGAATTACCTCTTTTAGATATCACCACAATTAGAGCTGCAACAGACAATTTTGCCTCAACGAACAAGCTTGGACAAGGAGGATTCGGTCCAGTCTACAAGGTACTATACCATGTCCTAAGACTAAACTAATTTAATCTCCCTTTCTGCTTTAGTCTCAGTTTTCCAAGATGGTTAATGTATGAGGTCAACCATTAGGTTTCCTTAAGAAAGCCTGAACTGAGAAACAAGGTAACAAAGTAGTTTTCATGGATATGTCTTAAGGCAAGACGATATTTCAGGGGCGGTTGGCCAGTGGACAGGAAGTAGCTGTGAAGAGATTATCGAAGAGTTCAGGACAAGGGTATCAAGAATTCAAGAACGAAGTGATGCTTATAGCCAAACTCCAACACAGGAATCTCGTGAGGCTTTTGAGCTGTTGCATCAGTCTAGACGAGAGGATGTTAATCTACGAGTACTTGCCTAACAAAAGTTTGGATTGCTTCATTTTCAGTATGGTCTTTCCTTCTTTTTCCTCTTCATGTTAATCTAATTGTTGAAATGCCTCACCATTGGCATCGATTTCATGACATAACGGTCGGTGAATTCTTTTTTCCGGCTTTGGGTCACAGATGAAGCAAAAAGGACAACCCTTGATTGGAACCAACGTTTCAAAATTATTCTTGGAATTTCCCGAGGAGTTTTATATCTTCACCAAGATTCAAGACATAGAATCATACATCGAGACCTCAAAGCTAGCAATGTCCTACTTGATGCCGCAATGAATCCAAAAATTTCTGATTTTGGGATGGCTAAGATGTTTGCAGAAGACCAGATCCAAGCAAATACAAACAAGGTGGTGGGAACATAGTAAGTTATTTAATACTGCTTACCCTTGTCATCCAAGCACTCAATAAGGGAGAGATACAAACTAATTAGATGCCCTGATATTTTCATGTTGTCCAATCTTTTGTAGTGGTTATATGTCTCCTGAATACGCAATGCAAGGATTATACTCAACCAAGTCTGATGTTTTCAGCTTTGGTGTCATATTACTAGAAATAGTCAGTGGCAAGAGAAACACTGATTTCTACAGTGACAGTGGATGTCTGAATCTCATTGCACATGTAAGGACATAGGACGAAAAATTCCTTCGCCCAATTTACCTTCTACTGCTTCTTGAAATCAAATTTCATTGCTTAATCTCTCTAAGATGTTGTTACCTTCAACTTTTGTAGGTTTGGAACTTATGGAAAGAAGGAATATCCTCCGACATAGTTGATTCATTGATGGCCCAACCCTATAACACTCGTCAGGTTTCAAGAAGCATCCAAATCGGCTTACTGTGCGTACAAGAACGTGCAGCACACCGGCCAAACATGATGGACATTGTCTTCATGTTGGGTAATGAGGCAGCTCTTGCCTCTCCTGATAAGCCTGCATTCATTTTGAAAGGAAGCGGCGACATTCTTGACCTTCCACCCATTGCTGGAGCTTCTGCGAACGAGGTAACCATAACTGAGCTTGATGGTCGATAATTGTACTTGATGTGACCATCGTTTTATCATCCATCCTTTCCAGTCAGATAAAGGCCACAAAAAGCTCGAACTACCTTTAACAAAAGGGTCCCTATACTGGATCGACAGAGGTTCCCATGTAGCCAAGAAAAAAAATACTAGGAATGCTCCTCAGATGCTAAGAAGTTGCCAGGTCAGTATTGTAACTTCCGCTAAAAGGGAGTTCAACTATTCTAGGCAACAAGAGGAGTCAAATACTTGTGTCAACAGATTAAACATTAGTGATAGGAGATGCGGGTGATGAAAGATTCAAATGAGTTTCATAATTTGTTCGGATTTTGTGCTTGTTTGAACAATTATATCGTACTGGTACTAGCTCACTTTGATCCAAAGAACGATTCCATCATTCCGTGCCCCAAAAAATGGACCACCTTGTAAACCTCATTACCGATAACCTATTTTTATCTACATTGTGTAAATAACCCCAATTCTAGCTTCAGGCTAGACAGATTCTAAAGCACGTGAATATTACATGCATGAACGCTCACCTTCAGTAATAGGAGAATAGCTAGCACAGTTACTCATCTATTTGGCGATATTGAAGAAATAGCATACTCACCTTTTAGTCCTTTGCCTCGTGCGACTCATGGTACTTATAGATTTTCTCATGAAGACAGTGGTACTCAGATTCCGTGACAAATAAAAACTGTATGGGATCGATTGAGACAGCTGTACAAATATAAAGGGGTGAAAATGCACTCTAACGGGAGATGATGGTGTGCGTTCCAAATGCTTTACTGTTAGCAAATTCGTGTCAAATCGTGTGAAAATAGGTCCCAAGACCTATTAGTTCGTTTGAGATAAATTTATAGTTATTGTACTTGCAAGCTTACCAATAGGAAACAAGGCTTTAGTGAATCCCGTCGAACTTGGCTTAATGATTGAAGGAATGGCCTTGATGTGTTGTTCAAGAATACGATACGGATTCTATTTCTCGTGTAGTAACAAATGCAAATGAAAGAAAAGAGTTTTTGAATGAATCTTTTCTAATAGGCAAAGACATGGGCTAATGGGCTTGTGCTCTTTTTGTAAACACAGTAATCGTTAAAGTTTTGAACCCAAGGATGTAGCTGAAGACACCTGAGTACTAAACCAAAGGCGCGGAGTATTTTATGCATTGCGTCACATAGCTACTTAGTGAATGTATTATGTTTACTAAGTTGAATTTGAATAGTTAGATTTTAGAAATGATTAAATGACAGTCTTTAATTTACTGTAAGAATAATAATTTATTAAAACCATTAAAAATCAAATCACAAATAATTATAAATTATTGTGAGAAACATTTTTTAAGAATTTGTTACTCACAATAGATCGTTATTCTCATGATATCTCAAAAACTTTTATGCTAGTAAAGCTCATTAGATTTTATGGATTCGCATGGGACTCACATTGTACCCATCTGATTAAACAGCCAACATGTGTTTAGTATATGGACTCCACTCATCAGATACTTGCATGCGTAGGATGAACATGACATAACGACCCAAATTGGAGCTACAACATTAACATATGACAAAGATGCCAAAATCACACTCCATATATGAAAATTACTGATGAAAGAGTGGGGCGGGAGGGAGGGAAGGAGGGAGGGAGTTATATTTTTCTTTTGAACATGTAAAAAAATTAATTTACACTAACAAGTTGAGACAGTGTTATACATGCCATTTTATACTATTGAATTCCTAAAGTAAAATCCCATTTGGAGTCATGCAGATCCACCTTGAGCATAGTTAAAACAGAAAAGAAATTGCGTTTGGAACGAGACCTAATGGAGCAGATTCAAAGGCGCAAAGAAAAAGATAAAACCTTTTTTTCAAGAAACAAGCTTGCCGTAGAAGCTACAAACTCAGCGTTGTTATGCCACTGATTAGCCAAGACAAAGTAAAGGCAAAGTCTCTCCCAACAAAGCATATATAATTATAGCTGCCTGGACAGCGACTGTGAGTCCTACTTTATTTAACACGACAATGATACCAAGAAGCTGCCTTCTTTCCCCCTTTTCATTATTCTTTCTTTAAATAATCTTTTCATTTAATTAGACTAGGAAAAAAAAAGTCTCAATTCTCTTAAAATGCATCAATTTTAGATTGAATTCCAATTCTGACCTAAACTCTTTTTGTTTCACAAAAAAGTATCAATTTTAGGATGGGTCCCCATTCTAACGAAACTTTTATTCGTCTTATAAAAAACAACATTACAATGGATTTCAATTCAGTTGATACCCAAATCCAGCTCTCGTTAAGTGGAAACACACGTAGAGAGAGTGTGTGTATGTGCGTAAGAACTTAAAATGAAATGTTGCATTTTAAGTGGCATCAACGCCACTAAATAGTAATGTCATCCACACCACAGTAGTCATACCTTGTAGAATGTCGGTGAAGACTAAATAGTAACGTCAGCTATTTCCAATCAAAATTGGTGAAAATGACTATATTGAAAAATCATCAAAGGATTTAAGACAATATTGTCCAATGTATCATGAGTTTACAACTTTTAGAACAATTTGTACTTCATTTTGAGTGCCCAAAACTTTTAAGAAGTAATATTTAGAGGATAGTTCATCCCATTACCGCTATTTTAAGAAGTTATATCTTATTTCATGGCTATTTTCGCTTCCACGAAGGGTAAAAAGAAAGGAAAAAAAAAAAAAAAAAGGTTCTACATAAATAAAGACAAGGATACACCAGCGAAGCTTGCCAGAGAGGCTGCGAGGATTTACGAAAGAGACGATCGAGAAGAGGGTCTCGGAGGAGGTGAGGAGATGGGGAGCTTTACGAGGAAGAAGGCGTTGAAGTCCAGGTAACGCTGTATTTTTCTCATATCTGAGCGAGGGCACGCCCTAGCTGGCCACAGGCAAGGTTATTGGCCACAAGGGGAGAGGAGCTGATGATTGAGGTGAGGAGGTGCTAGACTCCGGATTTGGGTTTAAGGTCGAAGAAGAATGATCAAGAATAAAAGGAAAAAAAAATGTAAAGAAAAAAGAGAAATAACATTCAGAAATTTTTTTTAAAAATTACAAAAAAATTAAAACTAAATTGACATATGTATAATCGTCTTCTGATCTCAAAAATGCACATTCACACTTTGAGAATATACAAATTCCGTCCGTTCTATCAAATTATTAATTTGAAAATAAATCAACATGATAAATAGTTGGCAATGACGGTGAACAAAATTCGGACATTGAATGTCACTGATTTGTTAGTGTCGAGGACTATACTTGAGCTCCACGGCAAACTTTTCCAAGGTCATTCTCTTTAAGTGTCTCCAAAAATCTCCATAGTCATTTCAACGGTCACTTCGGGAAGGCGAATGTCTCCAGTCACTTCTCTCTCGTTAGCTCAAGAGATCATGGCGAGTCAAGCACGACAACAGTGATCGACCGGGATGGGACCACGACCTCAGTAGTCAGAATCACATTTAAGGAGCAAAATTTGCCTGGTTTTGGGAATAGTCCTGCTCATAGACTTATTAAGATAATTGTCCCGTTCAATTCCAAAATTTTGAATTTTACCAATTTAATCCGAAAGCTTTGCAAGGTATTTCAATATAGTCCTTCCCATCAATTTTTTCTAAAAATCACTGATGTGAGAATTCACTAATCACTAGTCATCCTACATAATACACAGCCACATTAATGATTTTGGAAAACCTAAAGGATTACGTTCAAATTTTGCGTAAAAATCTAGAACTATATTTACAAAATTAGAAAATTTATGACTTAATTGATATTTATACAATAGGTGTATGACCCATTTGATAATTCTCCTTACACTAATTTGTATGGCTTCATGTATATTCTTGAGCTTGAAACATGTTAAAAGGGAAATAACAAAAGAATCTCGGAATATTCTCTAGAGATATCTGATTTTTGATTCCTTAAAAACCATTCCACGTGACTTTGAAAATTGCTACACATACATTGCCTTGGTTGTCGGGTGCTGCTTCGACCACATACCGGATGTGAGTACGAAGGCCCCCTAGGCAATGTCCTTATCTCACTTGTGTTATGGATAGCACAGATTCTTGTCACAGTTATAAAAGAAAAATAGGGATTCACGAATCATTCATAAAAATGATGAGGCCTACCTTATTTTGAGTATTGAAATATCATCCTCTTATTTAATAAGCAACTATTTATCGCACACATCACTTTTATGAATCAATTTATAAATCGACCTATCATCAACTATTTATAGCTTCTAGCAGAAACACAAATATATTAATGTTTAAGTTATATACTTGCTGTCTTTTTTATGGAATTATTTTCCTAATGTTTGACAACCTTTTATCGGGTCAATTTTTAGCAATCGTATAATTAGGGGGTTCTTCTGAGGCCTAGTTTCAAAATGTAGGATGGAGATTGTTAGATGTGACATATGTGTCACAATATTGTCAAACCCCCCTTTTTGAATTGTGCCACATACTTTAATATCGTCTGTGTTGATTCACGTGGTGGAAGACTCAGTTAATTACAATCGTATGCCTTGTCCCTCCAAATACTTCGTGGTAAAGTCGCTACAATTTAACATTTCTCAATTTTCATTTGTTCGAGTACATAAATAAATCGCAAATAAATTCCAAAAAATAGATACTTGAGTTTTCTTCGGGTCAAATTCCAATATAAACCCCATGCCTTATTAGCCCATACTGCTCCCAAGGTAGTGTAAGTTGCTTTAGCATCTCCCTCTTGGCATTCACCCGCAAAGAGCTGCACCTTGAGGGGATTTGTATGAAGGAAGCCCGGATGGCATCTGACTAATTGGCTCAGTCACTAGAGGTGCGTTTGATAGCCATTCTATTCTCGAGAACAATTTATGATTAGAAATGATTATTTTTTATTCTGTTTTCGGGAATAATTTATAAGCATTTGAAAGTGTTTGGTAACTACTAAAAATTTCTATTTCTAAAATAGAATCGCCTTTGACACTATCTTAAAAATTTATAAACCAAACCATTTTCTTTTAATTTTTTAACAATTTTATTACTCTTTTCTTTTTTTTTTCTACTTTTCTTTTCTTTCTCTTCTTCTTCAAGCTTTGGTCGATCACTAGCCTTGAGATGATCGACGATCAGCCAAACAAGAGTCGGCGACCTTGCTAGAGCATCACCAGCCCTCAGTGAGGCCGTGCCTTGTTGGCCGAGCCTCGTCTAGCTAGGCGAGGCTCATCGGTGGCTGGGGGAGCCTCGCCTGGCTAGGCGAGGCATGCCAGTGGCCAAGGGAGGCCCCATCAAGGCTCACTAGTGACTAGCGGTGGTAGATAGTGTTGGACGGCGGTGGAAGAATGAGAGAGAAGGAAGAAGAATAAGAAAAAAAGAAGAAGAGAAGAGAAAAAAGATATTTAGGCTGACTTGATTTTGGAATTGTTATCGAGAACAAAGAAATAACTCTTTTTTACTCTTTGATTCTGTTTCAAATTGGTTACCAGAAATAAAATATTAACCAAATAGATTTCTATTCCTAATCTATTTTCAGAAACAAGAGAACATAATCAATTACTATTTAGTAAGTTGTCAAACGCTCTCTGGACTGCTGGTGCCCCATCTGTACCAAGGATTAAGGCAAAAAGGAAATAGGTGTCCATGGGGTGTGGGCGAGAAAAAGGGATAACCTATCCAATTATCAGCCGTCAAGTTTGTGAATGGGAACCAAGGAAGGTGATATAAATTTAAGTCATTTGCTGTTGCCGAAAATATGGGATGGAGTGTATATAATCATCTAGTTCTGTCTGCGCATGACATTATTTTCGTTGGGAAATTCGCAATCAAAGAATGTATGTACCGGTCAACCCCAGAGTGGCTCAATTTAGCTAGGACGAGATGTGCTCTGTTAAAATATTGTCCCAAGTTGAAGTGCGTCCGAGAGAGAAGCCATCAAGATTGACAATAATGAAAAGCACTCATCTTATTTTGCAAAAAATAAAAAAGTAATTGATAAATAACTAAAGAACTTAATTTTTTTGCAGTAAAGATAGGCTCAATTAGATAAAAAAAAAATGGGTCAAGTCGTTTAGTAAGGAAAAAAAAAAGTAAGGAAAAAAGAGAAAAAAATATCAGAAAAACTTTAAAAATTGCGTAGATCATTCATGCCACCGTCGACCGTGCCTCATAGGATGGTTGGCAAAGACTAAAAAGTGACGTCAGCAATTCTTAGCCAAAATTGATGAAAATTGACTATACTGAAAAATAAGCAAAAAGTTTAGGACTATTTTCCTAATAAGTTTATGACTTTCTGAACAATTTTTCTTTCAGATCATGTGACAGATTTCAATTCATTACTTGATCTTTTCGCATATGAATAGTTTGTCTTCCCATAAATGCACATTCACACTCTGAGAATATACGAATTTGGTCCATTCTATCAAACTGATAGTTTGAATAATAAATCAACATAGTCAATACTCGGCAATTACAATGCACGAGATTTAGACTTTGAATATCACCGATTTATTCGTGTCAAGGACTATACTTGAGCTCAACAGCAAACTTTTTAAGGTCATTCTCTTCAACAGCCTCCAAAAATCTCCATAACTACCTCAATGGTCACTTCAGGTGGGCGAAAGTCTCCGGTTAATTATCTCTCGTTAGTTCAAGAGATAATGGCGAGTCAAGCACGACGCCAACAATCGTCCGGGATAGGACTACGATCTCATTGGTCAGAATCACTCTTAAGAAGCAAAATTTGTCTTATTGTGGGAGAAGTCCTGCTCATTGAATAATTAGAAAAAAATTGTCCAATCCATCAGAAGTTTCAATATAATCATTTCTATCAAATTTCTCCAAAGATCGCTAATGTGGTAATCCACCAATCACTAACCGTCCTACATGATACACTACCACATCAATGATTTCAAGCGAAAATTAACCTAAAGGACTGCATTAAAATTTCACGTAAAGGTTTAGAACTAAATTAACAAAATTAAAAAATCTAGGACTTAATTGTTATCCATACAATAGATTCAGTATTAATTTGACAATTCCCTCCAAACTAATTCTATGACTTATATGCATATTCTTGAACCTGAAGCGTGTTAAAAGGAAAAAAAAAAAAAAAAACTCAAAACATTCACTACAATATCTGATTTTTGGTTCCTCAGAAACCATTCTGCATGACTTTGAAAAATGCTACCCATACATTGCCTTAGTGGTTAGGTGTTACCTCTACTGCGTACCCGGTTAGAGTTCAAAGTCCCCCTAGGCAATGCCCGATCTCACTTCAGTTATAGACAGCGCAGATTCCCCTCATAGTTATAAAGGAAATATGGGTTGGTGAATCATTCGTAAAATGATGTGGCATGACTTGTTTTGATTATTCAAATATCATCCTCCTCTTTTTTTAACAAGCGATTATTTATCATGCACATCATTTTTTGAATCAATTTTATAAATCAATTTGTTATCGACTATTTGTACCTACTACCAAACACACACACACACACATATTCATGTTTAGGTTAAATACTCGCTGTCTTTTCTTGCAACCATTTTCCTTATGTTCGACAACCTTTCATTGGGCCAATTTCTAGCAATTATATAATTAAGAGGGTTATCCTGAGGCCTAAGTTCGAAATGGAGGATGGAGATATTTAGATGTGCCATGTGCCACAACATTGGAGAATTTCCTCAAGAGTGTTGGGTAAAACATCCTTTTTGACTCGTGCAAATTACCCTAGTATTGTCTGCGTTGATTCCCTCGGGGAAAGACTTGGTTGATTACAATTGTGGGGCGTGGGCGAGAAAAGCTTACATGCCCAGATTTGCACAGTCAATTATCTAAATAGGTTAACATCACAAAAAATTTCAGATCGATATATCTATACCATATTTATTTCAAATTAAATTTTGTATCGTAAAAACTCTCAAACTAATGTATCCATGAAACTAATTTTTATATCACAAAAAACCCCAATCTAATACATCCATACGACACAAGTATACCAATTTGTGATATTTAATGATACAAAAATTAGTCGAGGTAAATATGTCATGATTGTATCAATTGATCTTTTCAATTGTATTAGACTTTTTGAATTTGTGGTAACTTGTTTGAAACCATCGTGTCATATTTATTGTTAGCAATCTAACTTTATACATCAAAATTGGTTTGTAGCCATCGTAACTCATTTGCACTTATAGCTAGTAATTTACCTTTATGGATGGTAATTTCATTGTAGAATTCATAACATGAAAATGCTAGCACTTAGTGATTAACTAATATCATAGTAATATGCCTTAAGTTTCTGTAAATGCTAACACTTAGTGATTAACTAATAGCACATGTGGTCATTACTTATGTCTCGTAATCTTAGTGACTTATATGGATTATGATAACATTATTTTGCGGTTTCTAAAATTAAGGCTTCATAGCGTGCTGGAAATAGAAGGATGCGCTGGTTTAGGGGGCAGAGCAAGAAGAGGAGAGCTGCGACCCCTACAGAGATCTGAAACCCAAGAAGCTGCTGACTAGAGGTCCCTCGAAGTCAGCAGATCTGAAACTCGAGAAATCGAACCCTCAGACATGGATTCCACCGTCGGAAGGAGCTTTGAAGGTAAACATAGATGGAACGTTCTTACTTGGTTCATTGGGGAATTCCATTGCCTGCATATGCCGTGATTCGGAGGGGAGGATGGTGGGCGGAGAGGCTAAAGCAATCAAAGCCTCCTCCCCCTTGATGGCCAAAACCCTAACGCTTTGGGAAGCCCTCAACTTTTTCTACCCTAAAAGACACGAAGTACTTCTTTTTGAGTCAGACAGTTCGCAACTTGTCAAAGCAATGACAAGTTCACATCAGTTAAATTGGGAAGTTCAACCTATTGTTAGCAAGTGCAAGGAAAAAATGTAGGCCTTTTCACATGTTCAGATAGCCCATTGCTCTAGAGAGGCTAAGCTTGCCGTAGACTGGGTAGCTAAAGCCCACAAGAACAACTACTTATCTTTGAATTGGGTCTTATCACCTCCACAAACTTTATGGGACCTTTTATGTAATGATGCCCCTTTGTCGGGCCTCTCATATTTGATTACTTAATGAAATGCTTTAGCTTCTGACCAAAAAAAAAAAAAAACTTAAGGCTTTTTCAGTTAGTAATTATTTTCATATGTCATAATTTTTCTTACACAATAGTGACATTGATAATCTTACAACCAATAATTTTCCTTTAATGTCCATAAGTAAATATCTTTGCAAAATTATCCAATGTTCAAAATTTATTCTTTCTTAATCTAGCGACTCATACTATGCCAGACAATTTCTAAGAATTTCCTATTATATTTGATGGATTGTTAATTAGAAAGGCCACTCGCTTATCCTCCATGTGCGTTCCCATATACTAGAGGGATTGTATGTCGAGATTGTGAAAGCTGATGCGTGACATTATAGAGGTGGGTTTGTTATGAGTCAAAGTTCGAGATGACGGAATGATGCAAGAAATGTCAAATATCCTATTAGATGGAGTCCCTCAATTATGTATTCATTCAAAGGCGCTATATTTTTTTTTCTTTAAAATGAGAAACTCTCATGAACTACTCTAGTAACTCAATTAATCAAACAATGTATGGATAAAAACCAAGTTGACTAATTCAACCACAAGACCATGATGTCCCTAAACCAAAAGATTGGTCCGTTCTTTATCAGCCAAGCCAATAATTAATAGCGGTGATTGATTTTTTGAAGATAAAACCAAATTCAGACCAATTAATACTAAGACCCGAAACCAATTGGACCGATCCATTCGGTTTTGGTCCGGTCCGCGGAACTAGTCAAATTTTAAAGGCTGAAGAGGGCGGTGTTTGACAAAAAAGAGAGCAGCGGGGACCCCACTTCCAGTCCATGTCTGATATTTGACATTTAATTTATTCCCTAACAAGTCTCTATCCCATTTAAGGCATTTGCTTTTCTTCAGTCTCTCTCTTTCAGTCACTCCCTCCTATTCCATCTCCATATCTCTCTCTCTCTTCTCAACGCAAACCCACTTCCCCTCCTCCTTCCGCAGAAACCACCGTGAGTCCTCCATTTTTGAGAAACGACGAAGACACTTCCAATTCGCGCCGAGCTCCCTCTCAACGCAAAACCCACTTAGGTGCGTTTGGGAAGACTTTTAAGAAAAGTTCTTGAGAAAATGTAAAACCATTTGAATTAAAAGTGTTTTTAAAAATGTAAAGTGTGTTTGGTAAATCTATTTGTGAAAGTCCATTGTGAAGTATCTTTGTGCAAATTAGTATTTGGGTAAATTAAATTTGTAAAAGACTTTTGTTATTAAAAAATAAAAGGAAAAAAAAAATGAGAGTTGGCCGGCCAAGGGCTTCACCGGTTACCGCCGGCCAAGGGCTTCGTGGGTTACCGCCGGCGAAGGGTAGGTGGTCCGACGAGGGGGAGACAGCGCGGCGAAGGGTAGCATTCAGCTAGGGTGTGAAGGACACGGCGTAGGGAGGGTCGCGCGACTCACGCGCTACGGAGGTTGCCGGTGACCTATCCGCAACCTCCGCGACCCAGATTTAGGTCGCGGCATGGTTGTGGGTCGCCTAGGTCGTTGCAACCTCTACGACCTAGATCCAGGTCGCGGCGATGTGGTGGATGGCCCGGGTCGCCGCGACCTCCGGCGACCTCTGCGACCCAGATCTAGGTCGCGGCGACATTGTGGGTGGCTCGGGTCGCTGTGACCTTCGGCGACCTCTGTGACCTAGATCTGGGTCGAGGCGACATTGTGGGTGGCCCGGGTCGCCGTGACCTCCACGAACCAGACCTGGGTCGTGGCGACATGGTGGGTGGCCCGGGTCACCGCGACCTCCGGCGACCTCCGCGACCCAGATCTGGGTCGTGGCCAAGTCATGGGTTGCTAGAGGTCACCATAATTGACCTCGCTATGACCTAGGCAACCGACGCGACCCAGATCTGGGTTGTGCGACTAGTCGGTGATGGTCGCCGGGGTGCCGCGACCATCTGGCCTCTCTCCAGCCCGTCGCTGACCTATTGCCAGCCGACATCTGAAAATCCAATGAAGAGAAAGATGAATAGTGCATCGAGCCTTCCAAAAATGCTAAAAGCCTAAGGTAGCCTAGGACCTACCTTGGGCTTTCGGCCTTTGGAAGGCCAGCATTCTTTCAAGGCAGGTTTCAAAAATGTCCCCAAATACCCAATATTTGAGCAAATGGGCTTTGGACGCCTAAAGGTACTTGGCAAAGCTAGTGCCAAATGCACCCAATGATTAACTAATATCATAGTAATATGCCTTAAATTTCTGTAAATGCTAACACTTAGTGATTAACTAATAGCACATGTGGTCATTACTTATGTCTCGTAAGGTTGAATATCCTACCATTTGTAACTTTCTATGGGAAATCATAAACAACCGTAAATCTATCTAGATCTATTTTTCTAATCTTAGTGACTTATATGGATTATGATAATATCATTTTGCGGTTTGTAAACTCAAGGCTTTTTTCAGTTAGTAATTATTTTCATATGTCATAATTTTTCTTACACAATAGTGACATTGATAATCTTACAATCAATAATTTTCCTTAGATGTCCATAAGTAAATATCTTTGCAAAATTATCCAACGGTCGAAATTTATTCTTTCTTAATCTAGTGGCTCATACTATGCTAGACAGTTTCTAAGAATTTCCTATTATGTTTGATGGATTGTTAATTGGAAAGGCCACTCGCTTATCCTCCATGTGCGCTCCCATAGACTAGAGGGATTGTACATCGGGATTGCGAAAGCTGATGCGTGACATTATAGAGGTGGGTTTGTTATGAGTCAAAGTCCGAGATGACGGAATGATGCAAGAAATGTCAAATATCCTATTAGATGGAGTCCCTCAATTATGCATTCATTCAAAGCCACTATTTCTTTTTTCTTTAAAATGAGAAACTCTTGCGAACTACTCAAGTAACTCAATTAATCAAACAAGATATGAATAAAAATCAGGTTGACTAATTCAAACACGAGACCATGATGTCCCTAAATCAAAAGATTGGTCTGTTCTTTATCAGCCAAGCCAATAATTAATAGGGGTGATCGATTTTTTGAAGATTGAACCGGGGTCTGGACCAATCAATACTAAGACTCGGAACCAACCGGACCGATCCGTCTGGGCCGCGGAACTGGTCAAATTTTAAAGGCTGAAGAGGGCGGCGTTTAACATAAAAGAGAGTAGCGTGGACCCCACTTCCAGTCCATGTCTGATGTTTGACATTTAATTTATTTCCTAACAAGTCCCTATCCCATTAAAGGCAAACCCACTTCCCCTCCTCCTTCCGCAAAAACCACCGTGAGGAGTCCTTCATTTTGGAGAAACGATGAAGACACTTCCAATTCGCTCCGAGCTCCCTCTCAACGCAAATCCACTTAGTGATTAACTAATATTATAGTATTATGCCTTAAATTTCTGTAAATGCTAACACTTAGTGATTAACTAATAGCACATATGGTCATTACTTATGTCTCGTAAGGCTGAATATCCTAGTATTTGTAACTTTCTATGTGAAATCGTAAACAACCTAAATCTATCTAGATCTGTTTTTCTAATCTTAGTGACTTATATGGATTATGATAACATCATTTTGCAGTTTGTAAACTTAAGGCTTTTTCAGTTAGTAATTATTTTCATATGTCATAATTTTTCTCACAATAGTGACATTGATAATCTTACAACCAATAATTTTCCTTGAATATCCATAAGTAAATATCTTTGCAAAATTATCCAACGTTCGAAATTTATTCTTTCTTAATCTAGCGACTCATACTAGGCTAGACGGTTTCTAAGAATTTCCTATGATGTTTGATGGATTGTTAATTGGAAAGGCCATTCGCTTATCCTCCATGTGTGTTCCATAGCCTAGAGGGATTGTACGTCAGGATTGTGAAAGCTGATGCGTGACATTATAGAGGTGGGTTTGTTATGAGTCAAAGTCCGAGACGACGGAATCATGCAAAAAATGTCAAATATCCTATTAGATGGAGTCCCTCAATTATGTATTCATTCAAAGTCACTATTTCTTTAAAATAAGAAACTCTTGTGAACTACTCAAGTAACTCAATTAATCAAACAAGATATGAAAAAAACCAAGTTGACTAATTCAAACACGAGATCATGATGTCCCTAAACCAAAAGATTGGTCTGTTCTTTATCAGCCAAGCCAATAATGAATAGAGGTGATCAAGTTTTTGAAGATAGAACCAAGAACCGGATCGAGAGGATCGGCCCTTAATATTGGGAACCGGGGACTAGACCGATTGGTCCTAAGACCCAGAACCAACCGGACCGATCCGTTCAATTCCGGTCTGGTGCATGGAACTGGTGAAATTTTAAAGACTGAAGAGGGCGGCGTCTGACAAAAAAGAGAGCAACTCCATGGGGGCTTAGATCATCTCCAACTCCATCCTCATCGCCCTCCTCAACTCGACTCCCACCAGACCAAGCTCGTTGAGAAGGCCTTCCTCCTCCAGACATTGGAGGATGCTGTCGTCTGCCATTGAGAGAGGGAAGGAGGCCTGAGAGCCAAGGGGGAAGAGTGAGCACAAGGAGCTGCTGTTCTTCGAAGAATTTTAAGAAAAAAAAAAAGAGTTAGTCTGGTCCGATCTGGGTGATTCCACCCCTAAAACTTGAAACTGGGAACCGGACCAAAAATCACTGGTTCCATTTTTATGAACCGAACCTACCCCTCTAGGAATCGCCTAGAACTGGCTGGTTAGGTCCGGTCCAAGTGGTTCCCAGTCCGGACAGGCTTCGTTGCTCACCCCTAATAATGAACCTAATCAAGATTGAGCGGAGAGAACAAATACAACAGGAGGTCAACCCTTGATGCAGCAAATAGTTTCTTCTTCTCAATTTGCTTCTCTCACAAAAGTGATCACCCATTAGAAGAGACGGCAAGAAATAGCGAAATCCCCATCTAGTATTGCATTTTGATTCACACTATTGTCTACTTTTTAATATTCTCATGTGGCCTATCAATCTTCTCCATTTAATTATATCAGCAGTTCTTTATAGGGAGTGCATTTCCACTGACCTGATTACTAGAGAGAGCTCTATCAGAGATGTCGATGTGTTGATCTCTAGTGGTGGAGATTTTGCTCTTGGCTTCTTTAGCTCTGGCAATTCTAGCCATAGGTACTTAGGGTTATGGTACAATAAAATTCCCGAGAAAACGGTGGTGTGGGTCGCCAACCGGGACAACCCTGTCAAAGATACTTCGGGACATCTCAGTATCGATAATCTGAGGAATCACGTACTCTACGACAAAAAGAGAAGCATCTTTGTTTGGAGCAGCAATCTTTCGTTATCGTCAGTGGCAACTGAGTGCGTAGCTCAACTTTTGGATTCGGGTAATCTTGTTTTTTTTTTTTTTGGTGAACGGTAAATGTATTAAGCTAAGCCAATAAGTACAAGCAACGGCACCGGCTTACACTCAATACGAACAAAGCATATTGAGTGGAAGGGTGCCGAATAAAAGAAAAGCCAACAAGGCAAAAGCTAGAAGGCACAAACAGCACAAAGGCGGCCACCTCCTAAAGAACCAAAACAGAAGAAGGCAATCAGCCAGCCAAACAATGGCAACCCAAGCCCAAAACCCAACACAAAAAACGTTAGAGCCCAAAAAGGGCAACCAAGAACAAGGCAGGATGCATCCAGAGGAAGAGAAGAATCCCATAAAGCAAACACTCGCAATAGGACTCCTAAGGAACCACCGAGGATGAATGAAAAATGCAAGGGTCAATCCCCAACTACGTTGAATTCTTCTGTTTCTTGGATTGTCTTCCACATTTGTAAAAGTCAAGGCCTTATCCTTGACCACCTTAATGAGGTGATTCTTCAAGACCAGGACCGTGAATGTAAGGTTCCTAAAAAGGATGTCATTCCTATATTTCCAAATAAGATGGCACAACGCTCCAAAGGAAAATCGGGCAATGGAGTGATAGAAGTCCTTTCCGGGTAAAAATTTCAAAGCCCAGTGAAGGTTGTCGGCCCAACTGCTATTACGCCACGGAAGGTTGCATCGAGCCGCCCAGAGAAATGCACAACTGGCTGTGATGCTACAATCAAAAAATAGATGATCAATCGAATCTGGGGTCAATTTGCAAAAAGCACAAACCGCATCACCAATCCTGCCATAAGATAAAAGGAGGGCCTGGGTGGGGAGCCGATTCTTGGTGATAAGCCAGAGATTGAACTGATATCTTGGGGTAATAGCATTATTCCATATCAAAGAAGCCCAATTGACTCGAGGTTTCTTCGTCCTAATTAGGTGCCATGCCGACGCCACCGAAAATAAACCGGAAGTACTTCCTACCCAAGTAAAGCGATCCGGTACTTGTGATAAAAAAGGAAGAGGCTGCTCCCAAGACTCTAGTACTACTCGAATGGACTGACCAGCTGGCGAGAAAAGATCCTCCATTGTAGCGAGCTTGGGTAAACCAGAACTATAGATCAAAGAGTCCGAAAATAAAAGGTTGAGGGGGCCTCTCGAGTGCCAATTGTCGAACCAGAAGGACACAGAACGGCCATCCCCTATGCTCCAGCGAAAAGAACACCAAAACTCCGTCCTAAGATGGAGGATTCTCTTCCACGCCCAAGAGCAAGAGGTGGGTTGTTTAAGCATCCAAAAACTCTTCCTCTTTAGAAATGTCGAATGGATCCACCTACACCACAAGGATTCTTTGTCCGTAAACAAGATCCAAATGTGTTTCAACATAGCCGCTTTATTGTAATCCCTTAGCCGACGAATCCCTAAACCACCTTCCTCCTTCGGAAGGCAAACATCATCCCAGGAGACCTTGGCACCACCCCTCCCTAGTCCAGGGCCCTTCCAGATGAACTGTCTCAAGATTTGCTCAATGCGATCCAGCACAGCAACAGGGATAGTAAAAACACTTGCCCAATAGGCTTGGATTGCATGCAGAACTGACCTAATAAGCTGAAGACGACCAGCAAAGGAGAGGAAACGCTAAGTCCATGATTGAACCTTGTTGGTTATACGATCAACCAGGGAGACACAATCCGCCTTTCCGAGCCGGGAGGAGATAATAGGAACTCCTAAGTACCGCATTGGCAGAGTCCCCTCAATGAAGCCAAGAGCAAGGATGATCTCTCTACGCAGATCTTCCGTCCCTCCAGCAAGAAAGACCTCACTCTTATTTGAATTGGGCCTGAGACCGCTCCATGCAGAGAAGGTATCTAAACCATCCTTCAAGAGAGATATAGAAGGCAAGTCGGCACTGCAAAATAGGAAAACATCATCCGCAAAAAAGAGGTGGGAGAGACCCAAAGTTTTGCATCTCCAGAAGAATTTAAACCCCGGTTCCCTGGCCCGCGCACTTAGGATCCCAGAAAATACTTCCATAACCAAGGTGAACAGGTAGGGGGATATCGGATCCCCTTGGCGAAGGCCCCTGCCACTAGAGAAGAACCCATGAAGCTCTCCATTTAAGGAGATTGAAAACTTGGGAGTACGAACACAGACCATGATAATCCGAATAAAATGATTTGGGAAACCAAAAGCATGAAGGACCAACTCAAGAAAGTCCCAGTCTACCGTGTCATGAGCTTTCCAAAAGTCCACCTTCACCGCACACTTGGGCTCGTATGGATCAAGATGGAAGCCAGCAAATAACTCCTGAGCAAGAAGTATGTTATCTCTAATACGCCTACCTTTAACAAAAGCATTTTGATACGGACTAATAATATCATTAAGGATTGTAGCAATCCGGTTAGCTAAGACTTTGGTAATGCACTTGTATAAGGTGTTGCAACAGGCAATAGGCCTGTAATCATTGACTGATGTCGCATTTGGAATTTTCGGGATCAGCACCAGAATAGTATTATTAATTTCCCTAAGAAGTCTCCCCGTGGTAAGAAAATCCTTGACTGCTTCGGTGAGCAAAGGTCCTACCAACTCCCAGTTATGCTTAAAGAACTCGACACCAAAACCATCTGGCCTTGGAGCCTTCCCGTGAGGCAAGGAGAACAAAGTGTCATGAATCTCCACATCAGTAAACGGACGGGAGAGGAAGTTGATCTGATCATCCTTGAGAGGGCATTGTATGACCTCCCGAATATCCCGCAAGGAGGGGCTGGAAGACAAGGGTTCCGGTCCTAAGAGCTGCTGAAAATGAGAGACAAAAGTCTGCTGCACTAAACTCGGCTCAGAGATAATATTCCCCGAAGTGTCCATAATAGAAAGAATCCTATTTTTTAGTTGTCTCCTATTAACGGAATAGTGAAAGAATTTGGTATTTCGATCACCTTCCTTGAGCCACCTGATCCTGGACTTCTGCCTAAAGAAAGACTCTTCCTGGCTCCTTAACTCCAAAAAGGTCCTCCGATGAGTCTTCTCCAAATCAGCAAGAAGTTCACTAGATGGATCATGCTGCAGGCCAATCTGGGCTAGCCTAAGAGCACTTCTCGCTGCTGTAACCCTCTCAGAGATATTAGAAAAAGACTCTCTATTAAGCTGTTTCAAACGGCCCTTAAGAATCTTCATTTTACTCACTACCCTAAACATAGGGACACCAACACACGGGGTCTCCCAAACTTGTGAGACAATGCTGTGGTAAGACGGGTGTTTGGTCCAGAAGTCAAAAAACTTAAATGGTTTTCTTGAAAACATCGACCGCATCACTCTAACTACCATAGGCGTGTGATCAGAAATACCTGGCGCAAGGAAAGAAGCTTCCGAATAAGAGAAATCCTGGCTCCATTTGGCATTTACAAGCACTCGATCGATTTTCCTAGCCTTGCGGTTAGCCCCGGAGGAAGTAGACCAAGTAAAGCGAAAGCCAATATACCGAAGATCTTCTAGCTCAGATTGAAACAAACATTGATTGAAGTCATTAAAACTAGGAATCCAGGTGTTAGAACCCCCAATCCGATCAGAAGGATCTTTGATAGCATTGAAATCTCCTGCCACTAGCCAAGCGGATCCCCGGAACACAGAACTCCACTGTACTAGGTCTGCCCATAAAGGCCTACGAGCTACAAAAGTATTCTCAGCATATACCACAGAGACACGGCAACAAATGTCAATCGTAAGAAATCTCAGCCTGCCATGTATCACCTGACTATTGGAAGAAATCACTTCAAAGGTCACCAAAGAAGGGTTCCAACCAATCCAAATTCTACCCCTATGAGAGAATTCATAATTGGCCACCCAATTCCAACCAGAGACCAGTCTATCAGAAATGGAACCAAAGAGAGTATCGAGAACTTTGGTTTCCAACAAACCAACCAGACAAAGCTTTTTAGTAGATATAAGGTTTCTAACCTCAGCTTGCCTAAGAGGATCCATAAGACCCCTCACATTCCAAAAACCGAAAAACATAAATAAAATATATAAAATATATAATTAGATATAAAGAAGCAGCCGAGCTGAAAGAGGAGCGGAGCCTACCTCCGCTTATGCGGCTTCTTCCGCCGGTTGGCCACCGGAACCGCCGAAGCTTTAGATGAAGGGGGAGCTGGATCAAGGGCAGCAAGCTTCTCCTGGATAGTCTCCACCTTCCTTGAAGAGGGAGGGGCTCTTGGGGAAGGCGGAAGCGAGAGCAAATCATCCTCGGAATAGTTATCCGAGACTTCCAATTCTCTAGCAGCCCCAAGCAAACCAAAGTTAAAGGCTTCGGCTTGATCCAACACCTCCTCAGGAGGAGCAGGAGTCTCCGGAACCGAGTTGGGGTCCTCCTCAATAGGGCTAGGAGGGTGGGATACCAACTTCGACCCCCCGACACTCCTCAACGCCTTGCGTGCTGTGGTAGGGGGCATATCCTTCTCCGAGGTGGACTCCTTGAGGGGAGGCGGGCTTCCCCTTTCGGAGGAGGAGGGCAAACCGGAAGAGGAGCCTTCCTTCAGTGCCTTTTTCTTCTTCCCCTTCACCTCATACCAGCGAAGTTGCGGCTCCTCAAGGTTACCCTCAACAACCGGGGCAGGTTCAGTGGAGGGCTGGAGGGCAAGTTCGGACGTTTGTACAGGGGCTGCAGGTTCGGTGGAGGGCCGAGGCGGTCTCCCCGCTTCTTCTTCGACCGCCACCACAACTGGAGTCTCGCATCTATGCCCGAATGTACCACAGAAGGGGCATTCAGCAGGTTTCCATTCAAAATCAATTGCAATCGAGCGTGTAACCCCATTCAAAACAACATCCACGAAGGAACACCTTGGTTGATTTGCATAGATCTCAACACAAACCCTAGCAAAAGAGAGCATCTTCCCTTGCTCCGTGCATTGGTCAACATAGAGAGGTTTACCAATGGCACTAGCAATTCCCCCAATAGCCGGAGCCGACCATAGATCAAGCGGAAGGTTTTTCAACCTAATCCACACTGGAACGGCAGTTTGCTTATCCTTCTTTAAGTCCAAGAGGGGTTGCCATTGCTGCAAAATGAGGGGAACCCTCGCAACCGTGAGAGGTCTACCTTCAAGGATCTTTCTTCGGAACTCCGGGTCCGGGATGTGGAAGAAAAAGAATCCTTGATTATCCGCCATAACCTCCACTAGCTTCGAGCCCCATGTTCGCATCAAGGCTTGTTCAGTGAGTTTGAAGGGAAGGTTTTTCCCAACATAATAGCCAATAAGGCATTCATGCCACTTCGGATCAAAAGCCTCCAATACTTCCTCCGCAAGGTGAACAACGGGCTTATTGTCCACAAAAGAGGGAGGAGAGTAGGCAAGGTCGTAACCTTTGGAAGCGAGCTTTGCCACATTTGCCCAAGTGCGAGTGGGGGATACCTTTTGGTTCCCAAGATCACGAACAGGTCCATTGGGTCTCCTGGAAAAGGACCGAGCGCGGCTTCGCCCTCTAGAACGACCAGCACGGGGAGGGGTCATAGCGGGCCCTTGGCGCTTGCCCATTCGATCTGCTTGGTCAACCTTAGAAGGGTCGGACAGAGCAGGGACAGAGGGGTTCCGGCCCTGAGATGATGCCACAGAAGGCTGAGCCTCGCGGGACATACCAGCCACACCAACCGTGGTTGAGGCCATTTCACAAATGCCTTCAATGCAGTCCACGATCACAACAAAAGGCCATATAGAGCAGAATGGAGTACCTAGGAGACTTCAGCGGCACCAAGGAGAGAGAGAAGCTGGTTGCTCCTGATCTGAGAAGCCCAATAGACCGCTGAGCAGGCCGCACCAGCTAGCTTGCCAATCTTCGAAGCCTCTACCCCCCAAGAAGCCCACGGTCTTGCGGACTGAGGGAGGAGGAATGGCTTGGAGGAACCGTGAAGGAGCTGTAGGCGACTCTACCCTCCAATGCACAGGCCCAAGAACCAGCCGAGACTCCCGCTCCACGCAGCAAGCAAACCAGACGAGCTACTTGCGCACGCCACCTAGGGATTGCGAGATCTGGAGCTGTAGACGAAACTAGACAAATCCGCTCGGTGGAGATGAGGAGGCAGGTGAGAGGAGCCTACCCTCCAAATTTCAGCCAAACCGGACGGCTAGATCTCCGGGAATGAGCTGCACACCAGCCGGATGAACAGTACCCGCGAGAACGTGGGGTTTGCTTTTTCTTACTGCTGAAATTGGGGATTTCTTGTGTTTACTACTGGTTGGATTCGGGTAATCTTGTTCTGTTTCAGGATAGCAAGAAAAGTTCAATCCTATGGCAGAGTTTTGACCATCCGACCCATACTTTTCTCCCCTCCATGAAACTCGGGCTCAACCGCACCAGTGGCCTGAATAGAATCCTTACATCTTGGAAGTCTCAGGATGACCCCGGAACAAGAACGACTTATTTAATGATCAACCCCAATGGTTTTCCGCACTTAACCTTGTTCAAAAATAAGGTTCCGTTGTGGCAACCAGGCCCCTGGATCGGCGTATGGAGTATGATCTCATGGATCAACTTTATCTTCGTAATTGATGCCGATGAGGTCGTCCAGACGTCAAATGTGAGGGCAGTGATTCAAGAGTCCGGAAGCATGCAACTGTTCAGGTGGGCCGAAAATAGGAGCGAGTGGGTCAATCTTTTCACCAAACCAGTGGTCCAATGTGACTTCTATGGGCATTGTGGTGCCAATGGAAACTGTTATTCTGATATTGCGTGCAAGTGCCTACCCGGGTTTAACCCTAAGTCCCCAAACGATTGGAGCATGAGAGACAGTTCAGGTGGGTGCATCAGGAAGAATCAAGAATCAGTTTGCTGGAATGGTGAAGGGTTCGTAAAAGTAGCTGATGTAAAAGTGCCAGACACTTCAGCCGCATCTTTTGATATGAATATGACTTTGAGGGAGTGCGAAAGTGAATGCATGAGGAATTGTTCATGCACGGCCTATGCAGATGCAGATTTTACGAGAGGAGGAAAAGGATGCTTGATGTGGTATGGAGACTTGATGGATACAAGAGAGATCCCAGGTCTAGGACGAGACTTATACGTGCGCGTGGATGCACTTGTATTGGGTAATCCTAAAAGGTAAAATCAGTTAACATTCTAATTTGCTTAAATTTTTGTCACTGCCATTATGTGATTGCAGTCGTACAATCTCGTATAATAGATCGACTAAAAGTTTCTCCTCTCAGCTGAGTTTCAGAAGAAAGTATTTCTTTCGAGGAAAAAGGTGTTAGCCACCTCGATAGGCTTAGTTTCTGCTGCAGCAATAATGTCTCTTGCGGTATCTATTGTACTTGTGAAAAAGACAAGAAAAGGTAAGAATAATCTGCATTTTTCTCATATGTCCACACTACAGACCCTTCTTTTGCCTCTTTTAAAACCAGATATTTACGTGTATCGTACTAAACTTCTGGCGCTTTTAGCTACTTGAGGATTTGGGTCATATGAAGCCACAGACGCTTGTCAGGACAAATGACAATTAGTCTTGAGTCATACTGATTCAAAGTTCCTTTGTGACAGGCTCTGAGGTTGGAAAGGAGCTAGAAGGAACAACAGAAGATCAAGAATTACCTCTTTTAGATATCACCACAATTAAAGCTGCCACAGACAATTTCGCCTCAACGAACAAGCTTGGACAAGGAGGATTCGGTCCAGTCTACAAGGTACTATACCATGTCCTAACACTAAACTCATTTAATCTCCCTTTCTGCTTTAGTCTCAGTTGTCCAAGATGGTTGACGTATGAGGTCAACAATTGGGTTTCCTTAAGAAAGCCTGAACTGAGAAACAAGGTAACAAAGTAGTTTTCATGGATATGTATTAAGGCAAGACGATATTTTAGGGGCGGTTGGCCAGTGGACAGGAAGTAGCTGTGAAGAGATTATCGAAGAGTTCAGGACAAGGGTATCAAGAATTCAAGAATGAAGTGATGCTTACAGCCAAACTCCAACACAGGAATCTCGTGAGGCTTTTGAGCTGTTGCATCTGTCTAGACGAGAGGATGTTAATCTACGAGTACTTGCCTAACAAAAGTTTGGATTGCTTCATTTTCAGTATGGCCTTTCCTTCTTTTTCCTCTTCATGTTAATCAAATTGTTGAAATGCCTCACCATTGGCATCGATTTCATGACATAACGGTCGGTGAATTCTTTTTTCCGGCTTTGGGTCACTGATGAAGCAAAAAGGACAACCCTTGATTGGAACCAACGTTTCAAAATTATTCTTGGAATTGCCCCAGGAATTTTATATCTTCACCAATATTCAAGACATAGAATCATACATCAAGACCTCAAAGCTAGTAATGTCCTACTTGATGCCGCAATGAATCCAAAAATTTCCGATTTTGGGATGGCTAAGATGTTTGGAGAAGACCAGATCCAAGCAAATACAAACAGGGTGGTCGGAACATAGTAAGTTATTTAATACTGCCTACCCTTGTCATCCAAGCACTCAATAAAGGAGAGATACAAACTAATTAGATGCCCTGATAAATTCATGTTGTCCAATTTCTTGTAGTGGTTATATATCTCCAGAATACGCAATGCAAGGATTATACTCAACCAAGTCTGATGTTTTCAGCTTTGGTGTCATATTACTAGAAATAGTCAGTGGCAAGAGGAACACTGATTTCTACAGTGACAGTGGATGTCTGAATCTCATTGCACATGTAAGGACATAGGACGAAAAATTCCTTCGCCCAATTTACCTTCTACTGCTTCTTGAAATCAAATTTCATTGCTTAATCTCTCTAAGATGTTGTTACCTTCAACTTTTGTAGGTTTGGAACTTGTGGAAAGAAGGAATATCCTCTGACATAGCTGATTCATTGATGGTCCAACCCTATAACACTCGTCAGGTTTCAAGAAGCATCCAAATCGGCTTACTGTGCGTACAAGAACGTGCAGCACACCGGCCAAACATGATGGACATTGTCTTCATGTTGGGTAATGAGGCAGCTCTTGCCTCTCCTGATAAGCCTGCATTCATTCTGAAAGGAAGCGGCAACATTCTTGACCTTCCACCCATTGCTGGAGCTTCTGCGAACGAGGTAACCATAACTGAGCTTGATGGTCGATAATTGTACTTGATGTGACCATCGTTTTATCATCCTACCTTTCCAGTCAGATAAAGGCCACAAAACGCTCGAACCACCTTTAAGAAAAGGGTCCCTATACTGGATCGACAGAGGTTCCCATGTAGCCAAGATAAAAAAAATACTAGGAATGCTCCTCAGATGCTAAGAAGTTGCCAGGTCAGTATTGTAACTTCTGCTAAAATGGAGTTCAACTATTCTAGGCAACAAGAGGAGTCAACTACTTGTGTCAGCAGATTAGACATTAGTGATGGGAGATGCGGGTGATGAAAGGTTCAGATGAGTGTGATAATTTGTTCGGATTTAGTGCTTGTTTGAACAATTACATCGTACTGGTACCAGCTCATTTTGATCCAAAGAACGATTCCATCATTCCGTTCCCAAAAAAATGGACCGTTTGTACCTTGTAAACCTCAATATAGATAACGTATTTTTATCTACATTGCGCAAATAACCTTAATTCTAGCTTCAGGCTAGACAGATTCTAAAGCACGTGAATGTTACATGCTTGAACGCTCACCTTCAGTAATAGGAGAATAGCTAGCACAGTTACTCATCTATTTGGCGATATTGAAGAAAGCACTCACCTTTTAGTCCTTTGCCTCGTGCGACTCAAGGTGCTTATAGATTTTCTCATGAAGACAGTGGTACTCAGATTCCGCGACAAATAAAAATTGTATGGGATTGATTGAGACAACTGTACAAATATAAAGGGGTAAAAATGCTGTGCACTCAAACGGGAGATGATGGTGTGCGTTCCAAATGCTTTACTGTTAGCAAATTCGTGTCAAATCGTGTGAAAATAGGTCCCAAGACCGATTAGTTCGTTTCAGATAAATTTATAGTTATTGTACTTGCAAGCTTACCAATAGGAAACAAGGCTTTAGTGAATCCCGTGGAACTTGTTTTAATGATTGAAGGAATGGCCTTGATGTGTTGTTCAAGAATACGATACGGATTCGATTTCTCGTGTATTAACAAATGCAAATGAAAGAAAAGAGTTTTTTAATGAATTTTTTTTTTTTTTATATAAGGCAAAGACATGGGCTAATGGGCTTGTGCTCTTTTTTGTGAACACAGTAATCTTAAAAAATTTTAACCCAAGGATGTAGCTAAACACACCTGAGTACTAAACCAAAGGCGCGGAGTACTTTATGCTTTGCGTCACATAGCTATTTAGTGAATGTATTATGCTTACTAAGTTGAATTTGAACCGTTAGATTTTAGAATTGATTGTGTGATAATCTTTAATATACTGTAAAAATAATAGTTTATTCTAAATCACAAAAAATCAAATTACAAATAATTATAAATTGTTGTGGAATGCATTTTTTAAAAATTTGTCACTCACAATAGAGTGTAATTCTCACGGTGTCTCAAAAACTGTTATGCTAACAAAGCCCATTAGATTTTATGGATTCGCATGGAACTCGTATATGTACTCCACATGCGTAGGACGAATATGACATAACGAGCCAAATGGGAGCTACAACATTAACATATGACAAAGACGCCAAAATCACCCTCCATATATGAAAATTAATGATGAAAGAGTGGGGTGGGGGGAGGGAGTTATATTTTTCTTTTGCACGTGAAAAAAAAAAAAAAAAAAAAAAAAAAATCAATTTACACAAATTAGTTGAGACAGTGTTATACATGCAGCATCAGAATTTTTAGAAATATTTACACTGCCATTTTATACTATTGAATTCCTAAAATAAAATCCCATTTGGAGTCATGCAGATCCTCCTCGAGCATAATTAAAAAAAATGTGTTTGGAACGAGACCTAATGGATCAGATTCAAAGGTACAAAGAGAAAGATAAAACCCTTTTTTCAAGAAACAAGCTTGCCGTAGAAGCTACAAACTCAGCGTTGTTATGCTACTGATTAGCCAAGACAAAGTAAAGGCAAAGTCTCTCCCAACAAAGCATATATAATTGTAGCTGCTTGGACAGCGACTTTGAGTCCTACTTTATTTAACACGACAATGATACCAAGATGCTGCTTCTTTCCCCCCTTTTCATTATTCTTTCTATAAATCATCTTTTCATTTAATTAGACTAGGAAAAAAAAGTCTCAATTCTCTTAAAATGCATCGATTTTAGGTTGAATTCCAATTCTAACCTAAACTCTTTTTCTCTCACGAAAAAGTATCAATTTTAGGATGGGTCCCTATTCTGACCGAACTTTTATTCGTCTTATAAAAAATAACAACTTTGCAATTGATTTCAGTTCAATTGGTATCCAAATCCAGGTCTCATTAAGTGGAAACACACGTAGAGGGAGTGTGTGTATGTGTGTAAAAACTTAGAATGAAATGTCGCATCTTTAGTGGCGTCAATAGATGGTAACTTGATAGTGGCCAAAATTTGGATACCAATCAGAAGTTTGTGCTTTTTTTCATGAAAAAAAATTGGGCCCAAATTTGTACGATCTAAAGTTGATGTTCATGACCTGATCGAAAGTTGATGTAAGGGAACTATGAAAAAAGAAAAAGAAAGAATTGAATTCCGTGAATTGCACTACTCGGAAGAGAAAAGAAATACTGATCCCGATGCTTTAGACAGTAATTAATTGTATAAAAATGATAGGTCGTTTAATGCCAAAAGTCACCCCAAAAAGAGGGGGGTGGGGGTGATGATAAAGCTGGCGCCGGAAGATTCTAATAAATAAGATATTTTAATAATTATTTGATGTTCATTATTCATGATTAGTGACTTGTCAGTTGTCTCATTTGAGTCTTCTATTTTAAGCTTCTTCATGGACTTAAAGTGTTTGCTCATATGTCTAATCTTTGGCAATCTGTATTATATGCATCAATTAGATTTATTTATGATAGGTCCATGTAAAACAAAGAATAAAATCCCCAGAAGCATCGTTACTTGCACCAACATGTGCAAGCAGTCAGTTTCAATGAGACAACACTTACGTTGACAAACGATGATCGGAGAATAAAAATACACTTATAGATTAGAGGCGTTATTTCAACCCCATTTACTATTAAAATCACCCCTTTGTAGGTAGTGGGCCAAAATAACTTTAAATTAAAATTTAAACTTTTTAACTGTCTCTCTTTATTTCTTCGTGGCACTCTCCCAACGTCATTAAGTTGAGATCTTTTGTTGCAACTTGAAGTATTTTTTTTTTCTTTGGCTCGACCAAAATGAGCAAAGATGCGCATAAGAGAACATGGCTACTCAAATAATTTTCAAACTCTCTTGATACCTCAAAGCTTCAAGTAGACTCGTCCTTGCCCCTAACCCATCCGAGCCCACCATCGCATGCTGCCACCATCTTGACTCTCACACGGTCACTGCACGCACCATGCTTCGGATCTAAGGGAGAATAGCAATCGTCGTGTTGTAATCGTAGAGGCGAGGAGAAGAGTGGTCATGCTGTGACGATGGAGGCGAGTGATCAAAGCGTGAATTTTGCAGTGGTGACGGCATGTGAAAGTCGGGGATGGTCGTGCCATGCAGTGGTGGACTCGACATGGCGATAGGGGCGAGGACAAGTCTGTTTGAAGCTTTGATTTATCAAGAGTCTCGTAATTGTTTTAGAAAACATATTCTTTTATGCTCTTCTCTACTCATCTGGGAGGAGCAAAGAGAAAAACGTCAGTGCTCACCTGAATAATAAGTTTGGTGTAGTTGTAGCTCAACTGTAACTGTGTTAAATTTACCAAAAAAAAAAAAAACTGTAACTGTGTTAATCTGTAGTGGTACTGTGAAATGCTCTAAATAATAAGTTTAGTAATACAGTTTTTACAATTACAGGACCTCAAAGATCAATGAGGCAACCTTATAAAAATTGCTATAACTTTGGATATTTTGTAATTGTTGAGGTGTGCGTTTACCAAACAATTTGAAAGGTACAACACCCTTTATCACAACTTAAGCTGCAAAGAGAAATCTGTACCAAATAGTCTCTAAATAATTCAACTAAAATTTATTACCGAGTGAACGTTGGAACTTGCCTTGAAAGTGTAATGACTCAGCCCAATGAGAGTGGGGAATGGCCGTTGGAGGAATGATCGCTAGGGCAGAGGGCCTAGACAAAGAGTGACTCATGACAATCTTATAGAATAGTGAAGGGAACATAAATGAATCCATCTATCACCAAATAGAAGGAGAACAATTATGAGATATAAATGGAAAAAGTGAAATTAACTTACGGAGGTGTCTTTTAGCGTAATGGCAATATTTAACTTTGGAAGTTCAAAATTAAGCGTGCTCAAGTGGGAGCACTCCTAGGATGAGTGACCCACTGGAAAAGCGTTTACCTGAACACCAAAAGACAAAATCATGAGTCTTACTATGGAATAAGCCAAAGTAAATAATACCTCAATTGAGTTAATTTAGGGATGTCATAATATGATATTAGAGCAGAACCCCCTCTTTTAGGTGTATGGTTCAAGGGCAAATCACGCAGAAGCTGGTGGACCTATAATGACCCAATCCGACAAAAATGAGGAGTGGTCACCAGAGCCAAAGGATAAGGAACAACTCTTGGTAGGTTTCTAGGATGGCAAAGGGGGTAAGAATAAACTAAAGTATGCATTGACCAGGGATGGCATGATATGGTCTGAAAGTGAGACCCCCTCTTATGGGGGTAAGTACAATATCAGTGTCAAAACTTGTGTACAGCGCTTACTTTGGTGCAAAAACTTTATTTTGGATCACTTAAGTGTTAAATTGGAAGAAAAACGATCACTTTGATTCCACCGGCAAAAAATTTCAACCAAAATGATTACGTGGCTTTTATATTAAAAAAAATCGACATGCCTTTTAAACAACGTCGTTTTCCATCCTCCTCAAGAAAACGACATCATTTTGCCGTCCTAAGTGGATGGCTTGACAAAACGACGCCGCACAACTCATTTGGGGATTTTTTTTTTTTGGATTGAAATTAGAGTTTTTTTGTCCAATCCTTGCCCAACGCCGACCTAGCTCGCTTGGCCGCCATCACTCGGCCTCCGTCATAGTTCGTAATATTTCACTAGCTTCAACGTCCTCAATGACTTGCGGTCGCACTTGAGCGCGAGCTTTGTGACAGAGTCAAACCACGAGAACAGAGCTAAGACCACGTCCAACAGCTTCGAGTGGGCATGGAGGGCAAGCCTCTAGTGGCTTTGGCCTTCGATCGTGAGCTAGCGGCGGCACATGAGGGAGCACCGACCCCGATCGCCGGAGCCTAGGTACTGGAAGACGCAAACCAAGTACTCGTCGAAGAGATCAGAGATATAGAGGGAGAGATCAAGGGCAACGCAATCATCAGCAGCCTCCCCAAGCACCAACTAGATCACAGCCTTCAACTTGGCTGCTGAGTGGCCGTCGTTGGGGTCAGGGTTGGGGTCAGAGCCACGACCGCTAAGCACGAGGACTATCGAGGACGGCAACTGGCCCATTGCTAGCGAAGGCGGAGGCGAGGGATGTGGGCGGTTGAAGGGCGAGGAGGAGGGAAGATTCAGGCGGCTTATCCTCTCTCTCTCTCTCTCTCTCTCTCTCTCTCTCTCTCTCTCTCTTCTCTTTCTCTCAATTTGGGGATTTAGGGTTTTGAATTAGGTGAGAGACACCAAATGGTGTCGTTTTATTGTTTAAATACTGACTGTACTTTCCAAAGAGTCACATCATCTTCAAAAATTAATAAAAAAGTGTCACGTCAGATTTTTGGCCAACCAGATTGGTGTTGGCACTAAAATGATCGTTTTTCAAAAGTTTTGGCACTTAAGTGACCTAAAATAAAGTTTCGGCACCAAATTGAGCGTCACACAAGTTTTGGCACTAATAGTGTACTTACCCCCTCCCTCCTTATGGGTGTATGGTTTAGCAACAAACCATGCAAAAGCTAGTGGGCTTATAACAACCCGGTTTAACGAGGGCTAGGATTGGGCGATGGGGTCATGGGATTTGGAAAGGAGCAACTCCTAATAGTCTTTTAGGATAGTAAAAGGGGCAAAAATGAACCAAACTGCACACCAAATAGGGAAGAAGGGTTTAGAGATATATATGTGAAAACTAGAATTAATTCACCGAGACGGCTATTGACGTAAGGGCAATTCTTAACTCCGAAGTTAAGTGTGCTTAGGTGGGAACACCCACAAAATGGGAGACCTCTTGAGAAGGTATTTACTTATACGCCAGAGGACAAAATCATGAGGCTTGACATAGGACAAGCCAAAGCGGAAAATATTTCAAGTGAGTTAATTTGAGGATGTCACAAAAAGTATGTTCTTTTTATGGTTGGAGGCATATTATCACATCATTGCTCTAAAAAATTAGTGTAGGGAAAAACCCTTTCTAATACATAGTAAGGGTGCTTTTGTTTGAATGAAAAAATTTCCGCAAATTAGTTTTCCGCACTTTTATATATATTTAGTTTACTAAAAATAATTAGTCAACAAAAAATCATTTCCAATCAAAGAAAATAAGTATGTTTAAAGTAAGGTTAATGAATTTCCTATCTAATGTAAGAATAACAATTTCCTTAAAAATTGATCTCCACAAAAATATTTTCCTTTATTATGAGTTTTCTACAAAACAAATATACCCTAAGTTTGCATCACCTTATAAAGTAGTTGTAGTCCTAAAGCTAGGTCGATTTTGGGTTTTTCAAAAATGCCTTTTTTATTTGAATTCTTTGTCCTGTATTATTTATAATTTTGTAGAGATATATTCACTCTAAATCCTAAAACTTGTCACGAAAGTATAATTGAGTTCTAAAATTTAAAAAAGTGTAATCAAGTCCTAAAACTTATTAAATCAGTACAATCAAGTTCTTAAGTTAATACCGTCAATTTGACTAACGAAAAATACTAACATGGCTTTTTTTTTAATATTTTCTCTATCCTATGTGGTGATGTTGCGACTAAAACATGAAATAGTAGGCTAAAACAATGTCGTTTTAGATTTAATTCTAATTTTTCTGCCCTTGTTGTTGGCCACCCCCATCATCGGAAAGGGTCAACAAGGGCTCAACGAGCACCAACGGGTGCCGCCGGGGCCTCGATTTGGGGCCAACAACCCTTGCTGATGGCAAGCAAGGGCCCGGCAACCCTTACCCAAGACGAGGGTCACAACCCTCCACCTAGATTTGGGCGAGGGTCACTAGCCCTCGCCTAGCTATGGTGGCCCTTGGCAAGGGTCACTAGATCGTTTTGAGACCATATCTGGGTGGAGGCTATGACCCTTGCCTAGAACTAAGCAAGGGTCACTGAGCCCTCACCTGCCATTAGCATGGGTCATCAGCCCTTGCCAAGGCCCCAATGACCCCTATTGGCCCTTTCTAGCAAGGGGGATGGCATCAACAAGGGCCTACCACCCTTGCCCATAGCTTCATTTTTTTCTCCTTATTTTTTGGAACACTTTTTTTATTTTATTTTATCAATATTTTGGTTAAATAAATTAGGACTTAAGCTATTTTTTCGTCACGTAGGCAAGAGAAAATATTTGTAAAAAAAAAAAAAAGCCATGTCGGCATTTCTATTATTCTAAATGGATGGAGTTAATGGAATGACTCAATTGTAACAATTTAACAAGTTTTAAGACTTGATTGCACTTTTTGTAAGCTTTAGAACTCAATTATACTTTCATGATAAATTTTAAAACTTGTAATGCACATCTCCCTAATTTCGCATATAGTTGTTCCTGAGTTCAAGTAGGATCATGCTTGAAGATCTTCATCTTTGGATGTGTATGTTTGACTGAAAAAAAAAAAAAAAGGCGTGATTAGTTCTCCGGACTTACATGCGTTTGTCTCACTAAAATGATCTAATCAATAGAAAATTATTTATGTTAATAAAATAAAAAAATGCATGCTTAAAGTTAGGAAAATGAATTCTCTAACTTAAAAGTTAAAAAGGGATAACATTTTCTTAAAAAATGACGAAATTTTCTCCAAAACAAACACACATTTGATGAATTGATCCCCATTTGGCGTGTCCCTCTGGGGATGTTCATGATATAATAATATTTCGTGACATCAAAGCGAAGCTTATTCAATGAGACTTAGTTTCGCCCTTTTACCTTTTGTGGCGGGTCTCGATGTTCACAGTTGTGTCCTTATTACGACACTTAGCGACCTATAATCCATCAATCTTATATTTCTTAGATTGTCACGCCGTAAGATTCTGAAAAATGCACGGTGCCCAAAAGAAAATGGTACATATAAAAGGGCGATCAAATGAAATCTAAGACATTAAAATCTCACGTGTCTACAATAATTTCCCAGTTGCCTATAACTCGACTAGACATAGATGTAACGTTTTATTGGGATGTTTTCTCATTGTGATGCTTCCAATCCTCCATCAAAACCACACTTTGCATGCTTATCACGTTAAAATGAGCAAAAAGATATGTACAAGCGCATGCTTCTCATTGTTATTTCTGATATTATCAAGAAACCCTAAAAAGTAAGGCAGAAGTGGCCCGTCCTATGACTCCCACCATCACATTCTAGACAATTATAGAGTTAATTTAATGTCCGCAGTTCACTCCTGATTATCTTGAACTGAACATTTGAATATGCAATCATATGGTGGCTCCATCTCATCTTCTTTCTTAATTTTTCAAATGAAACCGATTAATTAAAGGCGGTATCAAAGACAATTGCACAAAAGATGTGAGTAGGAACAAAATAGAGGCACATCAATAGACCCCATTTCCTGCTTAAATTCAGCTTCCCACTATGAACATTTGATTAAAGCCAATAATATTAACAACTGCAATATTCTAATTTCTTTTGCAATAAAGGTCAGCTTTTCTGGTTGAAATCTAACACCTGTTCCTGTTCCTAACCACAACTTTTTTCAGCAATATTCCCCTCCTCCTCCTCCTCCTTTTGCTTCTGCTAGCTCTCCAATGGTTGCTAATCATTTCATGCCTCCCATCATTCTCCTCTTTTTTTGTGGACCATCACTGTCTCTTTGTTATCTCTCTTTCTCCCTCTCTCTCTCTCTTCGGTTATTTATCTTTTTGCACATTTGTTTTTGCTTGTTTAGCTTTTTCTTTGTTTATGTTGTTGTGGGGTTTCCCGTATCGGTAGAGCCAAACAAAAGCAATGCAGCTTCTCTGTCTTTACTAAAACTGAAGTTTATGTATACACATCTTTTTCGAACCCTTCTTTTTTGTCGGGGTTGGGGTCAGATTCTTCCTTGTTGGTCTGTTGAGTCAGCTACCCATGTAACGAGTCAACTCGGTGCTTGCTTTCTCTTCTTTCTCTATCTCTATCTGAAACTTCCTCCGAATGTTGGAGTCCAAAAATCAACCGGGGTCTCATGAGCCACTGGGAAAGTGCTTGAGATTGGCACTAAGCATAGCCCTCGGCTCTTCAGGTCTTGCTTTGGTCCTTCTGATGCATAATCTTTCAGTTTATCACAACCCTGCAAAAACCATATAATATGCATGTGTTACTGGAACTATTCATTTACTCCATGGTCTGATAAATCTTTTGAAGAATTGAATGATCGGACGAGAATAAAGATAGCATTTTAACCCCCACAATGGAAGGGAATGCCAAAGGACCCCATCGAATTATTTTAAATTCCTCCATGGTCATACAAATTAATCAACTATTTGGAACGATAGAGAGGAGAAAACGTGGCAGAAGAAAAGCTTTTCGAAACCTGTGGCACCCCTATTAAATATTGTGCAACTTATTTGGGCATAGGTAGTGTACACCAGACTAGATAATAGAAAGCTCATAAAGAAATTAATGTGAAATTTAATTATTCTTGCTAATTTACCTGTTGATGTTGAATGGAAGCTCCATTTCTCATGTATGGAGTACTCAAAACCTGAAAGTACAGACACACAGGACCAACCATCAACATTACTTGGCTTCGAATGTATTTTTGTCAAAGCTCCATGTCCAGTTTAAGATTAACTTCTAAAACACATGAAAGGAAAAGGAGTTACTGTACTTACATGGACTTGATCATGTAAGAACTTGATGTATTCGATGGCTTCATGAAGAACAGATGCCGTATCAGTCTGCACATTCACTGAAACATCAACTTTTTTTCCAGCTTAATGTACTTAACCAAGAATACAAATCCAGCACAAACAATTAAAAACAAAAAAAGTGGAGGAAAAATCCAACAATTCACCTTTCCAAAAGGTGAAACCAACTGCTGCAACGCAGTGATTCGGTCCCCTAGCTTCTCTTTCCGAACCTGATAACAAAATGCGATAGTAACTGGTTACCTCCTCTTCACTTTCTCGTGCCAACAAGTTGCAGAAATCTTTCCCCATAAATGAAAAAGACATCACTTGCAAGCTTGGCTGCTCCTCCAAGAATAAGAACTTCAAAAATCAAGAAAATTATCATCTCACCTTAAAAGTCGGCAACGGTGACGGGGTTTCAATTCTAGGCCTTTTGAACCCGGGTTCAGTAGAGCTGGATTTCTTTACAGCGGAATCCACTTCCCTTGCATCGTCGCAATTTCGCTACATGATCGGAAAATAGCTCTAGCCATAAATATAAACCCTGCTGAAGAGTATATAATTTAAAAAACTTCCGGATCAAATGGGTAAAGATCTGTACCTTGGTGTTTGGTGTAGCACGGCTTGGTTTTTTATCATATATCGTAGGAGGTGACGCGGTGGTCCAATCCAAGCTGTTCATTGGCGTCGGACCCATGGCGATGTCAGACAACGGCAACCTATTAGGTTGGCGATTCACCGACGATGGTTTCAAGAGGGACGACAGTTTGGCAAAAGAAGGGGGCGATTGATCATTGGAGTTCATGGTTTGAGAGAAGTTGTTCACCGACCGTGCTGCGGTGGTGAGGAGGGATTGATGTTGGGGTTGAAAATCCGAGGGTTCGTCAAGTAAGCTTCGTATCAAAGGAAATCCATACAACCCCCCACCGGACAGTCCTGATCCAACTGCAAACTCGGCTGAGAAACCCTCACAGGTGGCCGCGGTGGTCGAGCTAGTTGTGATGGAAGTCAGTTCAGATTGGTCCGAAGAGAATTCTTGATTTATTTGCTTAAACCCATTCATGGAGGAATCTTCAACCACACAACTTGAATAGCTTTTGGGGCTCCAATCCTTCTGGATTCTTGAACTCATTTCTTCGTTCAATATTGAACCATAACTGCTCTGAGCAAATTTTCCACCACCACCACTGCGAAATGGTCACAGATTTTAACATAAGTTCTTCTTTCTATTAGTTGAATCCAAGTTGGCCAGCGCTTGAATAGTTATGAGCTAAATCAATAGGAAAGAACATGCTTGTGTTGACTCATATGTCAATCTAATAATGGTATGGTTGAAATCAAACGATCTCATGAGATAACTTTCATTACAAATTCGACTCTACTTAGTGGAAATCTAAAAAAGCATCATGACAAGAAGATAAACTTACAGTAAAGCTTGGTTCCAATCTGGCGTCGCTGGCGATGAAATCCCGAATCCCGTGCCCAGCAAGTCAGGGACGACCAGTTCGCTTCTGCCGCAGCCACGCACGGCGCTCCGTGGCTGAGCCTTGTTGTTGTTCTCGAAGACCATGGAGCTATCGGAGAGCGAGTAATCATTGTGCTCGGAAGACCTCGCTTTGATGTTGCTCATTGCCATGTCGGCTGCCGTCCAACCAAACCCTCCCCCATCGTTGGCCGCCGCCAAGCATAGTGATGCACCACCTGCGAAAGGCACGCCCCTGAGTAAGCTCCACCAGCTCTCGCCGCATATCCCGGCCTGGAAATTCTCTGCCATCGCGGAATTTACGTGATGAATATAGGACTAGGATATCGACTAACCCTTGTGGCTGTCTATATTGTTATTCCTTTCCGTCTCTCTCTCTCTCTCTCTCTCTCTCTCTCTCTCTTCTTGACTGTGTATGAGAATGAATTATGAGAAGGGTGAGGGACTATTTATATCAGAAGAGAACGGTGAGGAGATATGGTGAGAGAGCGGACATTGGAAGAGAAGAGACCGGACCTGGTTGACATTTCAGGGGGACGATTGGACAAGTGAGAGATGGAATTTTTGAATCGGAACAATTTTTTTTTTCTCTCCCTACCCCTTTAATTGTGCTAGCTTTCCATATTTTACTCTCTCTCTCTCTCTCTCTCTCTCTCTCTCTCTCACTTTTTTGGTTTGTACCTATCTCATTCTCCTGCTCAATTGTTTATTATAACTTCTTGACTATATTGTTAGAGCGGCTCATCCCATGTGTTTAGATGTGTATGGTCAATACTGTGCCCATTTAACTTTTATAGACACTCACTGTGCAAAGTTTGGCCCAATTTGACCATACCCAAACAAGTACCTCCAATTACATAGAAATAGAAATAGGAGTGTTGGACATCTCAATTGCCAAAATTTACACGTGGATATTTAAATGCCAAAACTTCCAAAAGGTATACTTATGTACAAAAATTAGAGAATAAAGAAACACTTAAGTGCTAACCAAGAGAATTTCCGACCAAATTACTAATATAGCATTTTCTAACGTGGCTAAATAAGCCTAAAGCAACGTTGTTTTGACCTTAAATTTGATTTTTAAATTAAATTTAACTAAAAAACTAAATTATTAAAAAGAAAAAGGCAACATTCAATGAGCACCTCCACAACTCTCATCGCCATCGCCCCACCTTGTTGAAAAGTGCTAGCCACAGTGGGGTGAGGGTTGGCAAGTGTCATCAAGCCCCGGCCAACAACCTCGGCCTATCACAGGCGAGAGCTTGCAATTCCTCACCCAGATCTAGGTCAAGGGGTTGCAACCCTCCCCTAGGTTTAGCAAGGGTTGTCTATTGTCCCCCAGTTCAGCCAAGGGTCATTGTTGGCTGGGGCAAGATCACCACCATAGCTAGCGGTGGCCCTTGGCCAATTGGGCAAAGGGCCGACAACCCTCACCAAATCTAAGGGAGGGCCGCAACCCATTGCCTACGATTGGTCAAGGTCACCGGCCACTAGTCAAGGCCCGGCGACCTCGCCCAACCATCACCCCACCATTGCCAACCCTTTCCGATGATGATGGGGCAGAGGCAGCGGCTGCGACGAGGGTTGTAGAGGCCCTCATTGAATGCTCACTCTTTCTTCTTTTTTTTTAAAAATTTTTTTAATGAATATTTAATTAATAAATTTGGGAATAAGACAATATCGTTTTCACATTGATTGCTGAGTAGACATTCCGAAGGGCTAAGTAGACCACTTTTATTATTAAAATAATGCCACATAAAATTTCCGACAAATCTCACTAGAATTGGCACTTAAATATTCAATAAATAAAAAAAGCATTTAAGTGTCCACCCAGTCAAATTTGAACACTTTCAGTGTACTTTTGCCCATAAATAAGATAAGAGAACTCGCAACAAATGCTATAGATATCAAACCTTACGGATTCACAATCTCTTCTTCTCTTCAAACAAAAAAGAAAAAGTCCATTATTCCCAATGTGACAAGACTACTTCACTAAGAAAGTCAAAAACTTAAATATATGATTGAGAAGCTAAATAGGATATTGAGAAAAATTTTAGATATGTAATTTGCTAACTTCAATACTGTTTTAGTTTGTCTTTCTTTGGCAACTATCTCTTGCAAAGCACCACTTGACTTGGGGTGAGGAAAACATTACCCTTATTTTCTAGGCTCCGGCATTTGGATCGTTTAGAAAAATAAGCAAACAAAAAATTTATCAAAGCCAACGAAAAACTTATGCTTAAATTAAGAAAAATAATTCTCTATTAAAAATTAGAGTTTCCAAACTACAACTATATATTACCACTTGGATTAGAGGCATTGGCGTTTGGGTAAGGGAACCTCAACACTTGTGCTTGAGTCCTCGATGATCGAGCGTGGGTCCTAGAGGCTAGGCCCGAGTGTCTCAAGGTCAAGCCCAAGACCTCAATACCCATGCCAAAGTACTTAGCTCATTCGCCCAAGTCGCGAGTCCCTACACTAAGAACTATCAAGATCAAGCCCAATTCCGTGGAGGCTGGCTCGGTCTCTCAAGGTAGGACTTGAGACCCTATTGCCCATGCTTGAGTCCCATGGGTCCTCGGCAACCATGTGCAGGTACCCGACTCCTGCTCCCAAGTCACTAGTGCCCCAACCAAAGTCCATCGAGGCTAAGCCCGATTCCTTGGTGATCGAGTCTAGGCACATAGGGTTGGGCCCAAGTCCCTCAAGGTTAGGCCAAACTCAATGCCAATGGTCGGATCCCCAACACATGTGCCTAGGTACTCAACTCCCACACCCAAGCCCAAGTCCCCAGTGCCCATGCTCGGGTTCCTAGTGGTTGGGCTTGAGAAAGCCTAAGACCTAAGCATGGGGATCTCGACAGCTGGTCCCAAGTCACTCAAGGCTAGGGCCTAGTCTTTAACACTAGGGTCAAGGTCCTTGGCCCGAGTCCCTTGAGGCTGGGCCCAATTCCTCACACCTATGCTTAGGTCTTCAGTGGTCATGCCCAAGCTCTTGGGACCCAAATGGCCAAGACCGAATCCCTCGTGGCTAAGTCTAGGACCCTAATGCTCGTGCTTGAGAATCCCCAGGCTAGGCTTGGACCCGAGAACCCAAGTTTGAGTTCCATAAGAGAAAATTAATTTTTTTACAATATGTAAAGGTACTTAGGTTATGAAAATGTAATTTGAAAATCATTTCTTCAAATTTGGTGATATAGGATGTGTAGCCCTTATATCACATGAATGGTACATCTCTTTAGAAAAATTAAAGTAAATTTTCCTTTCCAATCGACGGAAAATAATTGTCAGATTATTATTAGATTTCAACCAAATATCAGAGAATATTGTTGGTTTTTGAAAAGTATCTTCTTGAAAAATGTTTTCTGGAAATATCAAATTTTTCACACAAAAAAATAAAATAAAATGAAGCATTAACCTTATGTCTTTTCCACTTGCGCAAGCCAAGAGTTTTATAACTTTGGTATTCTTTTCTATGCCATTTTATAAGTTCAAAATCTTGTACTTAGTGCCGACTTGTAGAATTCTTCAAATAACTTTAGTGACAAGGACTTGCTTGAGCCATCTATATTGAGGGTTTTAAATTCATAGATTGCTTATTGCTTGTTCTTTGCAGTTCATATTTCCTTTTCTGTTTTTTTTTTTTTTTATTTCACTTTCTAATTCCAAATTAACTCCCAAAAAATTCTTCCACTGTTTGGACCAGGTATAAAGAACAAAAGTCTACCATTTTGTGCTAAAGGGAAAGAGTAGGTTGGGAATTGAGGAGCTATTTACTTCAGGTCAACGCATCAACTTCAATCTCTGTCAATAAGATAGTCAGCACTCATCATTAGGGCCAAGTTGGGAAGGAATATGTTAGGCTCAGCAAGTATTAGGCCGGTCCAATGTATTTCTATAATTAATATTAATCAATGACCTTGTTAGGCATAATAGTCCACTGACACTGGCGTCTGATTAGGATTAGTGTCAACTTAAAGAAACCGAATCACACTCTATTGTTGACTACTTATTCAAATTGTGGAGACCCCATAGATGAGTTAATCAAACTCTCACTAACGAATTTATACATTATATTAGGTCCATCGACAATGAAGAAAGTATCAATTAATTTCCTCACACATAACTTATTTTGGTGATCAAACAAGGTAATATTGGTAAGATCAACAGTACTTGTGTGAAGAATATTATTTTAGAAAATCGGCGTATATAATATAGCCATCCACAGACAAAATTTAATTTAGAATGAGACTTGGGCTAATTACAAGCATGCCTAAAGAAAATATTAGGAGACATAATTTGCATACCCATTCTTGCACTTTTGGCTTTTGTTTCTCATTATTTTTATTGATGGAAACTTTGAGGATTGAGATAGTTGACCTCGAGGCATTAAAAACTAATAAGCAAGTTAGGTGAAGTGCAAATAAGCGCTGCTTTTTCCTGGAAGATGCAAGGAACAAGACACTCCATAGACTAAGTTTAACACTCCAAACTTTGACATACGCACACTCTTTTTCAACTCGAAGGAAATTTGTCAACGGTTGCCGTGTTGAAACATTCGAAACTAAAGTCATTGCTTGAAATTCTCACGAAATAGCTATAAGATATCATAGGATATCAAGGGGGAAGAAGGTCAATCTACACCCAATTCGTCTCAAAGAAAAAGTTAACATGGAGCAACCAACTTGATTGTGTCCATTTTGGCTATCATGTCTATTTTTATTTTTATTTTTTTGTTCTCATGCCTATTCTTATTAAGGCAACATCATAAGTCAATTTAGAGTAGATTTAATCGATGGTCGGGTTGGACAGGTCGGGAAAAGCTGATCCCCAAAGCCCTTATTTGATAAGAGAACAATAATAATTCGAACAATATTAAATTAACGCAGCGGAATAAAATAATCTCCCATCTTGTGTAAACTTAATAGGAATCGATATAGTAGAGTAAAATAAATACCAAGCACGCGAACACAAGACCATTTTTTTTATGTGAAAAACCCCATCGATGTGAGAAGATCAAAAACCACGGGATCGAAGTCCACCCGAAAATCTTCACTATCAACAAAATTGGGTGAACAATGTTCTTCTCTAGCAAATACTAGAGCTACAAAGCAGCAAAGATCTCAAGAACATAATTCTTGGCAATACACATGAATTTCACAAAAGATCAAGGATAAATCTGATAAAAAAAATCCGTAGGTTTCGATCAATCCACGAAAACCTGATGTAGGGAGCTTTAAATGAAAATCAAACCGTTCAGATTTAAGAAGATTGTGCCACAAACATGCTGACAAAATTTCAACTCAATTGGACCACGAATTGACCTCCGATGTCAGCTTGATGTAAATCAGACTTTGTCCCAACCCCAGATTTTCTGTTTTCTCTTTTTCTCTTTTTACTACATCTTTTTGCAGCTACCACTTTAAAGATAGTGATAAACCTTATTTCTCCATATAATTTATCATATGAGCTCAAGCCATTTTTGAGCTTGCAACTCATTGAGCTTCCTTTACATAAGAATAAACCTAGCTAATATTATTTAGACCTAGGGGTGATCGGTCCAGGGTGGGTAAGGTTTAGACCTAGACCTTGTAACCAACCCTATTATAACCGGTTTCTCTTTTCTAGACCCTATACCCAACTCTATTTGTATTGGACCCTGTACCCAACCCACCATATTTTTCCGATCTGGTTCTAGGGTCAACCCTATTTCTATTAGAACCTATTTTGCAATCTCCCGATATCTTATACGACTTTGAATTTTATATTAATACACAAGAAAATAACGTAATCTTCCTAATTTGTATTGAAACATTAAACACTTGTAATAAATAAATACATAAACTTTTTGACTAAACAAAAAATTAAGGATCCACAAGGCTAATTATAATAAATAAAATCATAAGGTAAAAAATTAACAACAAACATGGGTCTAATATTAGTCTTATTCACACAACTATTATATGAAGCTACTCACTTATGCAAGCATAACTCCTCCTACAAAAGAGAAATTAGACGAGCTAATCCATGTGATACGTAGTGACGAACATCATCAGTCCATCGGACGGTGCGAGAGGGAGCCGATGAGGGAGGGAAGCAAGTGAGGAAGATAAATAACAAAGGAGGAGTGCCGTGCATGTTTGAAAGAGCCAAGAGTAAAAACATCTTGTGATTGCGGGGTAAGAATAGAAATCGAGGGAAAAAGAAAAAGGGTTTTGGACATCTACTTACAAAACCAATCCGAGAAATGGTTCCAAAATCGGTCCAAGAACTAGTTTCCGGGTGGGTAATCATTCGGAATCTGTTTCCAAACCGGTTCAAACAAGTTCCAAATTTTGAAAACTGGTTCCCGGACTAGTTTCAACAGGAACCAGTTCCCGACCCTATTTTCTGGGTGGGCCTGTCTAGGAACCGGGTATATCCAGTTTGGTTGCACACTTCTATTTAGACCTATCCATTATTAAAAAATCATATTGCTTTATTCATAAAATGGTTGGGCCTCGCTAACTCAAGCGAACCTACGCGTGCCCAACGACAGGTCTACCTTAGAACACCATACTTATTTCAGATCATCCGTGTGAGGAAACCACGCTAACTAGTAAGAAACACGATATCTTAAGTTCTTCAAGCTCCAAAATCCCGATCGCCTCATCGACTCTCGACTAATGCCACGGGATTTTTTAGCTTTTAAACTCGCGGACAAATCCTTCAACAGCCACACACCTGTTGCTAAACATTATCTAAATATTTGTTCATTTTCTTAACTTAACTCGTCACTTCGTGGACCATCACCTAATATATATATATATATATAGCTGCGGAGAGATTGGTTGAATGATGCAATAGAGTATAAAATCTCATATCTCGCGGGTCAACTTTCTCTACCTCTTCCGTTGAAGACATCAGCCATCGAGAAGACGGATTGGGTAAGACCTAAAAGGGTCAATACCGACTTTTTTTTGGGGTCAACTCGTTAATGTCCAATCTCGTCAGCCTAACATTCTATCTATCTGATTTTGAGAGGTCAGCACATAACAATTTTGAATTAACCTTTCTTTAAGGTGCATTTTTTTTTTATTTCCCCCCTTAAATCAACGCGTTTTAATTTTTGTCGTAGTAGGAGTTTTATTAAATTATAATTGAGTATCTAGAAGCCCAACTAGAACAAAAGCAAGAAAGGTTTCGTCATTCTACAAACAACTACACCAGTTCTAAATGTCATCAACTTACTATTAAAATAAATTCATGTTCTTATAATATGGTGTTTGTCGAGATAGGTTGTATAGATACTATTTCGGATAGGGTTAGAAGGTTGGAACAAATAGTTAAAGACATTTTGTCTAATATGGTATTAAAGTACGGGTCAAGAGCTTGAACCCCGACGCTTCCTCTCATCTTTCACCGACTTGTAATTCTATTATTCTGCATGTTTTCCTATCTCCGGTTATCTTTCGATGTACCATATCCAGTTTTCGAACGTAAGTTGGTCTTACACACATGGGGGACGTCAAAAATATGATACACATACATTATTGGCCCGTTTTTAACAATTTATTAGTCTTTGGAAATTTTGGACTTATCTAACTACATAAACTTTTTCTCTATCCAAGTTGTGCTCCATTGTGAGATATGGGCGTATCAAGTACAGATGAGATTTCGACCAAGAAAAAACAAATATACAGATGAGATTAGGGTTACGAAATATATAATGAACTACATAAACTTCCATATGAGTTGCTGGCAAGATTTATATATGAAATGCTGGCAAGATTTATTTGGCTCTCTTGGTTTCTCAATTTAGATATAGATCTTGCTAATCGAGCCATGCATACTCTTGTTCCAACGGGAGATGGGAGCGGAGGATGAAGAAAGCCTCTATCTATCCAAGTCAATATATCAAGTATAAATGAGATTAAAGTTACAAGATATTTAATGAACTGCATAAACTTCTGTATGAGTTACCTGCAAGATTCATTTAGGTGTAGGTCTTGATAATCGAGCCATGCATATTCTCCATTCATATTTTACCGACTATTATTTTGAGATCACATCCTCTAATTATTTCTCATGATCTGATAATCCTAATAAAAAAAATGTTCTCGCCGTTTATTGAGGCAAACCCTTGTTTCGTGAGAGACCCTAGACAAAGGAGAAAACAAGCAAACAAGTGCCCAACACGAAAGAAACGAAATTCCCCACAGACTCGAACTTTGACAACCTTGGAAATTATTGAGATAGTGGTCATGTCCATCGAGTGGAAAACAAGAAACGAGAAGAAACCCATCGAAGGCAAGAACAACATGCGTATTGACCCCTCCCTCCCTCCTTCGATTGCGAAAGGCTCACGAGTCAAACGTAGGGGCCCGGGGGCGGCGTGCACGCGTGCCGCGGCCGGGCGGGTCCCGTCCCGGTGTGAAAGGGGGACTCCCCCTGTCAAACGGCGACCGACCTGCGTGTGAAGGCAGCCGCCCGGAAGGCTTTGCGGCCAAGTTTTGACGTGTCCCCCTCCTTGCATTCTCAACCACAAGTTCATTTTGCCGGGATTTGTTTATTCCCACCCATAAAAAAAAAGGGGGCAATTCTCCTCTTCTTCTTCTTCTTTTCATTTTTTTCATTCGTGAAAATTTAAAATAACTTTTGAATTTTAAGAGCCGCGGAAAAATTATGTGTGAATTGATGTAGCGTCGGTATATGCCTTCGGTGAAATTTATAATTGTTCAGAATTAAGAAAAATTAAGGATTGTGCGTCGCAGAATCTGATGAGACAATGAAACGAAAAGGCAAAGTAGTTAAAAATATTTTGAAGGTTGACATATTCAAGCATCTATATAGAATTTCGATAGACAGAAGTCAATTAGGGGACTTCAATTCTTTCGGCTCATTTTAAATTCAAAAATTTGAGATTGACAAGCATTCGATCAAAATTTCATTGACGTGCCGTTAAAGGTCTCTTTGTGCGAGATATAGTAAGTGTTCACAAAACAAATAAGTGAGAGGTTCATTCACAACACGTCTCTCTACTGTATTCTCATGGTAAATGCAAGCGCCTTCTTTCCCATGGTCATTGAGCTCTCACGTTGATGATCGTTTGTTTACTTAGAAAATTAACCATGAAAATGACGTGTTTTTTATCTCATATGTGGTTTCAGTATCTCCACCACATCTAAAAAGCTTAAAATATGTGGATGAAATGCGTGACAGGTGGAACGACTTGTTAATTAGTTAAAGAGATGTGTGGCCAATCAAATTCATGACTATGACACCACCCAGCCACTTGACCTATGAAATTTCAGATTAATAGCTCATGAAATACTCCTATCTGAATCTTGTGGTTAGATCATGAAATACTCCTATTTCGATAATATCCATTACTCTAGTGACATTTGACTCGAAATCTCACATGTTTAAGAGAAGGGGAACTCTTAATTTCACGTATATTTTTTTTTTTAATGTAATAATACCCAATTATAGATAAAATGAATTTTATAATTCAGACGCATTTTGCTTCATAACAAAAGGTTTTTGCATTGTCTCCTATAGGGACTAAAGCTCAAGGAAATAAAGGGTAATGATTATTTATATAGTATAATGGACAAATTTGCTCATCAAGATAACTTATGTGTTTAATAGCTACTATTATCAAATTATCTAGTTAATATTCTAGGTGATAGTTCCCTGCATGAAAAAACAACTAATCAAATCATAACCACTCATTCATTAAACCAACCATGAATCCATCCAGCACACGGAGTTTGAATAAATTATATTTAAAAGCGAAATGTTCATAATTTGTGGTACCATTTGTCATTTCGCTAGTAAGAAAGTGTCCAGTACGAAATGTACTTCTTTATATTTTCTTTAATTTATGCCACTAAGTTGTGTCGTGCCCACTACTTGTTATTTTTTAATTAATTATGCTGAGCTTGCACGTTTTAGTTTCACAAGCTAAGTACGTGTACCAAGGCGAGCGCGTTAAATTCATGCGTGATTTTATGTGAAATAATGACAATATCAATATTATATTTTCCTAGCTTTATCTGCTCTTACCAACAAAGCGGATATATTTTATATGACACTTAAGCATGAACTAAATAAAGATGTAATTAGAAAAATGCGTAGAGACAATCTTCTCATCCAAATACATGGAATGGGGATGGGAACCCTAGCTTTTAAGAAAAATAATGCTTAGTCGGTTTTATATATAAAATACATTTAGACGATATTTATTTCTATTTGCTTCCATCCATATATATATATATATATATATATATATATATATATATATATATATATATATATATATATATATTCAATGCAACTGGATGATAATTAGGTGTCACCATCCACTACTTGGATCTTCTACTTGTCTTGTTGTGCCCAATGGAATGTTGCCTCCTCACAGAAATTGACCATTTTGTCCCTTACTTGGTTGCTCTTGTCATGTTTCATGACTCCTCATACCGTCTCCCAAGGGAGAGTTGTTCAGCAAAGCAATTATGTGGAGCAAAGACTTATAAAAAGAAAAAGAAATCGCCCTTCTTTTAAGGACAATTCTCCACCAATTTTTGTCCTTATATGTACATATATACCATTTCTTTCACTTCAATAATCACAAAACGAATGAATATTATATTAGTCTCATACTTCATTTGTTTTACACAAAATGAATAATTTACAAAATATTTTTTTTAAACATAATTGTATGTATCACTTGAAATAATTAATCAATGATAATAATTTATAACATTTTCATGGATGATAAAGATATTTTTTGCATTTATTTTTGTAAGTGGCACATATGATCATTTATAGGAAATATTTTTTCAAATCACTTATTAACTTGAATAAATGGCGCCTTGCTAAAATCACATTGATCCTATAATTCAAATGAATTTGCATATCAGCACATAAAAGGTTTTCTTCAAATGTGTCAATTTTGACATCATTAAGAGGGAAAAGTGGTTTGAGATTCTAGATCCAGTTGTTTAGGTTGGAGATGAATAAAAGTACCTTTATGATTTATAATAGGCACAAAGGATATATATGATTGTTTCTATACAAGACCTAACTTTACGATTGTATTAGATAATAATAGTAAACTTTATAAGTAAGTACACATCTAGATTTATGGTGATCGAGATAGATTGAGTTCAATGCATAAACCTCTATCTAAATGTCGAAATGAGAATCCTTTCTGAGAGGATTTTTATGTCATTTTAACTATTGTTGTAAATAATACTAATAGTTATCATTCATTGCCATTTGAATTGCAATAGATTCATCTCACATCATAGAATCATAGCCTAATTACTTTATGAAATTAATTTTTCTAAAATCTAAATGAGTGGGTGAAGTTGGAAGATCTATCTCAAAATTTTGAAATGTAGCATCCGTTCAAGAAGAAAGCATTTGATGTATAAGTTATATCACCATGTCAAAATCAAAATAAGAGTTTCAAAACTAAACCACATAATCTTCATATCATAGTGCACAAATTAATTTCATTTAGGAGTGATTAATTTTTGCAAAAATGCAGCTTTACGACCTCAATAAAAAGAATTTTGGATGAAAAAAATTATGAGGTAATTAGAGGTGAACCTTAAAAATATTTCAATAATGAAGTCATGCTGGTGTCATCATGAGGTGTGGGAAGGTGACAAAAAGAGAGAGACACGTGTAGGCCAGCCGGAACTCGCGGAGGGAAACATACTCACGTGCCAATAAAAGGCAGACAAAAAGGACACGTGCGAGGAGGGGCAAGGGGGCACACGAGTGTTATTACATGTGGCCCCGGGTTGACCATGCGAAAATGTGAAATGCGAAACTCAAGTTGTTTTTAAGGTTAGGACATGTATTATGATCCACATGTTTGTAAAACAGAAAAAAGTTTTCACGAGAGGAATGATTGCAAATAAATGAAAAATACCCACTCGAGATTAAAATATAAGAGAAAAGAAAAGCAAGGAAAAGTTGCCGTCCACTTTTTTTTATTTAATCGCAAAAGGGAAAATCGAGGACGCTTTTGAAATAAGCGGGTCGGTTGTCGTTCGTGGATTTACTTCCCATCGAACTGTATTTTTGATCATTTTCTCTTCCATTTATGAAGTTTTAATGGCCCTCAATTAGGTGATTTCGAGCCTCTGTAGTATAATTATAGCTAATTTTTTTATTGCATTGTAGCTTAGCCGCGGTGTAATTGTAACTTGTATGTTCGTTAATGCATGTATTACAATTACCGTCTGCTAAAGCTGGGTGTGATGGTTTCTGAAAAACTGCTGTAAGCTATTGCTGCTTTGGAGATATTTTGATCATAAAGTTTTTGTCCGATACCTTATAAAAATTATGTTATTCTTTTTAGTGTTAAAATTGCTAGAAATCATCTTACAAGTCTACCACCCTTGAAAAAATAAATTAATAACGACTCGGCATGTCAAAATGCATACATACGAGTGAATTGTCATGCTGGTTTCTATTGAGTATCATGCGAAACTTTAAATATTTTTCGGTACAATGAGTGATCTGATTGGAATGTTTTGTTTTATTTATATATAGAAGTTTTGTTTTATTTGTTTATAGAAAAAGACTACTTTAGCTAAGTGAGTCTAGGGTTCATCATTCGCTTAGTTAAACAAATAGTTAGATAAAACGCATGTCCAAATACCATTTAATCCATATATGAGATTTCTTTGTGTTTGGTCAGTTATGTTTGAGTTTATTCCCTGAAAGTGTGTACACAAATGTATCTCAAAGAAGTGGAAATTGACAATAAGTTAGTAATTTTCAGCCTAATGTAATACTCTACGAACTTCCCAAATTAGTAACATGCTAGCTGAAATTCGATTGAGTGGCTTGAATGTGAAATTATTTGTATTCGAAGACTTTTGGGCAGATCAATTGGATAGCGATAAGCTTAACGCGTTTGTTTTAAATGTTCTTGAGGCTGCTCCGTGTAGAAATGTTATTTTCAAAAGAATGTTTTGTTGGATTTTTTCTAATAGAGAATACGCACCGGACGGTTCCGTGACATGACTAGCTTTATGTTCTTAAGCTAGCCAGCGTGATAAGTGAGGAAATAATTAAAGATGGGATTAAGGGTTAGCAAACTTGCCTTTCTCGCATCCTTATCTCCCTGCCCTATTTGTTTTGGGAGTTATTATTGGTGTCTAACTCTTCATCATTGGTCGCCTGTTGAAATCCTTATCAAGCTCACCTACTCTCTCTCTCTCTCTCTCTCTCTCTCTCTCTCTCTCTCTGCAATTTGACTTCCTAAACTTCAAAGTTTGCAAAACATTTTCCGCCCAAGAGAGAGGGTCCATCATCCAGAGAATGACAAGTCATTGAAATCATTAGCTTAGTGGAACTTGTGGAATGCGTCACCACCTAAGCAAGTCTCTTCCCTCCTTGGTAGGGTTGACAAAGGATGTGATCGAGTACTAGCATTGATCACATCTTGCAATTTCTTAATTCCTCCTGAATTGGGGGTCCCACATCTCATGATGTCCCACCAAGAGAATTCCATTCCTACTAGGTTCAAAAGGTTTTTGGGACATTTGAGTGTGAGCGTGGGTCACCATATTCCCTCTATGCATAACCTTAATTATGTTGCTACTTCGATGAATAATCAGGGACAGACCCATCTGTCTCCAGTTTGGTAGTGTTACTTGATTTCGGCTCTTCTTCATTAAAATAGCTTTTCAATAGGGGTGGGGCTTTGATCATTCTGTTGCAATAAGATGCCCATATAGGCATGTTAAAGTCATGGATTGATTGATTCTAACAGAATTAAGTGGATCAAACCAAAAAAACCATTCACATAATCAAGTAATATAAATGTTTTTAATTTTTTAAATAGTAATTACCGAATCATAAAAAAAGTGAGCAATGTTATTTTCTCATCACATAATGAACTAATTGATTTATATATTGTCACAACTTGATATCATACTCCAATAGCTTATACTATCTATTTTTCTCAAGCCCGCGCGCCACAGACTCTCATTATACCGTTGCTCGGTTCAGTAGAGCCACAGCTGGCCTCAAAGTGCGACGAGTCGACGACCACCATTGTTGTCACTTGTCCCTCCACCTCCTCTCCTCGTCATAGGTGTTTCTTTCTCAGGCTAACCAACCACTCTCTCTCCTCCTTCTCTCTTTATGTGCTTCTCATCACCTTCCTACTCAATCACTAAGCCTTTATAATCTCGAATTGAAACTAATCCAATGTCATGAGGGTGTGACCACGAAATTTTTTTTTTTTTTTTTTGTCATAAAGATAGATTTCATTCAAATAATAGTAGATATGCACCCCGCTTGTAAAGCATCGATCAAAAGAAGTTCAAACAAAATAAGGGGAGGGGGAAAGGCCCAAAGTGATTTTAGAGACCCGCGATAATGAGCCCTTGCAGCCCAGTCCGCTGGTGCATTGGCCTCACGTCGGCAAAACCTAATTTGAAGACAAGAGAAGCAGGGGAGGAGAGCGGCCGTTTCAGCAAGCAGCGATCTTCCTTCCCAAGGCATCTTCCGTCGGTCAGTTACCGCCCGAACCACCTGGAGGCAGTCTGTATCGATGATGAGGGGATCGACAGACTTACCGATCTGCAGAAGATGCCTCAGAGTGACATTTAGAGCTTGGATTTCAATCTGCAAGGCGGTGGATGCTTCAACTTCGCAAGTAAATCCTTCTTTCAAATGACCAGTATGGTCGCAACATATGTACGCTGTTAAGCTGAAGTGACTGCCGATCTTAAAGGCTCCATCAATGTTGATCTACAGCACACTAGGGTCGGGGGGCCACCACACGGAACCTAGATCAGTGTGAGATAGGGTCGCGCCTATTGAGGTGGAAGATAGATGCTTCACCAAACTAGAGGTAGCAAAGGCCATTTCAACGACAAATAGTGGATTTGGTGTCTGGCGATTGAAGATACAACGATTTCTTTCTTTCCAGACTTGCCAGAAATAGCAGTAACAACTTCCATACTGGGTGAGTGATGTCTCTCTGCAAATTTGTTTGCAAGCCAAGATTCAATGTGTGTGATGTGAGTAGGTAGGATAGACATGTTACCCCGAGGATGAGACCAGATGGTCGAAGTCTAGGGACAGAGAAAAAATAGATGCTCCATCATTTTTGGGGTATGGGTTGCACATACACTACATTCTAGATCTGTGCTAATGTGTCTGTGAAATAGATTCGCCTTAGTGGGAAGAGTATGTTGACAAATTGACTAGAGAAAGAACCTGATTTTAGGTGGGACTTTGAGTTTCCATATGCTCTTCCATAGGATGTTAGGTACTTGGAAAGACGACGATGGTCTCTATTCATTGTTGGGGATGGCTGCTTGTTTGATTGATTGATAGCCACTCTTCACAGTGTATTGGCCATTACTATTTTCTGTCCAGATTAGCTGGTCATCGATATAATTCGATCTCACCGAGATGCTGAGTATTTCCTTTGAGGTTGCTTCATCAAATAATCGCTGAAGAAGAACCTCATTCCATTTGTTCTGTTCTAGTAATATTAGTTCTGCCACCATTCAAGGTTCCTCTCTATCCATTGGTCCTCCTATAATTCCCCTAGGCAGCCAACAATCCTCTCAAATGCTGATCTGTGATCCGTCCCCAACTGACCATCATAGCTTAGGTGAAAGTGAATCCCACCCTATAAGTATGCTCTACCAACCCCATGACAAGCGGGCACCTTTAGTAGCACGCAGAAAGTCTTGTGAATGAAAACAGAGGCCTTTACATAGTTGACTCCATAAAGATAAAGGACAGTGAATTAGTTGCCATGCTTGTTTTTGAATTTGTGCTTTGTGGACGCACCAAACCAATGTGATTGTTAAGTGAGTGAATGAAGTAAATGAGGTACAACAATGATAACGGAACCACACCACCCCCCATCTATGATCTAAGCATCATATTGAGAAGGGTGAAATGTTACCGTTGATTTTTGTAATTTTTCCAAAATAAAAATTGTCTATGTACATGTATTTTGTTAAAAACCACCATAATTTTTTTAAAGAGTGTTACTGTTCATCCCTAGATCAGTCAAGCAATGGAATTTATTGACATGGTGTCAACACCATTAAAAATGAATCAACGTAACTTAATACTACTAAAAATTTATTGACATGACTTTCCGGTCATTAATGAGTTAGTCAAGCAAGGGAAAATTGTCCAAAAAGTCCTAAACTTATTGCACTTTTGCCAATTCAGTCATAAACCTTTTACCTTTGCCAATTGAGTCTTAAACATTTTCACTTCTTGCCGATTTAGTTCATCTAGCCAAAATTGGCCTGAAAATGCTGACATGAACGCCAGTGGTGCCACGTAGGATTGCTAGCACCGACGTGGACAATCTTTAATGATATTTTAATATTTTTTAAAAAATTTTGAATATATTTATTTATTTATTTATTTTTTCCTTCTTCTTCTTTTTTGGCTTTTTCCTTGGCCTTTTCTCGGTGGCCGACCACCGGCCACAAGCGACGGCCAGCTGGCCTCGCTCACCACGGTGCTCGGCCAAGTGAGGAGGAGCACCGGTGAGGGAGCCCTCGCCTAGGCTAGGGTGGCCTCGCCGTGCATCGGCGGGGCGACGCCGCCTTGGCCCCGCCGAGGGCCAACCTCACCGTGGCTCGCTCTCGCCCGTGCAGCAGCGTCGGCCTCGCCTTAGGTCGGGCGGGCGACGCTTGGTCACCGAGCCACAAGCCGACGCCCACCCGACCAAGGGCGAGGGCCAGCCTCGCCGAGGCCGGACGGCCTCGCTCAATGTCACCATCACTCGGCCGACGCTCGGTGAGGCCGCCCTAGCCTAGGGGAGGGTCGGCCTCGCCCAAGCAACCCTTGCGGGGTCGCGCCCGGGCAAGGGCTCCCCTCGCGGTGCTCCTCCTCGCCCGACCGGGCCAACCGACGGCTATGGCCGATGGTCGGCCGTCGCCTGTGGCCAATGGCTAGCCACTGGAAAAGGCCAAGGAAAAAGCCAAAAATAAAAAAAAAAGGGAAAAAGAAAATAAAAATAAAAAATTCAAAAATATTCAAAAATATATTAAAATATTATTAAAAATTATTCACGTCAGCGCCAATAGTCCTACATGGCACTACCGACGTCCACGTTAGCATTTTCCGGCCAAAATTGGCCGGTCGGACTAAATCGTCAAGAAGTGAAAAGGTTTAAGACTCAATTAGTAAAGTTAAAAGGTTTATGACTGAATTTGCAAATGTACAATAAGTTTAGGACTTTTTGGACAATTTTCCCAAGTGATGGAATTCAATAATGTGGTGTTAACACCATTAGAAAATTATTAACATGACTTAATGCTCCTACAAATCTATTTACTCGGATATTTTAAATATATTTGTCAATGTCGAATCTCTCTTTTATCTCTCCCTCCTACTAGTGTCTTCTTCTTCTTCTTCTTCAACTTAAAACCTACCAAATCCAAACCAAAACACACAAAGTCTGACATATCAAAAAATGCAAAACCTCAAGTGGCTATCAGTATTGACCGAAAAAAAAAAAAAAAAGTAGCTATTAGCGGAACTCAAAAAGCTCAAGCCACCATGGCCAAGAACCGAAAAAACGAGAGCACACATGGCCCCGGGCATGGAAAAGCTCTAGGCCCCCGTAGCCAAGCTCCATGAAACTCGAGTGGCCATGGCCACGATAGAAGAAACTCTCACCATGGCTGAGAGCTCAATGGAGCTCAAAGAAGCTCCATATACCCTGACAGCGAGCTCAACAAAGCTTGAATGGCCGTGATAGAGTTAGACAAAGCTCGAGCAGCCACGACTGATTTCAAAGAAGCTCAAGCGTCCATGGCCCTGAGCTCTACAAAACTCAAGCGTTTTCAATTAATAAGAATAGGAACGATTTTGAATTAGACAAAGTTGAGGGGGACGGTCTTACTTTTCAGGTAAAAATAGAGAGACCAACTGTGACATTTCGTCTATAATAAGTGCCTTAGGCTATATCCACAATTATTAGCGCTACTCATCTCTACATATATATGATATGCGACCTTCTAATTGGTCTTATGTCAATTTGCTATAAGATGATTCCATATCTTTGGAAAGACTTTTTTTCTAAATGTTTTCAATATGCAAACAAATGGAAAGTGGTGACCCCCTTTGATAGCCATCTGGCGTTACCATAGTAAGGATATTATATTCAATTGACATTGTTTCTACGGTATTTCCCACTAATTAGAGTGTCCACTTTTGTTAACTCAGTATTTAACTCCACATTCATGGAAGTTAATGATCATTTCAAAATCAAGGAATGAGGTCACTGGACAAGCTGATACATGGCTAATTAGTCATAATTAATGACTTTCCAAAGGATTGGGTTTGGAGAATTTGGTGAATTTGGGATGATTAAGTGAACTTGCTCTATTCAACAATGGAGACATACAGAAACAAACATAGAGTTGGGATATGTTTAGCAACTTTTTTGTACTATTGCGACTCAGCAATATCTCTTGAAGTGATAGAGAGGAGATATTTCTGTCCCTTCAGGTCAACATTACCTGACATAACTGCTGATCCAGTTATTAGAGTCAAATTGCTTCCCTCCAAGAGCAATTTTCCAAGAGACCCACAGAGAAAAAGGTCAAAACTGCTCTTGTGATTCCAAAACATTGATGAAACAGCTGAAATTAGGGTTAGGGGTACCAAATGTTTTGATTAGAACACATTTATCAAGTGATAACACTTTATAGTAGTTGGATTAATTGAGTGTAAAAAATTTTATTATGAAATTATAAGCCTGAAAATCTATAAATAATTGATTATGGATATGATGAATCACTTATACGCACGAGACCTTTAGTTTTGATACCATCTTGAAAAGACTACAACATGATTAAAGTCAGATTTTTTCTTGAAATAATTGACGACAAAGCACTCTTGCAAGTAGTTTTCTCCCTTAATCCTGCATGGCTTCTTTTCATGGCTCTGAACATATCAAAAAAAAAAAAAGGTTAAAACTGCTCTTATGATTCGAAAACATTGATGAAATAGTTGAAATTAGGGTTAGTGGTACCAAATGTTTTGGTTAGAGCAAGTTTACAAAATGGGAACACTTTATAGCAATTGAATTACTTGAGTGTAAAAAGGTTTATCTTTTATATTATAAGGATAGAAACCTTTAAAATGTTATTGGAGGATGTGATGAATCACATGTATACGAGACATTTGGCTTTAATACCATCTCGAAAAGACTATAGCATGACTAAAGTCAGATTATTAATGAAGCTATTCATGAAATAATTGATGACAAAGCACTCTTCCAATTAGTTTTCTCCCTTCATGCTGCGTGGTTTCTTTTCACAGCCCCGAACATATCGTTGACGTATCTGTAGTTTGATTATGCATAAATTTCTCGATCTGCTTAAACTATAATTTCGTACCCTTCATGTGATGCAATGTTCACCTAATCTTGTCCGTGCTCAACCGTGCATGCAGAAGAGGTTCGGCTGAACGCATATTAAAGTCCTCTCTCAGACATTATTCGTTCCCGCGTGTGAATTTTCCAAGGAAAAGATCCAGGATTTCAGATATCAATGCAGGAGATCGTGGAGAGAAAGAAACTTAAACAAAGGGGGCGTTAGGTGGTGACTGTAGTTGACTTACGCAGAGAACAGCTCGGACCATGTTTGCTCAGCCAATACGTAAGCGGCAATTCCCAAGAATCTGCAATAATATGTAGAAATGGTACTGATTTCTTGTCTGCAGCAGTTAAGGCTAACCCAACACAATCGTTGGGACGGTTATTTAAGTTTATATATACGTTTTTTTTTTTTATATGTTAACAGCACGTCATAAATGGTTTTTTGAGATGTCATCAAAACCATATATTTATCATATATATGCGGGTACACATGTACATAATATGTGGATTATCATGCCCGTAATCTGGCCAGTTCAACATGGGAAGCAAATTAAACTTCCCTTAACCAGTGGGTTCCAAGCCGGTTCTCATGGGGACCAATTTAGTTTGAAGGTAAAAAAATTGGGAACCGGGCTTGATGGGTTCGGTTCTTGATTCTTGGCCTTGAATTGGTTGAATCTACTTGGGACAAGGCCGTTCAAATCCAAACTCTACAATTTTCTTGATTGACAAATTTTGTTTAAAGTAATGAGGTTGAGCATTCCAAAATAAACAGGCCATCATGTTGTCATAATTGAGAACTTTGTGAAAATAATACACAAGAAAGAGCAATTAAATGAGAAAATGAAACAGAAAAAAAGAAGTAGGCAAATTACTAGGTGATCCAACATTTGGCCGATTCTATTCCAAGCTGATTTCAAGGTCGATGGATTTGGTCCTCGGTTCTAAAAATCAAGAACCGACTCTTTTCGGAATGTACCCACCCTAGAGCCGATTACTCCTAATTTGGTTTATGTACAATTTGATAGTTGATTTAGCCAATTTAATTGTTGCATGCACAGGACAAAATTAATGCGGATAGCCATTAGAAAGCTCATGATATGTAAAATAAAGTTGGTCCAAGACAAAGGAGATCGACTCATACTCAAATTACGACTACGTGGCCCGGCCGAGAAACTTGGAAGGCCTAAGAAACTTGCCCTTGTCCTCCCAAGTATTGGGCTTCCGGGCTGGCTTGTCATTCTTGCTACTTCAAGGCCCATTATTTAACCCCGAAAATGGATACATTTTATAGCCCAAATGAAATCGTCGGAAAATGTTTTCCTCACTTTCCCATCGTTTTGCATAATTGGAAAAGAAAGATTATTTTTTCTGTATGTTGGTTACAAAATTCCGTACAAACTATTATTGAAAGTTGAAGGTGGCTTATTTGGTTAACTACTCATTTACATTTTGCCACGTCATCTAATACGCCAATTTCATGTATAGACCTAAGTATAGCTAGCATTGCTCAAATAAAAAACCTAAACTTTGGTGGAGACATCATCTTCCTTGGGTAACAAAGTTTATGGATTGAAGTCACTCAATAAGGGTCTGCTTATTTGACAAAAGGTGCTTCTCAAAGAACCTTTTTCCAAGAAAAAAAATATTTGAATCTTCCCATGTTCAATTAAGTTTTTAAAAGAGTTTAGCGACTGTCTTTCGATATCTATCATTGAAAAGCTCAAAACCCATTTTCGAGAAATGGACTGGGGCACAATGCACGACCCAAGACTCCTCGACATATGGACCCTCAGTCGAACTCGATGGCCCTCCTAGCTTGGCAAGGAACTCCTTCCCTCGACCCGGGTCGACGGGCATTCCCCCCTCGCTTGGACCCGAGACCTCAACCCGATGACCCAGGAACCCGACCCGGCCTTTTTCCAAACTTCCATTTCTACCCAAGCCCGGCCCATACAAAATGGAAGAGAGGAAGCAGCTCAACCAAAAAAAAATATCTCACCAACGTCAACGGCGCTTCCCCTAATAAACACACAAAGCCTTATCTCCATCTTCCATCCCTCCCAACTCCCGGCGGCAATGGCGACGTTCACCGGCCTCTCCCTCCCTCCCAAAACCCTAACCCCTTCCTCCGCCCCGCGCCCGCCCCTCGCGGCGGTGCTCGCTCCGGCGGCGGCCCTCCGTCTCGGCTCCGGCGAGCCGGGGCTCTGCTGGGGGCGGTGCCGCCGGCTAGAGCTGCGGAGGCCGCTGGTCGTCGCGGCGGCCGTCGATGGGGAGTACTCGTCGAGGAGGAGCAGCAGCAGCGAGCCGAGGGAGACCATCATGCTCCCCGGGTGCGACTACAACCACTGGCTCATCGTCATGGAGTTCCCCAAGGACCCCGCCCCTACCCGCGAGCAGATGATCGACACTTACCTCAACACCCTCGCCACTGTGCTCGGAAGGTCTCTCTCTCTCTCTCTATGGATGGATGTGCTTGTAGGTGTTGGATTTGGGTTTTGTTCCTGCGGTTTTCTTGCGTCTGCGATTGATGGTAGGAATGTTATGGGCATTTGGTGGAGGGTTTGGGATGTTGTGGATTGGAATTTGCTGAATGCTGATGTTTATATGATTGGTGCTTCGAGTTGAGTCTGGACGATGTACACCACAGATGAATTTGGAAGAATTGCCACATAGAAGGAAACGTAGGTGACTTGTTGTGGGAATCCGGGGAGTCACCAATTCGCGACGAACGCATTTGCTTATAGAGAACTTCAGTCGCAGATGACCGGAAAGGCTGTGTTATGATGTTTCATCAGATGGGTAATTAATGAGGGAAACATAAGAAATGGGATTTATTGGATTACTATCATTTCGAGTGTAGAAATGTATACCTAAAGAATGGTTCGGCTTGGCTCCTCCTTTTGTTATGAGTGGCTACCGCTTCAATATAACACCAAACAAGAGGTTGTGATTAATTTGTTGCTTATCGTTCTGTAATTGCTCTTGAGTGTGATTACGGGATATCGTTTCACTTTCCTCTTTTGAATTGTTTTGAGTTCATTGATTGAATTTCAATGGATTGCTTTTTTGACTCTTCACAATTACATTGTGTCATTTGTCTCAGCATGGAGGAGGCAAAGAAGAATATGTATGCATTTAGTACCACAACCTATACTGGGTTTCAGTGTACCGTGGATGAAGCTACGTCTGAGAAATTCAAAGGTGGGGAACTAGATTTGAAACTGTGTGAAGTAGAGCCTTAGCATTTTCTTGGGCTTTCTAATGTAGTTATTGCTGATTTGTGATTTCCATGCTTTGTAGGTTTGCCTGGGGTTCTGTGGGTACTCCCTGATTCATACATAGATGTGAAGAACAAGGATTATGGAGGTTCACTACTTTACACAATCTTTTTAATCTCGAGACATTCTTCATTATGATTGTCTGTGCCTTTTTCCTTTTCGAGAACAATGTCTAGCTTAACATTTTCCTCTCTAATTGCTGTACTGATTTCAGGGGATAAATATATCAATGGAGAGATCATTCCTTGCCAATATCCCACTTACCAGCCAAAGCCTCGAAATAACTCTAGATATGAGAGTAAGAGGTATGAAAGGAAGAGAGATGGGCCACCACGTCAAAGGCCAAGACCTAAACAGGAGGCATCCAGCACTGACTCATCATCCTCATGAGGTAATGTAGCATATCAGCCATGTTATCTCCGCATTCATTAGATACTTGGCGTATGCCAATACTTTCCCTGCTCCTTCAACCAGTCGATTGTGAAGTTTACTGCACATAGGATTGTTTTGGCAAATCATATTAATTCATATTTTTCTTTGTTCATGTTTTCCTTCAGGTGCATGAAGTTTTTGATTTCCAGAGGAAACGGCCTGGTTATAATTTGTTGTGCATCTTTCATGGTCTTGAGCTGATAAAGGATGATGCTCGGTCTGTGGCCTCATACTAGAAGATCTTTCTATGTGGAGCAAGTATTGACAGATGCATGCTTTGTGCACTTACAAGACTGTAGAATGGTCCCATCTAAGGAACATGGCATTTTGTTCTTGTGTTCCTCCTGCTGAGTGTGGACAGAGATTAGTTTGTTGTTATTTCCAAAGTACTTCTTGCATGTCTCCTTGTAGTTGACATCAGTAAGATTTTCAAATTGCACTTATCTTAGTTGCATTTGATATGCTTGCACGGGTATCTTCAGTGTCAGATACCCTGGCTGGCATTTGGCTCCTCTATTGTATACTTTGACGGTGACTGACTAGATTGGTTCTAAGCGGTGCCGTAACGAAACTGGTCGCTGGATGGGGCGGCAGTGTTGGAGGTGGTAACTGGTGGAGAAAGGTGAAGGGCGTGGATTATTCATTGTAGTTGTGGCTTCTGTGTGGATTTGTGTATAGTGTGGGAGTGATGGCAGTAAGGACCGACAGGAGATGGGAGTTGTATATGGCCAAGGCTGACTGATGGGGGGAGGTGGTTGGGGTTCAAGGGGTGACGGCAAACAATGGCTGCTGGCGGTGGCGATCGAAATTGTTCAGCAGACCCAAAATTTTATACTCGGGGGAAGAAGCGAAGAAATTTGGTAAAATCTCGGGGCTGGTCGAGAAATCCTAAATGCAATCTTGAAAAATCCTAAATGCAATCTTGAAAAACAGCTTAGAGAGTTTTTGTAGAGGGCGGTTCTTGGATTTCATTAAAAATCAATATTTTTTAATTGGTTCGGTTTTTATCGGTTAACCGAACAGAACCAAATCATAAATCGATAAAATTAAACCATTAAAAATTCGATTTTATTCTCTCCCGACTCCCATCTCCTTTGGCTTTGAGTCCTCTCCTTGTGTCTCGTCTTGGTCGTCTTGGAGGTGCAACGGCGACGGCAATTGTGATGGTGACAATGAGGGGACTTCTTGTTCCTCGTATTTTTTGTTTGCTGTATGTTGATTTTGGCTTGAGTTTTTGCCTCGGATGTCTTTGAACGCGCCCACTCGGTCGACAACCATTAGATGTTCGACATAATGCCCGAACCAGATCCGTCTTGGTTACTGAATTTGTTTTGAGTTGTGTTTTGGTCACTGAATGTGATTCTAGTGAATTTCTCATTGTTGTTTCGTTATTAGTGGCGTCTTTTCCTTTCAGGGCATTTTGTGCGTGTCATCGGTGGTGGTGGTCTCGGACATGTTTTTTCAAATGCGCCAAGGCGGTGGTAGATAACAAGAGCATTTGCTTAATGTCTCGAGATCTTTATGAGGTTCTTTTTGCTTTTTTTAAGAAACGTGAAATTGGAAAAAAAAAGGGAAGAAGAGAGATTTTGGACCCATTTTCTTTGATTTTTCATCAAATGCTTGATTAAATGATTGGCCGTTGTCCGATCCTTTTCATACGCATGTGAGGGAGCATGAAGTTTTGGATGAAAGAAAAGAACCGCAGAAAAAGTCAAAATCTAAAACCAAAACCCGGAAAATTCAAGTGGAACTTATAAAAAATCAAGATTCTAGAGTAGTCGAGTTGGTTCTCGGATCTGCTGTGATTGGTGGTGGTCTGAGCAAATGCACGCATCGTACGCAAAGCAACAAGGTTGTCGAAATAATGGATGATCGAGCATGGTTTTTGGCGCCTCGGAAGTTTATTGGCACTCTTTTCAAAGTCACTCTTATCTCATCCCCTTTCGTTGTTGAGTGTTCCCCTCAAAAGCAACATATTGCAATCTGCCAATCAAGATGACGTTGAAACTACTTTGTCTTGTCATATCATCACATTTAATAACCTTCCCTCACCGTCGCTATGATTCCCTACTTTCTCATGCGACACATCACATGGAGGCAACCTCCACCTGCAAAAATTTGTCGAGATTGGCAAGAGATTGTCTGACAGCATGTCCTGGGAGTATCTCACTCTCTGAAAATGAATTTAGAAGATTGCTTCAATTTGATGTTTATGCTAGGATCAAGTTAATGCAATTCTATTTGATTGGCATAGGAGAAACCCGATTCTTTTTGCTTATGGAGATCGGTAAATGGAGTTTTAATCAGAGCCATTAACTTGTCCAATTGGATCTACGTTCAATTAGAAATTTAAGCCAAGATGAGCCAACAAGTACGCCTCAACAAATCTCTCCTTTACATATGAGATTTTTGTGTTATGTGTGCTCTCCTTCAATTTGTGTACCATTGCCCTCTAATGATTTCTCAACTTGAATATCCAACATGTGTCTTTTAATCTCTATCTCAATCACCTTTAGGATGGCTTACATCTAGTGAGGACATGATTTGCCACCTCTAATTGAGGAGTCATATTTGAAATTCCTTATTCAATATTCTTAAATTTCTGAAATAGACTTGCGTCTTAAAGAAGTGAAATTAGTATTCAGGTTTTTATTTTTTGGCCGAAGTTTCAAAATTCAAATGCGCATGGTTGCTCGATTGAAAGTTGTATTTCCTTTTTCATGTATAGCATGAAGTTTTGGACGAGCAGATCACTAGGAAAATGCAAGTGGTAAAACCCAAGCTCCTACTCAGTCGGATGAAGGCCTACCTTACCTTTACAAGATTTTGGAGTCTAGTTGGTGATCTTTATCTTTTGGCGAATTTGGCACGCCTCATACGCGAAGAAATTGAAATAATTAATGAATGAATGTCGTTTTCCGCCGGGGAAGTTTGTTGGCACTTTTTTTTAAAGTCACTCTTATCTCATTCCCTTTCATTTTGAGAGTGCCTCAAAAGTAAACCTCACCAATCAATATGACGTTGAAACTCCTTTTGTCTTGTCATAACATCACATTTAAAGTGCCTCCCTCACTCTCGTTATGATTCCCTACTTTCTCAAGAGACTAAACCACGTGGAGGCAACCTCCGCTGGCAAAAAATTGTCAAAAATGGCAAGATATAGTCTCACCGTATGTCTTGGACCGCCCCAATTTGGTCTTGTTTATACTAGGATCAAGTTAATGCAATTCTTTTGATTGGAACAGGAGAACCGCGATTCTTTCACATTGGGAGATTGGTAAAGGGAGTTTAATGCCAAATCATCATATATTCAATTGGATCCACATTCATTTATAAACTTAAGTCAAGATGGGCCAACAAGTGTATCTCAACAAATCTTTCTCTTACTTGTGAGCGTCCTATGTTTTGTGCGCTCTCCCTCAATTCATGTACCATTTGCCCTAACACTTTCCCAACTCAAATCTCCAATATATGTCCTTCAGTTTTTACCTCAATCACCTTGGAATGGCTACATTTAGCTAGAAGTCGGAGGACACCATTTACCACCTATATTGTGAAGTCACATTAAAATTTTCTTCTTTGAGATACTCATTAAATGATGATTATACATGTAGTGCTCGACCCATTCAAACCATCAGCTATCATATTTATTAGGTCAACGCAATCAAAGTTCAAATCATTTGCTAGAAGAGATTGTTAAGAGAAAACTCAAATCCAAACCCATTAATTTATCCAGTCTGACCCACTTATACTAAAAATTTAAAGTATGAATCATGAGCCAACCCTACTACTACAAATGAGACTTTTTTCACTTAACATATCCAAATGTGCACTCAGACAAATTCAGATGATGCTATCTATATCCAGTGGCAATAGATAAGTATTGGGTGGTGGGTGAAAAAAGACAAGAGTAGACCCAATTTCTTAAAGCAAGCTGAGACATTAGCAAAGCAACCGGTTACTTTTGTCTCTTGAAGAAAAGTTTCATCATCTTTTCTTCAAGAACATAGTCTCAACACCAGAGGCAGTTCCTGATCAAGCTGATTCCTGAAGAGACCTGCAGAAGCTGAGCAATTCCTGATGAGTTTCTACTACCCCAATTACTATGACTCAGGCCATGGCGATGGCGGGTATCATCCAAATTCTTATGATTCCTCCATCAATTTCGGTTCTTACTATGACTACAAGCTCAATGGCGAGCCTGAGTTCTTCGATCAAGTCCCGGCTTGGCACTACACATCTTATGACTATGTTCCTCCTCAGCCCACGATTTCATACTCTGCCTCCGCTTTCAGCCACTCCGACTTGATCACGGTCCACCCAAATGCCTATTACAGCAGTAGTTATGATCCGAAGTCGACCGGCTTTGTGATTAGTTACTCGACGGTGGAGTTCGAGCCTGATTTTGAAGAGTATGATCCGACACCTTATGGCGGGGGTTATGACCCTTCTCTCACTTATGGGAAGCCCCTCCCACCATCTGCAGAAATCTGTTATCCTCATTCCACAGGGGTTCAAGATGTGCCAGTTGCCAGGCGGTGTTCGAGACGGAATTCCCAAATTGCCTATTGCTGAAGCGGAAGATGAGCAAGCAAGAAAACCTGAAGCAGGAAAGGAAATTGTTCCGGCCAAGATTGATCAGGAGGTGCAGAACTCTTCCCATCAAACAGAAGAAGACTCAGGCGAAGATCGTGAAGAGAGCGAGCAAAGTCACAATGAGAATTCGGGCTACTCTCCTTGGGATGGTTATGGAGGTGGGTTCCAGGGGATGGCACCCCCGGCTCCGCCAGGATGCGGGTTAGATGCTTGGGATATATGCGATGGTATATTTGGCTATTGGCCTTGCTTGTCTAAGGACTACAGGAGAGGCTATGGAGTTGAACGAATTGATGATAGAGAATGTTGCAGAAGGAATGAAGATCAGTGGCAGGGCACTGTTGATTGTTTGTTTGGAAGCACCAACCCTTATGCCGAACGAAGGTATAATCCCCAAGTGAGTTCTGGGCACTACTCTGTGCATGCGTATGAAAGGCAAAGTGAAGGTCAATTGTCCTATGAACAGGTTGAGTATGAGAATTATGGAGATTCAAATTCTTGGTAAATCGAATATCAGGATTGTCTCTGCAGATCAGAATGAATCTGAAGTGTTAATTTTGTGGGTTCTGTGATTAGATCCGTCAGGATGGCTGCCATGAGGTCTTACTGTCATGTTTTCTTCTTTTTTCTCTTACAGCTTAAGCTTGATGCGACTGGAGTAGTAGAACAGAATTGAGAATGTTCTCATTGAAGGGGGAGGTGAAAATTCACAGACCTGTGGTCTAGAGATATGACATCCTAAAAACTTTGTCTTGCTTTTCTTATTGCAATCTTTAGGAGAATTGATGGCGCAATGAATCAGCTGGAGGAACTCCCTGTCGCGTTTCATTTTCCACTTTTCTTGAAGATGCTCTCAAAAATCAAATATGGCCTCAATTTATCACGTTTTCCGGTGATTGCAAATATTGATCTGAGCTGTCCCACCATGAATTATGTCTTGCGATTGCTTTGCTGTACTAGACTAACATGGAAAGAAATTTAGGTGGTGGAGACAGTAGGGATTCAGTAATATTTTGGCAATGAAGCATCTCGAGCAAATTGTTTTGAATCATGAAAGGAGGTGGTTTATATCACAGCTTACACTAGTTTTAAACGCATCACCATTCACCATAACGTGGAAATGAGTATTGTGCTATTTTTGTATATTTTTATGTTGAAGAGTACATAAACTAATTTATAAACTTTACAATATAACTATTTGAGATAACAAGATATTATAATACTATTATAATCAATCATGATCAATTAGGGATACACGCAATCAAGAGAGATGACACCCAATCCTATGACATGATTTCTAACATTAAGAAAGACATTTGAGTTTGATCAAATCATCTGTTAAAGTGATTTCTCTTCACATTTCTTTTCTCGTACGCTACACTATGTCTTGGCACACGATACATATCAATTTTGGGTACCCGATTACCCCCAATCACTTGATCATGATTGGTCTTTTATTTATATTAAAAAGTTTAGAAGTAAAGTCATGTGAATCCACCAGCAAAAGATAAAATAAAAAAGGAGAAAGGGAAAGAAGAAAGAAATTGGACGCTTTAAGTTAAAAGGGGCCAAGACGAACGAAAGGTAAAAAGAGAGAGAGAGAGAGAGAGAGAGAGAAGGACAAAGGAAAAGAAGAGGGGTATTCTTTAAGTTAAAAGGGGCCAAGACGCGCGAAAGGTAAAAAAAATAAAGAGAGAGAGAGAGAGAGAGAGAGAGAGAGAGAGAGAGAGAGAGAGGAGATCAAGAAAGAGAAGGACAAAGGAAAAGAAGAGGGGTACTCGCCACGGACTCCTTGCTAAGTTGATTCAACTTTTAGTTGCAATCAGTGCTCGAGTGCCCTTCATTCATCTAATCAGAATTATTTGGGATTGGGGCACAAATTTGAGAATTTATGGATTTAAATTACGAGATTCAATTGATGAGTTGATGAGTTATGATATACAAATGATAATTTAGGGGTTGTGGAGCCGTAGGATTTTATAGAACTCCATTTGAACTTACGATTTGCCCGAAAATAAAAATTTGAAATTGGCTAGGAGTGACAAACATTACGCGACCATTGGCTTTCGGGTTGAATTTCATTAGTTTTCAGCTCAATTTTGGGTTAGCCAAGTTATGGATCTTCAAGTACTTTGAAGTACCTTTCTTTTGACAATAAGATTGCTTGAAACGAGATTCGATGGAGATGGTTATGGTGTGTTCAAGTTTCATTCAAGCTCCGCATTGCAGATAACTTTAAATATCCATTTCGGTTGATAGTTTTGGCAATATGTAGAAGTCATTTTGCTAGTGTAATATAGCCATTTCATAGTCTATATATTATTTTACTCAATTTTGACATTGTTTCTCACTCATTTGATAGAATCGCAAGATCGATGGTTTAGGTTACATTTATTTTTTTGGTTCTGAGCATTCCTAGGTGAATGATACAAATATCTTCTTTAATTTTGTAAAACTCATGTATTGATATAACATTAACTTGATATATACACATTTGCTACGTAAGCTGGATAGAATGTTTACTATTTTCGGGTTATTGTGGATGGTTTGATAAACTTTTTTTGAAAGGTTATGCATACTACTTCGTGCATTTAATTCATGAGATAACTATTGAATATATTATATGTTTTGGGTTGTGAAACCTATTGCGATAAGAACCAATAAAAGATTAAATGCTACATGATAAAGTAAATTCATAAGAGCCACCTTTAGAGCTTTGTAGTTAAGGACTAAATGCTGCATGGTGATGAATCAGCCTCCTCTAGAACTTTGTACTATTGATATAGATTAATCAAGAACTAAGTGCTACACAATAAGGTAAATTTGTGAGTCACTTTTATGGCTTTGTATTATTGATATATGTTGATCAACAACTAAGTGCTATATAATAATGTAAATTTGTGAGAGTCACCTCTAGAGTCTTTAGTTAAATATTAAGCATGAAATATACCATTGACATGAGATTTGACGAATTTGATTATTGAGCTAAGCCAGCGATACTTGTTTTGATATTAAGGATGAAGGGAAATTTTGCTATGGATATAGCTATGTTGAATTAATAGATAACTCATTTTATTTTTGTGAGTTTGTTGTATTTTGAATTTGTATAAATGAGTTATGTCTTTTAGTTTTAAATGTGTATCATGAAGGCTTAATTCACTGGGTTATGGTTGCTCATTTCATTCATCTTTTATATTTTTTTTTTCAAGTCCTTTGGCTAGCAACAAGTAGGGCAAGCGCACTATCCATGGGGAATTTTTGGTAGTATTGTTTTGGGGTATGAGCTTGGCTAGCTATTTTCATTGTTATTAGTCTGTTGGGTTGGCTGAGTTCTAAGTTCACATATTCTTTTGATGATTATAGAAACTATGATGTTGTAATTATTATGTTGTTTTATTATATATGTTTATGGATGAAATTATATATGTTGATAACGTGTTGTTTGTTTTTATTTGAGATTGCATCTTTCAGGTCGAAGGACGGTCATGTTATCTCCTATTTTCATAGGTTTTGGGATGACAACTTAAACTTGCTAACTTCATGTCACACCTAAATCATTTCCATCTCCCAAAAGCTACATCGCTAACCTCTATTCATGTGCGAGTTATGACAAGTCAAATTCTGGCACTTTAAGGTGATAAATTATGGCAAAAAGGAAGGTAGACGCGCCGATGCCTTCTGCAATCGACGAGCTACGGACCCCATCTTGTCTAAAGAAACGACGGTCCACCAGGCTCGAACCATAAATTGGGCACCAACCATTTCACAAATTGTAAATTTAATATTTCCAAATCATGAACAGACCTAGGCAAGGACTTTCAGGCCCGGCCTCGAATTTCCACCGGGCTATCAATCATGCCCTAATGATCAGCAAATCTGCCTGACATGATCATAGTACATGGCCCAAGTAAGCAACCGGTGAACCAAATCCTATGCTTGATTCTTCAAGCCCAAGCCCTCAAACCTTAAACCCCCCGAAACCCCAAAACCCTCGCAAACCTTTGCAGTTCCGAAGGTCACTTCCATTCCCACCGTTTGCTGCAGAGCCCCAAAGCTCAGGCGCAGAAGAAAATGGCTGCGCCCTCCTCCTCTTTCCGCCTCCTCAGGCGCGCATTCTCCACCTCCCCGCCGCCCACCGGCGGCCAGGCCGCCACCCTCAGGTCGGCCCACGACTTCCTCTACAAGGAGCGCAGCTTGAAGCGCCTGGTCGCGCAGTTCAAGAAGTCGTCGGCCTTCGACCACTTCCGCACCAAGATCGGCACGTACCAGTACGCCGTCCGCCGCCTCGCCTCCGCCAGGCGCTTCGACATGGTCGAGGAGATCCTCGAGGAGCAGAAGAAGTACAGGGACATCGCCAAGGAAGGGTTCGCGGTGCGGATAGTCAGCTTGTACGGTCGCGCGGGCATGTTCGATCATGCCCAGAAGCTGTTCGACGAAATGCCTGGGCTGAGCTGTGAGCGCACGGTGCTGTCTTTGAATGCCCTCTTGGGTGCTTGTGTTAATTCCAAGAAGTTTGATAAGATGGAGGAGCTGTTCCGTGAGTTGCCGGGAAAGTTGTCGGTCGACTGGGACTCTGTATCCTATAATACTGTTATAAAGGGGTACTGCGCGAAGGGTTCTTTGGATTCTGCGATTTCAATGCTTGATGAGATGGAGAAGAAGGGCTTGGAGCCAGATTTGGTCACGTTCAATACGCTCCTCTCTGGGCTTTATCTGGGTAACAGAAGTGCTGATGGGGACAAAATTTGGGCTAGGATGGAGGAGAAGAACATAGTTCCTGATGTCAGGAGCTACAATGCAAAGTTATATGGATTGGTTTCACAGAAGAAAATGAAGGAAGCTGTTGAGACGATTCAACAAATGAGGATGAAGGGAGCCGACCCAGACATTTTTAGCTTCAATGCTTTGATTAAGGGCTATGCTGAGTGTGGTAATCTGAACGATGCTAAACTGTGGTATGGTGAAATAGGAAAGAGTAATTTTGACCCAGATAAGACGACATTTGGGACGCTAATTCCGCTTGCTTGCCAGAAGGGAGATGTTGACTTTGCATATGAGCTGTGTGAAGAGATTTTCAAGATTCAATGCCTTGTTGATGGGGCAGTATTGCAGCTTGTTGTTGATGAGTTGGTGAAGGAGTCAAGGATTGAGGAAGTGGAGAAGCTTGTGCAGCTTGGGAAGGTAAATAAGTACCGCCGTTATAGCTTGCTACTTCCAGCCAGCAAGTAAACGTGGCTGTAGGTCTCTTGGTTTTTGCTTACTTGATTTGAAAGCAATAATCTCAGTGCAAATTTTAAGGCTGAAAAGGAATTTCTCGGCGCTAACATCTCTGTGGTTTAGCTTCGAAATGAAGTTCGGTGATCCATCCCTGTACTCTTACTTAACATGAAGTATTCAACACTTTGATGTTTTTGTATCTATCCAATGTAATCTCTTTTTGAATTTCAATAGTACTAGGAGCAGGTTATTTGTTACTGTGATATTAAGATTACAGGCAGTTGGCCAAGATAGTGTTTAATTGCTTCTTAGTTGGCAACGGTTGTTCCCAGTGGTTGCTATTTAGTTCCAATGCTGTCATTAAGTATCATTCCTGTTACTTTACAATTTTGAATTGTGTATCTCCTAAATGAGGTTGAGTCTACATATGTACATATGTAAGTATTGTCTATGTCATAAATTGCAAAATCTAATCTGATGTGGACTCTACTTATCCTCTATAGGTTCAAAGAATGTTCAGAACAGGATTGGTTTTAGTGCCCATACTTTGCAGACCAAATTTATTGTGCATCTTGAGCTGATAATTGGTGATCCTTCGTTGGCATAGCATAATGTTTAGAAGATTTTATTGTGGAGCAGTTATTAACATATCCATGGCTTTTACTTAGAAGACAGTAGAGCGGTCCCATATAGGGAAAATGGCATTTTTTCTTATGTTCCTTCACACTAGCGACTGGTTCAATGCCAAATTCTATGACCTGAACCAGGTAGCTCCACCCAGTGAGCAGGGATGGTTCCAAGGTAGAACCAGTTTTGAACTTACCATGATAAAATGCCACATCTCTCTCTCTCTCTCCGTGCTTTGTGAAGCCAAGACTGCTCTTGTCATCTTCTCCAATAAAGGAAAGCTGTATGAGTTTGAGTAGTTTGAGGTGTCAGATTATCTCGTATAGCCTCCCTCCCTAATTCTATTTGGTTATCTCAGATTCTCCAGATTATGTTTTTTGTTTTTTTTTCTCATTTATTCCAGTTCATCTTATTTGGGACAGTTTTGATGGGTGTATGGTTCCTCGCTCTTTCCAATCTTTTTTGAAAATTCAAAGGAAATGAAGATGCTGTCTTTGTTCCCCTCTCTTTGATGTTTAGGATTGAGTGTTTTACTTTGTTTCAGTTTTAATGGATGTTTGGTGTTTTCGGAAGGTTGAGTTTTGCTTTGATGTTAGATCTGCAAAACGGGAACCATGGAAAGAAGCTACTGAGTCTTTTGTGGCTCCTTGTTTCATCTGGTTATTTGCCTGAGACCAGGGATTAAAAACAAAAAGAAAAGCAAGCCAGTTTTGGGTCTAGGTGGAATGTGGAACCATATGGCTGGCTTTGTTCATAGATCGACTTGTTTGGAATTAGCTCTGATTTGGTAGGTTCCAGGCTTGGAACTGATCACCTCTAATCTCTAGCATTTCCTCTATTGGCTGACACTGGAATTTTCATCCTTTTTGAAGACCCACTTGCATCCCACTATTTTTGCACCTTTAGAGAATGCTACCGACACGATTGACTCCTACATCTCCTTTCCCAGAGAACCATATGCTACTGAGCCTCTACACAAGATACCGCCTCTCAATGTGAGAGCGGTTCTCCTCCACTGCAGTAGAACCACAAGCAACACTATTAGAAGTAATGCAATCTCCAAAACCATATCTCTTTGGTTCTCTAATCTCTCTCATTCTTTGTCTATAACATTGGAATATGACATCTCTACAAGCTCAACCTCGCCGCTAGCACTGTCCTCTGCACTTGGCGAACACGTGTTCTCTTCAACACTTGGCTCGGGACCTATATCCTCACTACATGTGTGTGTTATCTACTGAGCGTTCTCTTGAAGCTCCACTTGTCTCTTGGCTCCATGATGTCTCTACTGTCTCCATCATCTCAGTCTTCTATTGACATCTAAATTTTGACTATTTTGATTAATTCATCATATAAGAAAAAATAGGGATCGATCTTGAACCCTAAACCAAAAATATCAATTGTATGATTCATCTTAGTATTGCATTGCATGCATGGTACATTCACTTGCATTTTAGGATTATTTGAGTCTCAGGGAGCTAGAGATGAGCTAAACAAGTGAGCCGGAGAGGCAATTTAAGGTCATGCAATGAAATTGAAATCAAAAGAGAAGTATTCCAACATTTTTAAACCAGAATTAAAGATAAGGTTGAAATTTGAAATTCCAAGAATCTTGGAGTTCAAACTTGAACCCGAGAAGAAAATCGGGCCCTAAACCTAAAATTCCAACATCGTGGGAGCCTGAGACAATTCGATGAACTCAACAATGCATGTTCCAAAAATCTAGAAGGGGATATGGCCGGCCATTTGAAGAAGATTCCCAAATCCACACTCAACTTCAAAAAATGAAATGCAATCTTAGTGGTTATCTCAATCGGATAGTTATCGACAGTCACCATTTTATCTGCATTCATGTGAGCCATTGTATCGATTTGAAATCTCACTTTTATCCTCAATGATGGCCAGCCATGTGAGGAATTTATCTCTAAGTGCGCAATAGATAGGGTTGGTAATTATCTGAATCTTGCAGATCAGTTATATATATTTTGTCACTCTTAGGGTGCGTTTGGTAACGATTCTGTTCTCAAGAACTGATTCTGACTAGAAATGATTATTTTTTATTTTATTCCCGGAAACTAATTTTGAGTAAAAAAACGCGTTTGGTAACTATCCAAGATTTTTGATTCTAAAATAGAATTGCGTTTGATATCGTGCTAATTGATTCTTTTCCAAATTAATTTCTTTTGATTTTTAAATAATTTTTAAATAATTTTTTTTACTTTTTTCCATTTTTTTTTTTTTTTCCATTTTTTTCCCTTTTCTCCTATTCTTCTTCTTCTTCTTCTTCATTTTTTCCTTTTTTTTTTTTTTCATCTTTTTTTTTTTTCATTTTTCCTTTTCTTTTCATTGAGCGTTGCGTCCCTCGGCGGCCCTCGGCGGGCGAGGTCGGCCCTCGTCGGCCGAGCCTCGCCGGTGGCCAGGCAAGCCTTGGTGGGGCTGGGGCGAGGCCCGCTTGGCCACCGATGAGGCTCGCCTAGCCCCACCAGTGGTCAGGCCGGCCTCGCCAGGGCTAGGTGAGGCTAGCCTGGCCACTGGCGAGGCTCGGCCTGGCCAGATTTGGTGAGGCCGAGCCTCACTGGTGGTTGGGCTTGCCTCCAGCGAGCTTGTCGAGATCTCGCCCTGGCTTGGCAAGGCTCCGGCAATTGGCGGCGGACGGCCGCGGGTGGTGGTGGACGGCAATCACGGGATGATAGAAGGGAAGAATGAGAGTTTCATTGTTTTGATTCTTTTTTGATTCTTGGACGAAGAATCATATTTTTTTTTATTCTCAACTCTCTTCTCAATCTGTTCCCGAGAACAAAAATTTTTACCAAATGCGATTTTCATCCCAAACTAATTCTAGAACAAAAATCAGAATCATACAATGTTTGGCACATTGCCAAATAGGCCCTTATTGCATGATTTCTTAATTCTATTTGAATGAGACTGAATTGGCCTATAAATAGACCCATTCATCAGCTAAAGGGAGATATGTACGTTCATATTCACACATAATCGGCACCTTGAATGAAAGAGAGAAGTTGAAGGCGTAATTTAGAGTATTATGTATAGATGTACCGCCGCATCTCGTGTCTATGTCATATGACCTTACAAATTAGTTGAGGTTGAAATTGTTTTAAATGGTCAAATCTAACATGAGGGGAAAAGTGTCCAAAAAGTCCTACATCTTTTGCATTTATGCCAATTTAGTTCTAAACTTTTTATTGGTGCCAATTTAGTCTTAAACATTTTACTTTGTACTATTTTAGTTCTTTCGACTAATTTTGGCAACTAGGCGCCAGTTGGCTAACGTGACACGATTGGCGCTGATGTGGATAACTTATGATAATATTTTAATATTTTTTGTGTTATTTTATTTTATTTTTTTCTCTGGCGATCGGCTGGAGTAAGGACAAGGAGAAAAAAAAAAGAAAAAAAAGGAAAAAAATTGAAAAATTGAAAAATTGAAAAATATTAAAATATTATTAAAAATTGTCCGCCTAGTCAGCAAAATCTAGCTAAAATTAGATAGAAATGACTAAATTGGTACAAAGTGAAAATGTTTAGAACTAAATTCACACAAATAAAATATTTAGGACTAAATTGACACAAATGTAAAATGTTTAGGATTTCTTTGACACTTTATCCTCTAACAAGGTGTTAATAAGTTGGTGTTTTATTGCAAAATACTTATTGTGGGAAGAAGCCATTCTCTGCTTCCTTGCAACATTTTTTTATGTCCAATTTTGGCTTCTTATTTTTTTTCCTCCTCCTTTTATTACCTATAGGACAGTGATGAATCCAAAGTGGCATTTAGGTAAAACTGGCAATTCTTGTCATCACCCGTTTTGTTAGACATGATACGTAACCGTACTTGGGTTTGAGTTTGGCATAAACGAGTTCATGTCATAAATGGGTCAATCTATGAAAAATCATGTCTTAAAAGGATACTTTTCACTGATTTAATGTGCATAATTTGGAGTTCTACAACGTGCCCCATTTATGAAAGTACACGAAAGTACACGTGCCATGATCTAAAATTTATTCGTGAAAAGAATACTTTTCACTCATTATATTTCTCTCATATAAATCCGTATGATTTTGCGATACAGCATACTTGGGCTAAACTTTTTCTTATACAATCGGTCCAGAATTTAGTGGATACATGCACGAAAATTTCCAAACCACAGTCGTGCAAAGACAAAAATACTTGACCTCATGTGTTTACTAGATTAGATCATGTCATAATGAATTAAACGGCTCTAACTCTATCGGTTTGCAGCTGATTTGATGTTCTTGATCTGTCGTATGGGAATGCATCACCCGTTTGTAAGAAGACACGAAAATACAAATAGGTTTGGATTTGACATTAACAAGTCCATGTCATAAAGAGGTCAATCTATTTAAGGCACGACAAAATCATGTCTTAAAAAGTTGCACCTACTTAATTTTTTTTTTTTGAATTAAGTAGGTGCAAGTAGGTGCATGTAAGTAAGTGCATTAGTGGATATATGCACCTACTTAATTCATTTAAACAGGAATTCACGTGTTTAAGTTAACATCTTAATGTGTCATTTTTTGAATGCTATACGTTTAGGCATGTGTCATACCCATATCTAAAGAATTTTGTTCTTAAAACTATTTTAAGATAGTACGTGTGTCAAAAAACAATGAAAGGTACTAGAAAACATATTTAAACATACAAAAACAATATAATATGAAAAAAACAATAATTCAGCAGTATAATTAAGCAATATTGTAAAGGGAAATTACTCATGCTGTTGAGAAACTCGTTGCAATGTAACGTTTTTACACATATTGTTGTGGATAAATGTGGTTTATGTACTCTCTTGTTGTATACTGGTTATAATATTGCATTTCATCAAAACAAAATTACAATAACCCACTTGATAATCGTGTTAGTTGTGTTATCTGACATGTTTTATTAAGTTTACAGTGTTTGTGTTGAGACATTTTGACATATTCAATGAATGTGTAACATTCAGATTAGCCACATTGGTATCACACTCCCCTCTTGATACAACATGATTAACACGACACGATACAAATTTCCAACCCTAGACAGGGCCACTGAGCCCACAGCATGAGATAGGTGCTAAGTAAAAATTGGGTAATTATTTTCCATAATATGTGGGCAACAATGCATGTTTTTATTTATTTGTGCATTGAGAAAATCATCCTTTAGAGCGCACATCATGCCACTTTATCTGCGGCTAGAATCTGTCTGACACTAAGGGAAATGAGAAGCAACGACCGTACATGGTGTCTAGGGAAATGAAGAGCAACAACCCTACATGGTGTCTAAGTTAGTGAACAAAGACACAAAGCCCTCATAAGTTTTGTTATTGTAATTAATTACACATTAGATATGATATAACGAAATCCTTGGATATCATATAATATCTTATCTAATCCTATTTTAGCTAGAAATCCATATGCCTAAACATAGCCATATGGTCGATGATAAAGATGCAAAGCCCTTAGAGGGTAGGGCCTTTAAAGAGCAATGACTTCATGTGGTGTTCAAGGAGAGGGAGTGAATGGTTGTCGTCGTAATTGTACATCAGCGGGACCATCCTGGCTGTGTTCAGGGAGGCCTTGCTGAAGGACTTGGTGAATGGTTGAGGATAGAGACATGCCTTGTTGAGCCTCTTCCATGCCTCCGAGATCATCTTCTTCACATGGTCTCGTGCCGCTTCTTCTGAAGAGCCTTGGAATTCTTGCTTGTAGCATTCCACATATGACCCATCTCGGCCATCTTGGAACTCGTCCTGTCACCATTGTCAATTGCTCAGATATTAGTGGAATAATCCTCAAAAGGGAGGGCAAAGAAGAAGGAAGAGAAACCATTTACAACTATTGTACCTTTAACTCTATGCTCGATCAAAGCCCATCAAATACAAAACAGAAATATTTATGTGATTATCTTTAATCTATTATGAGAATAATAATCTATTTTTGCCACAAAAAAGTAAATAACAAATAATTAGAAAATATTATATGATCCATTTGTACAAGAATTTGTGGCTCATGATAAATGAAGAGAAATGATTTGGTAATAGTTTTTAATCTACTTGAGAATAACCACCGTCTGTTCTAGATCACAAAAAATCAAATAACAAATTATTATAATATGTTATGAGGTCCACTTGTTCAAGAATTTGTGACTTACAATAAGTTGTTATTTATATTATGTTAGTAAAACCCATAAATGAATTTGCCCTAAAAGAGAGAAGCTTTGTTAAAAAGGACAAGTGCACGATATTTTCATTACTCACCTCGGCACTTCCCAAGTCGTCCCAAAGACGAAGAATTGAAGCTGTGGAAGATACAATTTCAGGTATATTTTCTAAATGATCAACACTTTCGGGGGTGATTCTCTCACCCAAGATGAAGAATAAGTGGACCAACAAGACGTGCACTCCGGAGCTGACAATTGCGTTGTCCAAGTAGTCTTGTGTTGTCGGGGAGTGACCACTGGCAAGCCATCTTGCCTCCACCAAGAAGGCATTTAGCAGGCTTGCCCACTGTCCATGAATTGGAGACAAAATATAAAAACGAGGATGCGCCATTTTATTATACGCGAGTCCACGTGAATTTACGTGCTAATATTTACATGTCGTAAAATTTTCAGGTTCCTTGATCAATGCAAAGGAAAACATGTGCGCCGTAAAATTTAGATTTAGTAAAAAGTAATAAGTAAAAGTCAATTCAATCATCCTAGGATTCGTCCATGCTTCTAAGTAGTAGTCAAGAGAAGAAAAAGAAAGGAAGAAATGTGTGGTTTTTTTTTTTTTTTTTTTGTGGGGGGGTGAAAAGTTGTACCGTCTTCCTTAAGGAGCACAATGGGTTCCACCCATGATTTTTGTACACCGCCAAGCTGAATTCATTGGTAATATCATCCAAAGCATGAAAGCACATCCTCATGTAGTCTGGTACGTTATCTTTCTCAGTGCATTCCCATCTGACAGATCGAGAAAACCAAATCAGCAACAAACCAATAGAATTAGACATTACATCATGGACTTATCTTGTATACACGTGACTTCAAGTACTTTTGTCCTTGTACAATTTGGGGCTTTAAAATTTTCATGCATGTGTCCACAGGACTTGGGACCGCTTGTGTAAGAAAATCTTCCAAGTATGCTAGGATAAGTCAAAAGTATTCTTTTCACGTACAGGTTTGAGATCAGGCACGTGTACTTTCGAGTAGTTATCTACAATGAAAATACATAGGCATGCTAGGATCGATATTGTGTATGTGCAAAAAGAGACTTTCACGGATGGCGCTCGATGTAAAACTCCCAAATTATGTACCTGTTGACAACATCCGTGAACACGGTGAGATCTTCGATCGTGCCATAGACGTCAAAAATGTCATCGATGATGTAGATGAATGAGATGGGTTTGGTGACGAGCACTCTCTCCTGGGACAAGCCTGTTTCGGTGAGGATGGCCATTGGCCACATGTACCACTTCGTTGGCTGGTCCCTTGCGTATTTCAGTTCCTTTGCCATGCCCAGTTCTTTCCACCAACTGATTAAACATATGAGAATATTAGTCAAGCTAGTCACTTCGCAAGCAAAGTTGTTAAGGAAATCTAATGGAGATGTGATGGGTGGCCACATGGTATTTTTAACTAGTTATAGCCACAACTCTTGATAGAAAGTTTGGATCATATGTACGTACTCCGAGACCTGGAGGATTTCCCGTTGATGCACGGATCTTACAATGTTCATGTCCAAATGGGCAAGTTCCCCTAAATTCTTGGTCCAGCTATACGAATGTCCCACAAAATTCCTCAAAAAATCATTAGCCGTGAACCTGGCCAAGCTCTTGTGGAACGGATTGCCAAGTGAATTTCTCACGACTCTAGCTTGAACATGGTCAAGATCGGCCAAAGATGAATGGAGGCGTAGACGGATTGACTCTCCTACTTGATCGAGAGCATCTTCTCCTTCAATGCCAAGTTGGGAAGCTTCAAATAAACTTGTCAACCCCAAAATGTCATTGTCCTGTGGCTTTTTATTCTGAGTCCCATCATTCATTTTGTGTAGAAACAGTTGAAACACATCTGTATATTAAATGTGGAAAAGCTAAATTATGTTAGAATTCTGGTAGTAGACGGGAAGTAGACACTGTGTCTCCACCCTCTTGACATCCGGGTCAAATTGTAAGAAAAAGTAAAGGCAAAGAAGTGAGAGATCTATTTTGATACTACTTCTGTGAATATCTTTCGGATTCTCCCAGCAGCCATCGCATCAGTCAGGAAACAGTATTTGAAATCATCTAGTGAAGGAGATTTCATTCACCTGAAGGAACAGGATAGCCTCCTTGCCTCAAGAGCCGGAAACGAAGTGCTACTTCATGCAGATTATCGGCATCAATGGGACGAGAATGAGATCGAGACGAGGAGATCAAAAGATGCCTCTGCAAGATCGCCTCGATCTCATCCTCAAAATGGTAGTCAATGGCGAGACGTTGGAGAGCATCCACCGTCACCAAACTTTCGAGCGAGTCTCCTCTTACTTGCTTCAGCAGTTGCTTCACTTCTTCTAATCTCCTCTCATGCCGCCCTCGAATATCTTCCTGAAACAGAAAGATAAGGATATCATGTCTTTACGTTTTCCTTTCCAGATTCAAATAAAAATGAACCTTTTCAAGTGTTTGTTGTCGATTCTAATTGTCGATTCTAATGATTAAGTGATAGCAAACGAGTGAAACTTTTTAAATCGTCGGTGTGCAGAACAAAAAGAGTTACATGAGAAGAAGGGACAAACAAACCTCGGTGGCAAGGTTTCTCTTTCCATCTTGGCGAGTATGGTCCTTAGAAGGCGTAGAAACCAAGGTCTGATGTGAGGAAATACTCCATTTGTTGTTCGTTGAGGAGAGCGAATTTTCATTTTGCAGGTGCTTGTTCTTGTCTGTTTGAGAAGTTCCTTCAGAAGCGAATGGACCATGCAAGAAAGCGAAGGTTGCTGTTGACAAGGCCATTCTGGCTGAGTATAGAGAGTCCTTCGAAGAGAGGGATGAGTGAGAACGCGAGGGCGATTACTTATTAGTTCATAATGATCCCATTTATCCACTATGTCCTATTTATAGGCAAGTGGAAATGTTCAAAGTCCTTCAATGCGATGCACCTATATAACGTACCACACGTGTATGGGACCCTAGAGTTTGCTTGTTCATAAACAAGTACATGTGTGCCTAACACAACTGAACCGACATATGCTTTTGATGTGTGCGACCCATATGATCTAGAAATGTATGATATCGCCTAGCACATAGAAAAAATTATTCATTTTTTAACGTGATTTCAAGTGAATTTGCACGGTTTCTAATGATATTGAGTATTAAAATATATCTCAAGTTTGAGTTCATAAACAAAACTTGTCCATTGATGAATTGTAAGTTGCATTCTTAAATAGAAATTAAAAATCAAGCAAAGTTGAACGAGTACTTGCATGTGCACTACAATTGAATTGGTTATCTGTGACCATATGATCTAAAAGCATATGATATCACCTTGCATATAAAAAAAAATTACAAATTATCACTTGTTTTCACATGATTTTCGGGAGATTTGGAGAATTTGTAATGGTATGAGTAAAAAAATATGTTTCAAATTTGAGTTCATACACAAAATTTGATTAGAGATGAATCGTAAGTTGGATTCTTTTTTTGGACATCCGAAATCAAGCAAAGTCGTATAGGGCAACTATTTTTACGAATTGTAGTAGGCAAACAATGGTAGAAAAGTCCCACTTTCACTTTGTTTCCTATCTCCACTCGATTGCTCTTCTTGTATCGAGTTCAAGCTTCTAACTTCTTCCTCTGGAGGTGGTGTCTACGTAATTATCATCAAGGTTTGTATTCTATGACTTGTATGCTCATTACTCACGTGGGTCAAATCGAAGCCCAGTTGATGTGTGCCGTGCGTGTTCAAAGTGACGTGACATCCAAACGTCCAATTTCGTGATTGCGACTTGGTGGCGTTCGTGAGCCGCATCCAAGAGACGAGTGCATCTTGTGCTGAAATTTGTGAAATTTCTTGTGTGAGGGCTAAACAATGTGGAAGGTATTGGATATAATTGGAGGCTGTTATATAATTGGATATAATTACAACCTCTATTTTATCACTTGATTTATAATGGTATTTTCTGTTATCCTTTCCGTGCGGTAGATATTATTGATCGAATCACATAAATTTAATGTCTAATTCATTTCCTTGCTCCATTTAATTTATTGTTTGACTGCTAGTTTTCGACCATGAGAGCTTGGCTTGTCTAAGTTGAACCGAATTGACGGTGAAAAAAAGAGGAAAATTGAAAATCGATAAATTTGATGAGAATGATTTTAGTTTATGAAATATGCAAATTGAGAATTATCTTTACCAAAGAAATATGAACTTATCCCATTTGAGAAAAAGTCAGATTAATAAAGGAAGCTAATTGCGATTTGCTAGATAGATATGCATCGAGCGTTATGAAGATGAAGTTGTCGTGAAATAGAAGATGTCACATTTAACATCGTGAAGATGAAGTTGTCGTGAAATAGAAGATGTCACATTTAACATCGTGAATGAGAAAGATCATTGTGAGAATGACAAATGGCACATTGAACACATAAAAAGAAGCCATCTATGATCAACAAGATCTTTTTGATGAGATATTTGTTGAAGTTTATTTCACGATATCTCACATAATTTCCGCTCTAAAATTAATAAAGGCACTGCTATTCAAAGTTTTCCACATTGCTCACAAAAGCAGAATGACAAATGGCACATTGAACACATAAAAGGAAGCCATCTATGATCAACAAGATCTTTTTGATAAGATATTTGTTGAAGTTTATTTCATGATATCTCACATAATTTCCGCTCTAAAATTAATAAAGGCACTGCTATTCAAAGTTTTCCACATTGCTCACAAAAGCAGAAACCCAGAAGAGGAGCCAAGGATAAGAGTGCCTATGACGTTTAATAGACAAGCCACGACTTTTTATCTAGGAAGAATAACATGGACCATAGTACCAATTTCAAAAAGCTTGTTCGTAGTTTGTCTAAATTGGGGAGAGGTCATTTTTACGTCGAAATTAAGTATTTCAGAATGACGTCTTTTTCAGTATTTATTCCATTTCCTGCAAAGGGACAATAAGAGTTTTTATACTTTCACTTTTCTTTCTTTTTTCAGTATTTCGTCCATTTCCTAAGTTGAGGACTCTTTTTTGGTAATTATCCCGGAATTTTTCAACCACGAGTAAACACGACATATTTCTTTTGGCTTCCTTGTATGGGTCAGCATTTGTCTGCAAATTTCAGAGAAGCAAACGGTGAGACTGGAAGAAAAAGGTTGAAAAGATTAAAAAAAAAAAAAAAAAAAAAAAAACCAAAATTTTCTAATGTAAATATAGGGCTACAAAAATGTTCTAGTCAGCTCAGCACAATCCAAGACTAAATTGGCATAATTATAAACATCATTGAATTGGATTCGTTAAGTTTAGAACCGATAGGGTAATTTGCTCAAAAGAGATTGAGATGATTATTGAATGGGATATTAAAGGAATGCATGATCTCATTATTGTGTAGTATAAATAGATTCTCAACATATACCATAGTGATATGTATCTGCGCTCATATTATCACAAGAAGGGGGAAATCATTAAATCGGACGGTCCCTGACTCATAATCACTGCCAAATTAGCTGGACCACACTTCGTGCGATTTAGTGTTGACATGCACTAAGGACGGCAACGTAGCCACGTACCATGAAAACCTCCCAAGTTCTGCCGCAGATTTTTTCGCCCAAGAAACTTTCTCTATCGCTCGAGCAGATCTTTCATCTTCATTCAATTTCCTTTCTTTTTTTGAAAGGGACTCTAAATGTTGCCCGAAGGATATATCTACATATATAGATCAACATATTCATTTGAATTTTATATGGTACTCTTTTTTTTTTTTTCCACAACTCGGCTTTCATCTCATATAATTTGAAATTTTGGCTAACTATCCAACTTAAGACAGTCATCCCGTCACGTTTTGGAAAGTGACAATTTACTATTGAGCACATAACCATTGCATGGGACTGGATAACTTGCTCTTCCAGTCGGAGGGAAGTTGTGGCCTTTTAAAACACTAAATAGCCAACCAGAAGGTTATTTAGTCTTAGGTTACGATTAATTAAGCAAAAGTATCTTAAAGTCATGACCAACATAGCTTCATTTAATATGCAAATTAACAATTTGTGTAGTGTAATTAGGATTACGTGCATTCTCAATGACATCATCAATAAAGCACTTCAAAGCATAATATTCCACATCATCATTTAACTACATGAATTGCAATTCACGGAATCGATTCATCATGTTTTATTTCATTTGAAACTAATAATTATATGAAAAAAAAAAAGTTTATCTCACCCTTTTGAATAATTCTTCATATGTTATTGCTACCGACTTGAAGTCATCTCATACAAATATATCTATATCAAATATTAAGGTATTGAATTAAACTACATGATTCATTTCCCTCTAGAATACAATTTCTACAATCTTCTACTAATTATCTTGGGATAAATACACTAGAAATGCCATTACTTTTGCACAACGCTCACTTGTGACGCGTTTGGTAACCATGCTGATCCCAAGAATAATTTCACCTCAAAAATGATTTTTTTTTTATTCTATTCCTGAAACTAGTTCTGAGCATTTGAAGATATTTAGTAACTATCCTAAATTTCTATTCTCGAAATAGAAATGCGTTTAATATGACTCTTAAATTTTTTTGTGACTTAGAATTTCTTTTAATTTTTTTAATACTTTTATTATATAGTTTTCTTTTTTCTTTTGACTTTTCCTTCCCTTTTCCTCTTCTCTAGCTAGTCAATGGCCAGTGATCAGTTGGGCGAGGTTTGGCGACTTTGCTAGAATCTCACTAGGCCAAGACGAGGTCCAACAAAATCGTCAGAGCCTCGCTAGGCCAAGGTGAGATCGAGCCTCGTTGGTGGCTAGGCAAGCTTGCTAGACCTTGCTCGACCAGTCGCTGGATCGCCGTGGTCATCAACTGGCAATGAAGGATAAGAAGAGAAAAGGAAAATAAATGAAAAGAGAAAAAAGAAAAAAAGAAAAAAAATGATTTGCCTTGATTTTGGAGTTGTTCCCGAAAACAAAGAAACAAATTTTTTTTTTTTTATAACTTCTTGATTGTGATCCAAATTTATCTTGAGGAACAAATTGTTCTTAGGAACAAAAAAGTTACAAAACGGATTTCCATTTTTTTTTCTTCTTTTTCGTGTATAAAAGAATAGAATTAGGTATTATTTGACACGTTAGCAAATAGGCTCTTAAGTGCTATAACTATTTTTTGATCACTTGAATTCCAAAACTTCGAAAAAAAACAATCATTTGAGTGCTATAACTTTCACTCAGCCACTTAAGTGCCAAAACTTTTAAAAACGTTCACCTAAGTGCTAAACATCGGATGTGGTATAACATTTATGATGAAAATTTTAAAAAAATTATGGCACTCAAGTGATTGATTGAAAATTTCTATAGTACTCAAATAATAATAATAATAAAAAGTTATAGCACTGAAATGAGCTTGTGCATAAGTTATTGCATTTAAGTGATAAAAAAATATTGTGGCACTCAAGTGAGCATCATATAAAAATTATTGCATCTATGGTGTCAAACTCATTTATCTTAGCTAAAGAGGTGAATTTGGGATGTCTAACCCTATTTCAAACTTGAAACTGACTAGTGATAAATAAAAATCAAGTCTGTCATAAATCCGAGTTGGTTTTCAAATAGGAATCTTGAACACAGCCCACTCAAATATGCAGAAGCAAGAAACGTAAATAATTTACTTTCTTTGTATATATGGAATAAATAGGTATGCAACTCAAAAATATATTACTACTAAAATAATTTATTGCCCGACAACTATCCTTATACCCTACACGGGCAATAGAATTTATTTTTCTTATGTTTACAAAAGTAATAATTGCTTTTCCGTTTTACAAAGTAGCCTTTAGATGACAAAGGAGTAGTTACCTAACATAACTAATAGTTATAATTATTTAAAAAAATAATTAAGTAAAGAAAAAACTACAACGACAATGCATTGGTGCTTATTAAATAAGTAAACTTATATTAGGAAATTTACCAAAAACACATCCTAAATTTATTGCACTTGTGTCAATTCAATTCAAAATATTTTGATTTCTCAATTTAGTCATAAATCTTTTAATAATTTCTCAATTTAGTCCTTCTAGCCAATTTGAATAAAAAAATCACTAATGTGGATGCTAGTTGCCCTATGTAATACATCTAGTGTTGAAGTGAACAATTTTTATAATTTTTAAATAAATTTCTGAATTTTTATATTTTATATTATCTTTTTTCTTTTCTTCGTTTTCCTTCTTCCTCTGCCAATTGCTGAGCCTTGGTGATTGCCTCAGGACAAATCATAAAAGACTAAGCCTCGTACTATTTCTTGGTCATCATAACTTGATCACTACTAATATATCGATATATCAATCTAGTGTCTTCGGGCATGTAATATAATGGAAACCCAGCATCACCACCACTCAATTATCTATTTGTTATCTATAGTTAAGTTGAGATTTAGAGAATGTTCTCTTTTTTTATAGACTTTCTTTTTTCTCTTTTTCCATTTGTAATTGTCACGTGGCCAGACCGATGGCACTATGTTGCTAGATAAGTCACATTCGACTAACAAGTTTTAGGTTATTTATCTGTTATCTTGGGACTTCTATCTCTTCTAGAGCTTATATTTGAAAAAACAAATAGATGAGAAGAAAATCATCGGTTATATGTTTTTATAAGATTTTTTTAAAATTATTATTATTATTATTATTATTATTATTATTATTATTATTATTATTATTATTATTATTATTATATTTCCAATTCTTTTTTATTTTCTTTCTTTCCACTTTGGGCTAGCAAGGTTGCTGGCCAACCCTCGCTTGCTCTAGGTGAGGGCATGGCGACCCTCACCAAATCTGGGTGAGGGTTGCCTCGCTCACGTTCGGCGAGGGCCTGGGTTAGGCAGCCCTCACCAGCAGACCCCAAGGGCCGCAACACCCTAGCTCAAATCAAGTGATTGTTGCCGGTCTTGGGTTGGAATAAAAAAGAAAAGAAAAGAGGAAAGAGGAAAATATTAGAAGAAAAAAGAAAATAATTAAAAAGGAAAAAGAAAATTAACAGAGAAATAAATAAAAATTGAAAATTATAGGCAAAGGTTTAGGACTAATTTGGAAAAATTAAAAAGCTTAGGACTAATCGACATTCATATAAGAAGTTTATGATTGATCAAATAATTTTCCCCAAAGGGAATAAAGTGATGATAATATTAGACATTTAGAGGAATGAACAATCTCATGGTTGTGTAGTATAAATGATGCTTAACATACACCTAGCATTGTTCAATCCATAGTGATATGAGGTAAGAATACCTCATCTCATATAATTTCTCCGCGCACATATTATTACAAGGATTTTTTTTTTCCATATTATTACGAGGTTGAATATAGGCAAAAAAAATGAAAATAAAAAATCAACCAGCCAGGCGGTCCCGCAAGCCGTAATGACGGCCGGATAAGCTGGACCACACGTCATGCCGGTCTTTCTCACAAGCTTTCGAATTCATTCGTTTGAACAGCGACGTAGGAGCGTCTCATGAAACCCACTCCACATAGTAAATATCCCGGATCGTGAGGATCGGAACATTTTCCTAAACTTGTGGCGTGAGCGAGACATTGTTGTCGAGCTAAACATAAAGCATGATAAAACCGTGGAAAGTCTAACCGGCTCTCTTTTCCATCGATCGATGTGTCATTTCACCGATTAAAGATATAGACATGATCTACATTGACATTTAGGTAAGCGTCTGTGTCGGTGGTGTCCGTAATTTGACTGGCCAATCAGAGCCATGATTGGAAGGATTTCCACCGGCCAAAGACGTATGGAAAACAATCGCAATTTTTAAAAATGAACAACAGAAAGTGGTGATACATAGTCAAAAGACGGTGGATTTGGTATGGTGGCTTGACATCGACTTGGTTAACATTGCTGCCACTAATATGGAGAAAAAGACTTTCTTCAAACATTAAGTATGCCGATATAGAATTGAGTAAGTTCTATATATTGGGTAATGAGGAAAAAAAGAAATACTTGTAGATTGTACAGGTGATTAATGATAATGAAGAATACAATCGATATCTGTAGATTGTTCAAGTGGTAATCTAAGTTAAGATTACCTTACTTCTATCCTATCATTATTTACAGCATCAATTACAATTACCATTGAGGTAGTTGTCTATATTGGATAAGACTTACTCCCATGTATTTTAAAGGTGCCTTGGTCACAAATTTGTATCCCCTTATCATTCATTGATCTAAGGAAATTCCTATTTATCCATGGCACAAGTTCGACAAGTGCACTGGGCATGTGATATAATTTGAGTTAGTATTCCAATTTACATTAGATCATGCAATGGTGATGGTTTCGCTCGCAATTAAATGATTGTTATGATTTAAACAGAAGATTTCAATCATGAAAGTGGAATTCTTATGATAATGTTTTAACAGAATGTTGGCCACGCTAGTTGCTCCTTCCCACCTATTTTTTAATTATAAAAATGTAGTGTCGATTGCAATAAATCAAGTATAAACGTAATGAATGAAAGATTTGATGAATCTTTAAGTGTCCCTAAATAAATAAACAAGAGGGGGCTCTTTTATGTTTCAGATGATTCTAAATTGGACCCGCCTTTTGCTATCCTCAAATTTCTAGTACTACTTGAAATTTTGTACTTTTTCCACATGTAAATTATGTTTTGTTTGTCCATAAGTTCTTCCAGTATGTGGACATCGTTCCAGTTCTGCCGCAAATTTCTTCGGCTGACCCTCTCCCACTGTCATCACGTGATGTGAATGCTGACTAAATGACATGAGCAGAAGAGCCAACGAAGATGAAAAGTCGTAACAACAGAAAGCTAGACGCATCACGCGGTTTGTCGGATACGTGATACTCAGTCTTGCTGCATAAAAGTAAAACTGCGTCCCCGGCGAATGCTTATCGAGCTGTGTGAATGGAATCTGCCGTGCCAAAGCACTTCGATAGAAGACATAGAAAGCATACTTTTTACTATTCGGTCTAATTCAGACGTGAAAAATGAAAGATTCCCTCTGGACAATATGGTTTGCCTGTTAAACTCCAGAGCTGGCATGGTCCCGTTACACTTACGACGTCGAGGTTACTTAACAAAGACTGCTGAGTGATTCTTGGAATTGTCGGTAGGGCCGAAGTACCGACGTGTTTGCCTTCTCTAGTACTCCTGCTGCATTATTCGGCCGTGATTTTGAGGTGACACAAGATACCCGTGCATGGATTAGCTCTGTTTGGAGCTTAATGACAGTCAATGTGATATTTAGGATTTGATAGTAGTCAATATAATTTTTGGGTCATGTCACTTGATGAAATGTGATCGTAGAACATTCCACATGAAAAGTTGAAATTGACATATGATTGCTATAATACGTGATTTATGTTGTGATGGGTATCACATGACTCATGGATTTGAAAACATGTGTTGGAGTCGCTTTCACGGCGCATGTTGCCACATCTTTCTTTTATTATTTTTTTTCATGTCTTGATTCCAAATGAGAAGTTGAATTTGACATATGGCTGGCTATAATACGTGATTTATGTCATGATGCGTATTGCATGACTCGTGGATTTGAAAATATGCGCGGCGCATGCTATCACATACTTCTTTTATTATTTTTTTTCGTCATGGCTTACCTCACTAACCTATAGATTTGCTCACTTATTTATCTACTATTCCAGATTCCGAATATGAGTAGTTTAATTGAATGCACGTGAAAAGTGATTAGAGGTTTAATTTAGACTAATTGAATAATTTAATGGAAAAAGCCACAAAAAACCCTAAACTTTGCCTAGAGTGACAGATTTACTCCAAATTTTAATTTGTGACGTGAAAAATCCCGAAATTTGCTAAATATGACACATTTACCCCAAATTTTTATTTGTGACACAAAAATCATGAACTTTCATTTGTGCGAGACATTTACCCTAAATCATAGGGGCATTTTGGTCTTTTTACTTTTAAAAACCTTTTTCTTCTTCTTCTTTCTTCCCTCCGCCGGCCATAGCGGAGCCGGCGGAGGGAAGCCGGCGTTCGGTGAGGGCCGCCCTCGCCGGATCCGGCGAGGGCACCCTCGCCCGACGCCGGAGGGCACCCTTGCCGGCGCAGCGAGGACGGCCCTCGTCGGCGTCGGACGAGGGCCTCCGTCACCAGATTTGGTGAGGGCACCCCTCGCCCAACGTAGGCAAGGGCACCCTTCGCCCGGCGCAGGTGAGGGCGGCCCTCGTCGGCGCTAGGCGAGGCCTCCCTCGCCCGAGTCCGGCCGAGGGCACCGCTCGCCCGAGTCCGGCGAGGGTAGCCCTCGCCGACGTCGGGCGAGGGAGACGCTCATCCGACCCGGGCGAGGGCCGCCGTCGCCCGATGCCGGAGGGCAACCCTCGCCGGCGAGGGCTGCCCTTGCGGGCTTCCCTTCGCCGGCTCCGGCGGAGGGAAGAGAGAAGAAGAAAAAAAGAAAAAAGAAAAAAGAAAAAGAAAAAACAGAAAGAATAAGACGAAAATATTCTTAAAGGGGTAAATGTCTCATAGTTTGCAAAGTTTGGGATTTTTTATGTCATAAAACAAAGTTTGGGGTAAATCTGTCACTCCAGGCAAAGTTGGGGTTTTTGGTGGTTTTTTCCCTAATTTAATTAGATCAGGGTTTATGATTGTATAGTTTTAGTTAATTCGTGATGGACGAGATTTTATTATAACTTTTATTCAATGAAAATTTTTATTCATACAATATGTTTTCCTAAAATGACTAGCTTTGGCTGAAGGTTTCATCCTTTATGTTTGATGTGGATTTAGGATTTGACGCGGACAATTTCCATCCGTGATTGTGATCCACTAATCAGAAAATTTTCTTGGAAAAATTATTCTCACATCACATATGCACGAAAATCTGGCCCGCTATGTAAATAATTGTGCATATTATTAGAAGAGAAAATGATTTGACACCTCACTTTGATTTACAACATCTGATGGGCGGCAATAATTTTAACTACACTGAACTTTTATTTTCTTGAAGGGGACCCTTAGCCGGGTTTAATATTAAGGCTGTGCACTTCAAACAAATATCTTAATTATTATTTTTTTTTAAAGGAGGGGGAAGGAGGAAGAGGAGGCAGCCGGTGACTAAGGGCTTAGCCCTCACTTTGATTTACAACATCTGATGGGCGGCAATAATTTTAACTACACTGAACTTTTATTTTCTGGAAGGGGACCCTCAGTTACTTCAATAAGAACTTTTTGAACATAATGCTATGGACGTCACCCCTTAGGGAAGCATCCATCAAGTTCATGCGGAAAACATTGAAAATCAATTCAAACAATTATTTGCGTTGATTCTACTTTAACTGCAAGCCAAAACCATCGCTAAATTCAAAGGATATATCTGAGAAAGACCGAAGGTCCGTACTATCTTATGAACATTAACGTTTACTTGCCACAAATTTATCAAGATATTTGTTTGAATTTTATATGGGATACAAGTTTTTTACTCTGTCGTTCACAACCCCCTTTCATCTTCATTGATTCGGATGTTGGTTGTGTAGAAAAAGAATGGGAAGTCTGTGCACTTCAAATTTTTCTTAATAAACCTATACTTGAAAAGTGCATTTTCTTTTATGTTTTAAAGCTTTAGCCTTTGCGACAGCCGGGTTTAAGATTAGGGATCCACACTTGATTTGACCCGACTCTTAGAAAGATCACGTCTATAATGATTTAAAGGAATTTTGTAATGTGAACGTGCGCTTTGAAGGTATTTTGCACTGTAGAATAAAACAATTTGAACTTCATTTTGTCCCCTCCCGGTCAAAAACAATGTTTAACATATGATATCAAAAACACAACAGGGATTTATAATATACATAATGTGAAAACTGATTAGACCTAAGCACGTTTTTACATGCTTGGCATTTACTATTTATGTTGAATTATTTAACCACAAACCAAACGGTTGCCAAACTGAATAGGACACATCATAACAAATCTAATCATTTATCATGTTTTCCAAAGGGTTACCACTTTCCTCGTAATGCATGCAGTTCAAAATGTTACAAGTATTTTGATATTCTAATCGGTACATGTTCTCCCTAATCTTTACCTCGCATGACGTTAGAAACTTCATTTTCATTCGATTAATCTCATGAGAATTCTGCGTGAAGAAGAGTTATCCCTAACTTCTTGGGGTCAGTTAAAAACCTCTAACGCAATTAGAGATTTGGAATTGGGGACTTTATTATCATAGTTATCCAACTAGTGTCATTTTAGTTAGATGCAGCCCTTTTATCTAATTAGAAGTCGTAATTTTTCTCTTTCCTAAGCGTCCATGCAATGTTTTTGTATTTATTATAGTCCTGAAATGTAATCCAACCATTCAACTAAAAGAAACAAAACATAACTTAGAAAAGCAATATAAAAGAAACGCAATCAATTGATCTAAGAAAGCATTGTAAGAATAAGTAAAAAGTAAAGTGCAGTAAAGTAACCTAATATGAATTGGACAAAGAATATAACATTTACTTGTTATTAAGGCCTTGCACAGCAACTTCTATGAGCTTGACTTTAGAGACCATCCTATCTTAACATGGTTAATGTGGGTTATCAAAACTTTTAGAGCAAAGTGAAGCCCCAGGTCAGTACTTTGTCATCCTAAGTCGGGGTCCCAATCCAGCTGTAGGATATCACGTATTTATTTGGTCACCCTCAAGTTCTTCTAGGTTGTGAGACTTCTACATCACCCATTCAGTTATTTGAAGTGAATCTTAAATTCAACTAAGCTATGTTCTATGATTTTTTATTCTTTAAAATAATGTTTCTAATCCATTATATATATTTAAGTTAAATCTATTTCATTCATTGAACTAATCAACTAAACTAATCCTAAGTGATCTTCAACAAAACTAAGAATCTAAAACCTAACAAATCATGAACACGCCACGCCAGTCATCAAACCATCAAATAAATGCATGAATTACACTAAAAGTCAAGAAATGGAACTTTTCTAAGTATGTGAATTCTAAATGAAACTAAGTTAAGGGTCTGTTCGTTTAATAGAAAATGACTTTCGGAAAAACGTTTTCCGAATTTTTCAGTGTTCGTTTCACGGAAAATGAACTAGTCAAGAAAAATGTTTTCCATCATTGGAAAAAATAACCTTTAAAAGTGAGGAAAATGTTTTTACATTTTCCATAACTTCTTCCATCTTGCTTCTTTTTATCAATACGTTTTGGTTTTATTTTTATGCTTTCTTTTTCTTTTTTTCTATTTTTTAAATCGATTTTTTAAATTTTTTTTCCTTTCCTTTTTTTCTTTTCTTTGTTTCCTTTTCATCTTCTTCTTTGGCGGCGTCCGGCGACCAGCCGCAAGCCAATTCGAGCCTCGCCCTAGGCCGACGAGGCTCCGCCTAGCCTGATCGGGCAAAGCGAAACTCAGGCCTCGCCAAATCGAGCGAGGCGAATCTCTCGCCGGCAAGCTGGGCGAGGCTCGAGCCTTGACCGAGCTCGCCGGATTTGGCGGTAGAGCTAGGGCTCCCGATCTAGGCAAGCCCGAGCTCCACTGCCAGATTCGGCGAGCTCAGGTGAGATCGACCAAGCCTTGAGCTTGCCGGATCTCGGCAACCGGGTCTTGGTTGGCCGCCGGGTAGCTGGCCATCGTCGGGCATGCGGCGGTGGAGGAAGGAGGAGGAAGAAGGAAGGAAAAGAAAAAGGAAAAAATAATAAAAATTTTGACTTTTTAAAAATACAAATAATTAAAAATTCATTTTTTTTTAAAAATGTAAAAATAAAACTAATTTTTTGATCAAATAAAAATATTAAAATTCAATTTTTGATAATTTTTCCTGAACAATTAAAGTAGTTAACGAATGGTGAAAAATATTTTCTACTCAAAGTTTAGGTTTAAGCCAAACACTAAAAAATATAATCATTTTTCTAGAAAATGACTTCCACGAAAATGTTTTCCGAAAACATGATATTTTTCGCAAAACGAACGAACCCTAAGTCTAATTTAAACAACTTAACAACCTAATCAAAGCCTATTTTTCTAACTAATTTTCCATTAATTAATTACTACATGTTATTTATTTTTATTTATGAAAAATGGGGAGTTGGGCCAGGCCGTTAGGCCTGATCCAATCATGGGCCAACTCAAGTCTCATGGGCTTCAGCCCTAGACACGCACAGGCTCTTACCTCAAGCCTTTAAAAAAAAAAAAAAAACCGAATGAAACCTGTTCTCCAAAAATCCCTTCCGGCAAATTTGAAGGCCTGTTGAACTAGGATGAACCAAAATTCGGAGCAGAACTGATTGACCAGGAGAGTCATGAGGGGAAATCACAGTCGACTGTGAAAATTTACAATGAGGATGTGGTGCAGGAGATGCTGGCAATCCCGCTAAACATGTGCCCCTCGGAGGACACCTTGGTATGGACAGGGAACAAAAAAAGAGCCTATTTGGTCAAAAGTGGCTACAATATATTATGCTTCCAGCTATCATATCAACAAACTAATCAGGCATCATCATCATCATCATATCAGTCTCGCAGGAAGTTATGGACTAAAATATGGCAAATCCCAGTTTACCCCAAAGTTCCCTACTTCTTACGGAGCATATGCACAAATGCTACCGACAAAAGAAAATCTATTAAGAAGTAAGTTGGCCCCCGATCCTCTCTGGTCGCTTTGCTGCCAATTCCCGGAGACTTCTGAGCACCTACTCCTCCTCCTCCTTTGTGAGTAGACAAGCAATGTTCGGTTAGACTCTCGGTTAAATCGGGACACCTCATCTACCAAAATGTCTGGAACGGACGAGTGGCTTGCGGATTATTTGTCGTCGAGCGACGCCCTATCCTCGCCAGCGAAGGGGAACCTCGAATTGAATGTCAACGCGGCTTGGTGCGGCGAAACACGCAAGGCTGCAGCTGCGGGAGTCCTCTGGAACCGCGACGGACTCCTGATCTTCGGGTTCGCAAGGATTTTTAAGCCCCATTAGCTAGCACGGCGGATATCCCTCGCTTTACGCGAAGGGCTCTCTTCTCCATCGTAGCTTAATAGTCAAAAAGGAAAAGGAAAGTGATCTGCACAGTGGCTTCTCTGATCTGCCTGCGGAAGTGGAATCTAACAACCGAGCGCGCGGCAGGTGGGTTTTGGGCCAGCAAGAAAGCCTCCGGATCGTTTGCACTGTGGTGGAAGACTGCTGAAAAGTCATGGCGCAACAAAAGGGGGTCTCCTTAGCCCATTGTCCCAAAAATGCCAACCGGGTCGCAAATGGGGTGGCTAAGACCCATCGTACCAATTCCTTAAGTCCAAAATGGATTTCTAAACCTCCCCATCTCCTTTAGTCTTAGTTATGTTATGATTGTGGAAACTCATGTGGGTCATGTTCAAAGGTTTAATCGTCCAAAAGAAATAATCGAATTAAGCCCAAAACTCATATAGATCAAGCCCAACCCAGATTCACTCAGACTAAGCAGACCCAAATTTCCTAAGTTGAAGTATCAAACTAAGCAAAGCCGAAGCTCGTTAAACAAATTTAAGCCCAGTTACATTATAACTCATTAAACTCATTGTTTACCCTAATTCAATACTAAGAACAACTTCAAATTAGTACAATGATGAAAAATTTACTTTAAAGTATTTTTTTTTTATCATTGAAAGTTTTAAACTGATATATTCGTGACAAATTTATCCAAAATTAATTTTTTTATCACAAAAAAACCTAAAATTAATGCATTTGTGACAAATTTATCTTCTGTTAGTTTCCGTGAAATTATATTAATACCACAAAAAATCATAAAGTATATAAAGGGCAAAATCCCAAACTGGTACTCTTGACAGTTGTCATATATCACCAAACTTAGCTATTTAATAATAAAATTTAATGGAAAATACCGTAGGATAAATTTGTTACAAATTTATCAGTTTATGATTTTTATGAATAAAGTATTAGTTTTACGATAAATTTGTCATAAATGTTTCAGTTTGGGGTTTTTCGTGACGTTAACTCAATTCTAATTGGCCTACACCAAGTCCAATTTTCATTATTAATTCCACACTAATCTCATGTTAAACCCATTTTATTTTTATCTTAATGAAATCTTTTTTTTTTTTATTCTTTTCCTAATGCTTTAAATTTTTCATCAAATTCTTCCCATGAACTTCCTCGAGACACACTCAAAAAACGTAAAAGAGGAGCTGAAATTCACAAAACCAAGGGCGTTAAAAATCAAAGCTCCTCACGTCGTTTGATCAGCAAGATCTAAAGCATAGCAACCCCGAATTTTTATTAATTGGAGGGAGAGCGAAGACCAGAGAAGGTGAGCGTAGGAGAAGGCCAAAATCTGAGAGTGAGACCCAAAATGTAACAGCGAAAAATAGGCGTCCAAAGTGTCGGAGCAGCAACTAATGTTGGCGCAGCAAAATTTGAGAGCGAAGGCCAGGGACCCCAAATTTGAATTAATAAGAGGGAGAGAGAAATCGTTTACTCTTGCTGTTCAGAAGCAAAGAATGAGCAGAGAGAATCTTGGTTTAAAATGGTGAATTTTGGACATGGACCATGCGTCTTGGTGCCCCGAGTGTAATGGGTCGAAGCAACAACAAGGCTCATCCGTCGTATTATTACACATAAATGATGACTCATAAATTCGAAAGGGCGAGCGCCGGAGCATAGCATTTGGCTCAGAAGTGGGAGAAGTAAGTCCTATTTTTCTTCCTAAAAGTAGGGTATTTAGCTATTGACTCTCTGTAAAGATTGGGAATCCAAAATTTGCATGGCATTCTATTACTAATTCTGGTGCTTTGTCACTATTGCACGTACCGCTCGGCCCTTTACCCCACCACGGTGCTTCAGTATCGACAATCAATTCAGCTAACATCAGAAGACAAAACGACTAAGAGCACAAATAGAAAACCATCAAAATATCACATTGGACTGACATTACACACCAACAATCAAAGACCCCTAAACTTGACCAGACTCTTCCACTTAAATAAACTTCACAGGACTCAGGAAATGAGCAAGACACTCCACGATACGCTTAAAGAAAAAGCAACTTAAGAGCGAACTTCGTCAGCCAGAGTTTTTGCAGGCAAATCGGGGAGAGAACCACAAGACGGAGCAATGCAGCACTAGTAATTGAGGACCAACCTTCTTGCTCGGCCTTCACGAGCACAAATTGTTGAAGACTGTTGCACTTGATTTTTTTTAATTGATTCATCAATGGGAAACTAGAATATTGTATAAGTGAGAATCTGATTGTTTTTATTCTCTATGTCTTTATAATATTTTTCTCCTTAATTAGGTTGACCATACGTATTATATATAGGGCTGTGATTGTATAATGTTATAAGGAAGAAAGTCATATATATATCTTATTCCCAATTCTTGGCTCCTTTCCATTCCTTTATATTTTCACATGGTATCACAGCGTTCTTTCTCAACCTAGCTTCCGCATCACTCTGAAAATCAAACTCTCAGTGCACATCATGCCGCTTTAGCTGCAGCTAGAATCGGTCCGACACTAAGGAAATGAGAAGCAATGACCGTACATGGTGTCTAGGGAAATGAGAAGCAACAACCCTACATGGTGTCTAAGTCAATGAACAAAGACACAAAGCCCTCATAAGTTTTGTAATTGTAATTAATTACACATTAGATATGATATAACGAAATCCTTGGATTTCATATCATATTATATCTTGTCTAATCCTATTTTGGCTAGAAATTCATATGACTAAACATAGCCATATGGTCGATGATAAAGATGCAAAGCCCTTAGGAGGTAGGGCCTCCAAAGAGCAATGACTTCATGTGGTGTTCGAGGAGAGGGAGTGAATGGCTGTCGTCGTAATTGTACATCAGCGGGATCATCCTGGCTGTGTTCAGGGAGGCCTTGCTGAAGGACTTGGTGAATGGTTGAGGATAGAGACACGCCTTGTTGAGCCTCTTCCATGCCTCTGAGATCATCTTCTTCACATGGTCTCGTGCCGTTTCTTCTGAAGAGCCTTGGAATTCTCGCCTGTAGCATTCCACATATGACCCATCTCGGCCATCTTGGAACTCGTCCTGTCACCATTGTCAATTGCTCAGGTATTAGTGGAATAATCCTCAAAAGGGAGGGCAAAGAAGAAGGAAGAGAAACCATTTACAACTATAGTACCTTTAACTCTATGCTCGATCAAAGCCCATCAAATACAAAACAGAAATATTTATGTGATTATCTTTAATCTACTATGAGAATAATAATCTATTTTAGGCCACAAAAAAAGTAAATAACAAATAATTATAAAATATTATGTGGTCCATTCGTATAAGAATTTGTGGCTCATGGTAAATGAAGAGAAATGATTTGGTAACAGTTTTTAATCTACTCTGAGAATAACCATCTGTTTTGGATCACAAAAAATCAAATAACAAATTATTATAAATTGTTATGAGGTCCATCTGTTCAAGAATTTGTGACTTGCAATAAGTTGTTATTTACATAGTAACTCAAGGACAAGTGCAAGATATTTTCATGACTCACCTCGGCACTTCCCAAGTCGTCCCAAAGACGAAGAATTGAAGCTGTGGAAGATACAATATCAGGTATATTTTCTAAATGATCAACATTTTCGGGGGTGATTCTCTCACCCAAGATGAAGAATAAGTGGACCAACAAGACGTGCACTCCGGAGCTGATAATTGCGTTGTCCAAGTAGTCCTGTGTTGTCGGGGAGTGACCACTGGCAAGCCATCTTGCCTCCACCAAGAAGGCATTTAACAGGCTTGCCCACTGTCCATGAATTGGAGACAAAATATAAAAATGAGGATGCGCCATTTTATTATACGCGAGTCCACGTGAATTTACGTGCTAATATTTACATGCCGTAAAATTTTGAGGTTCCTTGATCAATGCAAAGGAAAATTTGTGCGCTGTAAAATTTAGATTAAGTAAAAAGTAATAAGTAAAAGTCAATTCAATCATCCTAGGATTCGTCCATGCTTCTAAGAAGTAGTCAAGAGAAGAAAAAGAAAGGAAGAAATGTGTGGTTTTATTTATTTTATTTTTTGAAGGGGGGTTGTGAAAAGTTGTACCGTCTTCCGTAAGGAGCACAATGGGTTCCACCCATGATTTTTGTACACCGCCAAGCTGAATTCATTGGTAATATCATCCAAAGCATGAAAGCACATCCTCATGTAGTCTGGTATGTTGTCTTTCTCAGTGCATTTCCATCTGACAGATCGAGAAAACCAAATCAGCAACAAACCAATAGAATTAGACATCACATCATGGACTTATCTTGTATACACGTGACTTCAAGAATTTTTGTCCCTGTACAATTTGTGGCTTTAAAATTTTCATGCACGTGTCCACAGGACTTGAGACCGCTTGTGTAAGAAAAACTTCCAAGTATCCTAGGATAAGTGAAAAGTACTCTTTTCACGTACAGGTTTGAGATCAGGCACGTGTACTTTCGAGTAGTTATCTACAGTGAAAATACATGGGCATGCTAGGATCGCTTTTGTGTATGTGCAAAAAGAGACTTTCACGGATGGCGCTCAATGTAAAACTCCAAATTATATACCTGTTGACAACATCCGCGAACGCGGTGAGATCTTCGATCGTGCCATAGACGTCAAAAATGTCATCGATGATGTAGATGAATGAGATGGGTTTGGTGACGAGCACTCTCTCCTGGGACAAGCCTGTTTCGGTGAGGATGGCCATTGGCCACATGTACCACTTCATTGGCTGGTCCCTCGCGTATTTCAGTTCCTTTGCCATGCCCAGTTCTTTCCACCAACTGATTAAACATATGAGAATATTAGTCAAGCTAGTCACTTCATAAGTAAAATTGTTGAGGAAATCTAATGGAGATGTGATGGGTAGCCACATGGTATTTTTAACTAGTTATAGCCACAACTCTTGATAGAAAGTTTGGATCATATGTACGTACTTCGAGACTTGGAGGTTTTCCCGTTGATGCACGGATCTTACAATGTTCGTGTCCAAATGGGCGAGTTCCCCTAAATTCTTGGTCCAGCTATACGAACGTCCCACAAAATTCCTCAAAAAATCATTAGCCGTGAACCTGGCCAAGCTCTTGTGGAACGGATTGCCAAGTGAATTTCTCACGAATCTAGCTTGAACGTGGTCAAGATCGGCCAAAGATGAATGGAGGCGTTGACGGGTTGACTCTCCTACTTGATCGAGAGCATCTTCTCCTTCAATGCCAAGTTGGGAAGCTTCAAATAAACTTGTCAAACCCAAAATGTCATTGCCCTGTGGCTTTTTTTTCTGAGTTCCATCATTCATTTTGTGTAGAAACCGTTGAAACACATCTGTATATTAAATGTGGAAAAGCTAAATTATGTTAGAATTCTGGTAGTAGACGGGAAGTAGACATTGTGTCCCCACCGTCTTAACATCCGGGTCAAATTGTAAGAAAAAGTAAAGGCAAAGAAGTGAGAGATCTATTTTGATACTACTTTTGTGAATATCTTTCGAATTCTCCCAGCAGCCATCACCAGTCAGGAAACAGTATTTGAAATCATCAAGTGAAGGAGATTTCATTCACCTGAAGGAACAGGATAGCCTCCTTGCCTCAAGAGCCGGAAACGAAGTGCTGCCTCATGCAGATTATCGGCATCAATGGAACGAGAATGAGATCGCGACGTGGAGATCAAAAGATGCCTCTGCAAGATCGCCTTGATCTCATCCTCAAAATGGTAGTCAATGGCGAGACGTTGGAGAGCATCCACCATGACCAAACTTTCGAGCGAGTCTCCTCTTACTTGCTTCAGCAGTTGCTTCACTTCTTCTAATCTCCTCTCATGCGGCCCTTGAATATCTTCCTGAAACAGAAAGATAAGGATATCATGTCTTTACGTTTTCCTTTCAAGATTCAAATACAGGATGAACCTATTCAAGTGTTTCTTGTCGATTCTAATTGTCGATTCTAATGATTAAGTGATAGCAAACGAGTGAAACTTTTTAAATCGTCGGTGTGCAGAACAAAAAGAGTTACATGAGAAGAAGGGACAAACAAACCTCGGTGGCAAGGTTTCTCCTTCCATCTGGGCGAGTATGGTCCTTAGAAGGAGTAGAAACCAAGGTCTGATGTGAGGAAATACTCCATTTGTTGTTCGTTGAGGAGAGCGAATTTGCATTTTGCAGGTGCTTGTTCTTGTCTGTTTGAGAAGTTCCTTTAGAAGCGAATGGACCATGCAAGAAAGCGAAGGTTGCTCTTGACAAGGCCATTATGGCTGAGTGTAGAGAGTCCTTCGAAGAGAGGGATGAGTGAGAATGCGAGGGGGATTACTTACTTGTTCATAATGATCCCATTTATCCACTATGTCCTATTTATAGGCAAGTGGAAATGTTCAAAGTCCTTCAATGCGATGCACCTATATAACGTACCACACGTGTATGGGACCCTAGAGTTTGCTTTTCATAAACAGTACATGTGTGCCCAACACAACTGAACCGACATATGCTTTTGATGTGTGCGACCTATATGATCTAGACATGTATGATATCGCCTAGCACATAGAAAAATTATTCATTTTTTAACTTGATTTCAAGTGAATTTGCAAGGTTTCTAATGATATTGAGTATTAAAATATATCTCAAATTTGAGTTCATAAACAAAACTTGTCCAGTGATGAATTGTGAGTTGCGTTCTTAAATAGAAATTAAAAATCAAGCAAAGTTGAACGAGTACTTGCATGTGCACTACAATTGAATTGATTATGTGTGAACCATATGATCTAAAAGCATATGATATCGCCTTGCACATAAAAAAGAAAATTACAAATTATCACTTGTTTTCACATGATTTTCGGGAGATTTGCAGAATTTGTAATGGTATGAGTATAAAAATATGTTTCAAATTTGAGTTCATGAAAAAAATTTGATTAGAGATGAATTGTAAGTTGGATTCTTTTTTTGGACATCCGAAATCAAGCAAAGTCGTATAGGGCAACTATTTTTATGAATTGGAGTAGGCAAACTGTTAAATTTATTACTCGAGTTTGATATTCACTGGACTTGCGATGGATTTACTAGAGAGGAAATAAAGTTGAAAAAAGGAATCTGGCTGTGGGCCCAAGTGGGCACATGTATAAGAAGAGAATTTCCTCATGGAGTCTGCACGTGAAGAGGAAGTTGGTGGGGGCCCAAGGTTGCGCACACACACTCCACGTTGATGGCCGAATTCCACTGCACCTTGGCCTAAAGTCTTCTGCTTGTGTAAGAATCCAAACGTGGTGGTGCGCCTAGGTCAAACTTTGACCTGGGCACACATATAAAAACTGATATAATTTCCTTCTTTGGATTTTTGGCATGAGCGGCAAAAAGAAACCCTGCGTAGAAGAAGTGAGCATGACGCCGCACGTCCACCGAGCCAGATTCTGCACGAAGCTTTGAAGAAATATAGAGTGTATTGTTTTGAGCTTGAACGCGCGGTAGTTTTGTGTCATGAGTTGGGTTTGGGATTAAATTGGGGTTTGGGAAACACTGAGAGAGTGTTTGAGTGACTTGAGTGTGTAATCTCCTTGTATTGCTTGATCTATAGTGAAATTCGCTGCTGCTCTCTCCGTTGACGTAGGTCTTTACGACTGAACCACATAAATCTGGTGTCCGATTTATTTTCTTCATATGTCTATATTATTGTTTGATCGCTCGCCCTATCGTAACAAGTGGTATCAAAGCTAGGTTTGGCTAAGTTGAAGCGAATAGATGGCGACAAAAGATGTAAAAGTGAGAATCGACAGATTTGATAGGAATGATTTTAGTTTCTGGAAGATGCAAATTGAAGATTATCTTTACCAGGTGAAACTGCACTTGCCCCTGTCTGGGGAGAAACCAGAGTCGATGAAGCAAGCTAATTGGGATTTGCTGGATAGACGAACTATGGGTGTTATTCGACTGACGTTGGCTCGTAACGTCACGTTTAACATCTTGAAGGAGAAGGCCACTGTTGATTTGATGCAAGCCCTGTCGAATATGTACGAGAAGCCCTCTGCGATCAACAAGGTCTATTTGATGCGATGTCTATTTAATTTGAAGATGAGTGAAGGTGAGTCAATTGCAGATCATATCAATGAATTCAATGTGATTGTTAGTCAATTGAGTTTAGTTGAGATTGACTTTGAAGATGAGGTACGTGCTTTGATTCTGCTATCCTCATTGCCTAATAGTTGGAATACTACTATTACTGCTGTTAGTAATTCCTCTAGATCAACAAGTTTGACATTTGATAGGGTTCGAGATTTGATTCTGAGCGAGGACATTCGTAGAAGAGAATCTGGCAAACCTGTATCTACAGCTTTAATAGGTGAAAATAGAGGAAGAACATTACTAGAGATGACCCGGAAAATTATCTCTAGTGCTAGTATGGCTAGGAGATTCTTAGTTGATGTGCTAAGTACGGTAAGCTATCTGGTGAATAGATCCCCATCAACTGCTATTGAATGGCGGACTCATAAAAAAGTGTGGTCAGGTAACGTTGCTCATTATTCTATTCTTAGAATGTTTGGTTGCTCGTGTTATTTTTGAGTGAGTGATGGTAAGCTCGATGGGAGGGTAAGGTGCATATTCCATGGTTATGCACAAGGTGAGCAAGGTGACTGGTTGTGGTGCCCAGATATAAATTCATCTGTTAACAGCAAAGAAGTTATTCTTGATGAGTCTTCAATACTTCTGGCTAGGAGTGTTTGTGGCAGTGTTCATATGGATCTAGACGGTGTTCAGCTTGAGATGGAGTTGCGACCAGAAACTCTTGAGGTAGCGAGTACGAGTACTAACAAAATAATCAACACAAATGGTGCTTGTAGCAAGGTGGAGCCTATAGAGCCAATGGTTGCTGTAACTGCTGACATATTGACAAGGTATGTATTCAATCTCTTGACAGATATGGATGTAACAATTGTTTTGTTTTATCTGCGGTTAAAGAGGTTGTGTCAGAAAATCCTTGCAGAGCAGTTAAAGGTGCATGTGGAGTTAGTATTCTGATGATGTACTCGATTATGGAGAAGTTCAAGCGAAGCTTGGACTTGGATAATATCTATGGCGGTTGAGCCCATTGGGGGCTATGGTAAAGTAGCAGCAAAATTTGAATTTTTACGAAGCGATTGTAATTTGGCTCAAACATCGAGCCAAGGTGGAGATTGTTAAATTTATGACTTGAGTTTGATATTCGCTGGACTTGCGACGGATTTACTAGAGAGGAAATAAAGTTGAAAAAAGGAATCTGGCCGTGGGCCCAAGTGGGCACACGTATAAGAAGCGAATTTCCTCATGGAGTTTGCACGTGAAGAGGAAGTTGGTGGGGCCCAAGGTCGCGCACACACACTCCACGTCGATGGCCGAATTCCACTGCACCTTGGCGTGAAGTCTTCTGCTTGTGTAAGAATCCAAACGTAGTGGTGTGCCCAGGTCAAGCCCAGGTCAAACTTTGACCTGGGCACACATATAAAAACCGATATAATTTCCTTCTTTGGGTTTTTGGCGTGAGCGGCAGAAAGAAACCCTACGTAGAAGAAGTAAGCGTGAAGCCGCATGTCCGTCGAGCTAGATTCCGCGCGAAGCTTTGAAGAAATATAGATTGTATTGTTTCGAGCTTGAATGCACGGTAATTTTGTGCTGTGAGTTGGATTTGGGATTAAATTGGGGTGTGGGAAACACTGAGAGAGTGTTTGAGTGACTTGAGTAAGTAATCTTCTTGTATTGCTTCATCTATAGTGAAATTCGCTGCTGCTCTCCCAGTGGACGTAGATCTTTACGATTGAACTACGTAAATCTGGTGTTCGATTTATTTTCTTCATCTGCCTATATTATTGTTCGATCGCTTGCCCTATCACAACACAAACAATAGTAGAAAAGTCCCACTTTCACTTTGTTTCCTATCTTGACTCGATTGCTCTTCTTGTATCGAGTTCAAGCTTCTAACTTCTTCCTCCGGAGTTGGTATCTATGTAATTATCATCAAGGTTTGTTTTCCATGACTTGTGTGTTCATTAGTCACTTGGGTCAAATCGAAGCCCAGTTGATGTGTCCCGTGCGTGTTCAACATGACATGACATCCAAACGTCCAATTTCGTGATTGCGACTTGGTGGCGTTTGTGAGCCCCATCCAAGAGACGAGTGCAACTTGTGTTGAAATTTGTGAAATTTCTTGCATGAGGGCTAAACAATGTGGAAGGTATTGGATATAATTGGAGGCTGTTAAATAATGAGAATGTTTAAGTGATTTAAATGTGGTTATAATCTCTATTTTATCACTTGATCTATAATGGAATTTTCTATTATCCTCTTCATGTGGTAGATATTATCGATCGAATCACATTACTCTAATGTCTAATTTATTTTCTTTTTTTTATTTACTTTATTGTTTGACCGCTAGTTTTCGACCATGAGAGCTTGGCTTGTCTAAGTTGAAGCGAATTAATGATTGAAGAAAGAGGAAAATTGAAAATCGATAAATTTGATGAGAAGGATTTTAGTTTGTGAAAGATGCAAATTGAGGATTTTTTTACCAAAGAAATATGTGCTTACCCATTTGAGAAAAAGTTGGATTAATAAAGGAAGTGGATTGCAATTTGCTGGATAGATATGCATTGAGCATTATGAAGATGAAGTTGACGTGAAATAAAAGATGACACATTTAACATCGTGAAGGAGAAAGATCATTGTGAGAATGACAAATGCCACATTGAACACATACAAGAAGCCATTTATGATCACTAAGGTCTGTTTGATTCGACATTTATTGAAAGTTTATTTCACAATATCTCACATAGTTTCCACTCTAAAATTAATAAAGGCGCTGCTATTCAAAGTTTTCCACAGTGCTCACGAAAGCAGAAACCCAAAAGAGGAACCAAAGGATAAGAGTGCCTATGACGTTTAATAGACAAGCCACAACTTTTTTATCTAGGAAGACTAACATGGATCGTAGTACCATTGTCAAAAAGCTTGTTCGTAGTTTGGCTAAATTGGGGAGAGGTCATTTTGCCCTCGAACTTAAGTATTTCAGAACGAGGTATTTTTCAGTATTTATTCCGTTTCCTGCAAAGGGACAACAAGAGTTTTTATTCCGTTTCCTGCAAAGGGACAACAAGAGTTTTTATACTTTCACTTTTCTTTCTTTTTTCCGTATTTATTCCATTTCCTAGGTTGACGACTCTTTTTTGGTAATTATCCCAGAATTTCTCAACCACGAGTAAACGACATATTTCTTTTGTCTTCCTTGTATGGGTCAGGATTTGTCTGCAAATTTCAGAGAAGCAAACGGCAAGACTGGAAGAAAAAGTTTGAAAAGATTAAAAAGAAAAAAAAAAACCAAAATTTTCTAATGTAAATATGGGGCTACGAAAATGTTCCAGTCAGCTCAGCACGATCCAGGACTAAATTGACAATGTTATGAAATTTATTATTGAATTAGATTCGTACAATAGGTTTAGGACTGATTGGGTAATTTTCTCAAAAGATATCAAGATGATTATTGAATAGAATATTAGAGGAATGCATGATCTCATGATTGTGTAGTATAAGTAGATTCTCAACATATACCATAGTGATATTTCTCTGCGCTCATATTATCAAAAGAAAGGGGAATATCATTAAATCGGACGGTCCCTGACTCATAATCACGGCCAAATTAGCTGGACCACTTTTCGTGCGATTTGATGTTAACATGCACTAAGGACCACAACGTAGCCACGTACCATGAAACCCTCCTAAGTTCTGCTGCAGATTTTTTCGCCCATGAAACTTTCTCTATCGCTCCAGCAGATCTTTCATCTTCACTAAATTTTCTTTCTTTTTTCGAAAGGGACTCTAAATGTTGCCCGAAGGATATTTCTACAAATATGTATCAACATATTCATTTGAATTTGATAAGGTACTCTTTTTTTTTTTTTCCATAACTCGGCTTTCATCTAGTATAATTTGAAATATTGGCTAACTATCCAACTTAAGACAGTATTCCCATCACATTTTGGAAAGTGACAATTTGTAGCACATAACCATTGGACGGGACTGGATAACTTGTTCTTCCAGTCGGAGAGAAGTTGTGGCCTTTTAAAACACTAAATCGCCAACCAGAAGGTTATTTAGTCTTAGGTTACAATTAATTAAGCAAAAGTATCTTAAGGTCATGACCAACATACCTTCATATTAATATGCAAATTAACAATTTGTGTCGTGTAATTAGGATTACGTGCATTCTCAATAACATCATCAATAAAGCACTTTAAAGCATAATATTCCACATCATCATTTAATTACATGAATTGCAATTCGCGGAATCGATTCATCATGTTTTATTTCATTTGAAACTAATAATTATATGAAAAAAAAAAAAAAAAAAAAGTTTATCTCACCCTTTGGAATAATTCTTCATATGTTATTGCTATTGACTCGAAGTCATCTCATATAGATATATCGATATCAAATATTAAGTTATTGAATTAAACTACATGATTGATTTCCTTCTAGAATACAATTTCTGCAATCTTCTACTAATTTATCTTGGAATGAAGACACCAAAAATGACATAATTTTCATGTAACGCTCATTGTGATACATTTGCTAACCATTTTGATCCCAAGAATAATTTATCCTTAGAAATGATTCTTTTTAATTTTATTCTCTAGACCAGTTTTGAGCATTTGAAGGTATTTAGTAATTACCCTAAATTTCTATTTCTGAAATAGAAATGAATTTAATATGACTCTTAATTTTTTTTTTGTGACTTAGAATTTCTTTTAATTCTTTTAATTCTTTTATTATATATTTTTCTTTTTTCTTTTTCCTTTTTCCTTCCCTTTTCTTCTTCTCTAGTTGGTCAATGGCTAACGATCAGCTAGGCGAGTTTTGGCAACTTCGCTAGAGCCTCATTAGGCCAAGGCGAGGTTTGACAAATTCACCGAAGCCTTGCTAGCCAAGGCAAGGTCGAGCCTTGCTAGTAGCCAGGCGAGCTTGCCAGACCTTACTCTATCAGTTGCTAGCCATCACTGTGGTCGTCAACCAACAATGAAGGATAAGAAGAGAAAAGGGAAATAAATGAAAAGAGAAAAAAGAAAAAGAAAATGATTTGCCTTGATTCTGGAGTTGTTCTTGAGAACAAGGAAACAACTTTTTTTTTTTTTTATTTCTTGATTGTGATCAAAATCTATTCTCAGGAACAAATTGCTCCTAGGTTTAAAAAAAATACCAAATGGATTTCTATTCTTATTTTATTTTATTTTATTTTATTTTATTTTATTTTATTTTCGGGTAATAAAAGAATATAATTAGGTATTATTTGACATGTTACCAAATATGCCCTTAAGTGCTATAACTATTTTTTGATCACTTGAATTCCATAACTTTGAAAAAAAATAATCATTTGAGTGCTATAACTTTCACTCGATCACTCAAGTGCCAAAACTTTTAAAAACGTTCATCTAAGTGCTAAAAATCGGATGTGGTATGACACTTACGATGGACATTTTTAAAAAATTATAGCACTCAAGTAATCAATTGAAAAATTTTATAGCACTTGGGTAATCAGAAAAAAAAAGTTATAGCACTAAAATGAGCTTGTACATAAATTATTGCATTTAAGTGATAAAAAAATATTGTAGCACTCAAGTGAGCGTTATATAAAAATTATGGCATTTGTGGTGTCAAACTCATTTATCTTAGCTAAAGAGTTGAATTTGGGATTTCTAACCCTATTTTAAACTTGAAACTGACCGGTGATAAATAAAAATCAAGTCCGCCATAAATCTGAGTTGGTTTTCAAATAGGAATCTTGAACACAGCCTACTCAAATATGTAGAAGCAAGAAACATATATAATTTACTTTCTTTGTATATCTGGAATAAATAGTCATACAACTCACATATATATTACTACTAAAATAATTAATTGCCCGACAACTAATACCCGAAAACGAACTCTATCCTTATACCCTACACGGGCAATATAATTTAATTTTCTTGTTTTTACAAAATTAATAATTGCTTTTCCGTTTTACAAAGTAGCCTTTAGATTGCAAAGGAGTAGTTACCTAACATAACTAATGGTCATAATTTTTTAAAAAACTAATTATGTAGAGAAAAAAAAAGTACAGCGACAATGCATTGGTGCTTATTAAATAAGTAAAACTTTTATTAGGAAATTTACCAAAAATGCGTCCAATTCAGTCCAAAACATTTTAATTTCTCAAATTTAGTCATAAATCTTTTGATAATTTCTCAATTTAGTCATTCTAGCCAATTTAAATAAAAAAAAAATCACTAATGTGAATGCCAATTGTCCTATATGGTAAGTCTAGTGTTGAAGTAGACAATTTTTATAATTTTTAAATAAATTTCTGATTTTATATTTAATATATATTTTTTCTTTTCTTTATTTTCCTTCTTCCTCCACCAATTGCTGAGCCTTGGTGATCGCCTTAGGACAAATCATGAAAGACTAAGCCTTGCACTATTTCTTGGTCATCATAACTCGATCACCACTAATCTATCGATACATCAATCTAGTAACTTAGGACATGTAATATAATGGAAACCCAGCATCATCATCACTCTATTATCTATTTGTTATCTATAGTTAAGTTGAAATTTAGAGAATGTTCGCTCTTTTAAAGACTTTCTTCTCCTCTTTTTTCATTTGTAATTGTCACGTGGCCAAACCGATGGCACAATGTTGCCAGATAAGTCACATTCGACTAATAGGTTTTAGGTTATAATATGTTATCTTGGGACTTCTATGTCTTCTAGAGCTTATATTTGAAAAAACAAATAGATAAGAAGAAAAATCACCAGTTATGTGTTTTTATAAGATTTTTTTACTTAAAATTTTATTATTATTATTTTATTTTTTTTTTTCCTTTTCTTTTTTATTTTCTTTCTTTCCACTTTGGGCTAGCAAGGTTGCTGGCTAAGCCTCGCTTGCTTTGGGCGAGGGTATTGTGACCCTCAACAAATCTAGGTGAGGGTCGCCTCACTCGCGTTCGGCGAGGGCCTGGGTTAGGCAGCCCTCACAAGCAAACCCCAAGGGCTGCAACACCCTCGCCCAAACCAAGTGGTTTTCATTGGCCCCAGGTTGGAATAAAAAAGAAAAGAAAAGAGGAAAAGAGGAAAATATGAGAAGAAAAAAATAAAAGACTTAAAAAGGAAATAGAAAATTAACAATAAAGTATTCAGAGTAATAAAAAAAAATTGCAAATTCTAGGCAAAGGTTTAAGACTAATTTGAAAAAATTGAAAAGCTTAGGACTAATCGGCATTCATACAATAAGTTTATGATTGATCAAATAATTTTCCCCAAAAAGGAATGAAGTGATGATAATATTAGACATTTAGAGGAATGAATAATCTCATGATTGTGAAGTATAAATGATGCTTAACATACACCTAACATTGTTCAATCCATAGTGATATGAGGTAAGAATACCTCGCCTCATATAATTTCCCCGCCCACATATTATTACAAGGTTTTTTTTTTTTCCATATTATTACGAGGTTGAATATAGGCAAAAAAAAAATGAAAATAAAAAATCAACCAGCCAGGCGGTCCCGCAAGCCGTAATGACGGCCGGACAAGCTGGACCACGCGTCATGCCGGTCTTTCTCACAAGCTTTCGAATTCATTCGTTTGAACAGCGACGTAGGAGCGTCCCATGAAACCCACTCCACATAGTTAAACTTGTGGCGTGAGCGAGACATTGTTGTCGAGCTAAACATAAAGCATGATAACCATGCAAAGTTCGACCAGCTTGTTTTCCATCAATCAATGTGTCGTTTCACCGATTAAAGATATAGACATGATCTACATTGATATTTAGGTAAGCGTATGCGTCGGCGGTGTCCGTAATTTGACTGGCCAATCAGAGCCATGATTGGAAGGATTTTCCACCGGCCAAAGAATTATGGAAAACAAGGATCTTCCAGTATGTGGACATCGTTCCAGTTCTGCTGCAAATTTCTTCGGCTGACCCTCTCCCACTGTCATCACGTGATGTGAATGCTGACTAAATGACATGAGGAGAAGAGCCAACGAAGATGAAAAGTCGTAACAACAGAAAGCTAGACGCGTCACACGTTTGTCGGATACGTGATACTCAGTCTTGCTGCATCAATTAAAACTGCGTCCCCGGCGAACGCTTATCGGTCTAATTCAGACGTGAAGATAAAAGATTCCCTCCGGACAACATAGTTTGCCCGTTAAACTCCAAAGCTGGCATGGTCCCGTTACACTTACGACGTCGAGGTTACTCAACAAAGACTGCTGAGTGATTCTTGGAATTGTCGGTAGGGCCGAAGTACCGACGCGTTTGCCTTCTCTATTACTCCTGCTGCATTATTCGGCCGTGATTTTGAGGTGACACAAGATACACGTGCATGGATTAGCTCTGTTTGGAGCTTAATGACAGCCAATGTGAGTTTTAGGATTTGATAGTAGTCAATATAATTTTTGGGTCATGTCACTTGATGAAATGTGATTGTAGAATATTCCACATGAGAAGTTGAAATTGACAAGTGATTGCTATAATAAGTGATTTATGTTGTGATGCGTATCACATGACTCATGGATTTGAAAATATGTGTTGGAGTCGCTTTCATGACGCATGTTGCCGCATCCTTCTTTTATTATTATTTTTTTCTTCATGGCTTGATTCCAAATGAGAAGTTGAATTTGACTTATGGCTGGCTATAATATGTGATTTACGTGATGATGTGTATTGCATGACTCGTGGATTTGAAAATATGCATGGTGCATGCTGTCACATACTTTTTTTATTATTTTTTTCGTCATGGCTTACCTCACTGAGCTATAGATTTGCTCACTTATTTATCTACTATTCCAGGTTCCGAACATGAGTAGTTTAATTGAATGCACGTGAAAAGTGATTAGAGGTTTATTTTAGACTAATTGAATAATTTAATTAGATCAGGGTTTATGATTGTATAGTTTTGGTTAATTCATGAATGAACAAGATTTTATTATAACTTTTATTCAATGAAAAGTTTTATTCAGACAATATGTTTTTCTAAAATGACTAGCTTTGGCTCAAGGTTTCATCCTTTATGTTGGATGTGGATTTAGGATTTGACGCAGACAATTTCCATCCATGATTGTGATCCACTGATTAGAAAATTTTCTTGGAAAAATTATCCTCACATCACATATGCACGAAAATCTGGCCCGCTATGTAAATAATTGTGCATGTTATTAGAAGAGAAAATGATTTGACACCTCACTTTGATTTACAACATCTGATGGACGGCAATAATTTTAACTACACTGAACTTTTATTTTCTTGAAGGGGACCCTTAGCCGGGTTTAAGATTAAGGCTGTGCACTTCAAATAAATATCTTGATAAATTTGTGGCAAGTAAACGTTAACGTTCATAAGACAGTACGGACCTTCGGTCTTTCTTAGATATATCCTTTGAATTTAGCAATGGTTTTGGCTTGCAGTTGTTTGAATTGATTTGCAATGTTTTCCGCATGAACTTGATGGATGCTTCCCTAAAGGGTAACGTCCATAGCGTTACGTTCAAAAAGCTCTTATCCTTTGCGACAGCCGGGTTTAAGAATAGGGCTCCACACTTAATTTGACCCGACTTTTAGAAAGATCATGTCTATAATGATTTAAAGGAATTTTGTAATGTGAACGTGCGCTTTGAAGGTATTTTGCACTGTAGAATAAAGCAATTTGAACTTCATTTTGTCCCCTCCCGGTCGAAAACAATGTTTAACATATGATATCAAAAACACAACAAGGATTTATCATATACATAATGTGACAACTGATTGGACCTAAGCACATTTTACATGCTTGGCATTTGCTAGGGAGAAGTGTTAAAAAAGTCCTAAACCTTTTATATTTGTGCTAATTTAGTTCTAAACCAATTTTTGGAGCCAATTTAGTCTTAAAATTTTTTTACTTTCTATTAATTCAGTCATTTCCAATCAATTTTGGCTGGATTTTGCTGACTAGATGCTGACCGGTTAACGTGGACAATTTTTAATATTTTTTTAATATTTTTGAATTTTATTTTATTTTATTTTATTTTTTGTTTTTTTCTCTTTTTCCTTCTCCTCCTTCCTCCAGAGAGTCACCGGTCAAAAATTGGCTAGAGGTAACGGCCGACGAGGTCGAGGTCGACCTTGACGGCCACCTCGCTAGTGGTCATAAGGGTGAGCCTTGCTGCCCAGTGCCAAGCCAGCTCGAGGCCGCCCTCGTGACCATTGGCGAGGTGGTCGTGGAGGTTTAGTGATCAACAAGAGGAAGGGGAGGAAAAAAAAGAAAAAAAAAAAAGAATTCAAAAATATTAAAATATTATTAAAATTTGTCAAATCAACACCAACTGAGTCACATTAGTCGACTGATGCCCAATCCCCAAAATTTGGCCAAAATTGGCTAAAAATGACTAAATCGACATGGAATAAAAATGTTTAGGACTAAATTGATACAAATACAAAAGGTTTATGACTTTTTTAACACTTCTCCCCATTTACTATTTATGTTGAATTATTTAACCACAAACCAAACGGTTGCCAACTAAAAAGGACACATCATAACGAACGGATTCTAATAATTTATGATGTTTTCCAAAAGGTTACCACTTTCCTCGTAATCCATGCAGTTAAAAATGTTACTTGTATTTTGATATTCTAATTGGCACACGTTATCCCAAAACTTTACCTCACATGACGTTAGAAATATCATCTTTTGTTCGATTAATCCCACCAGAATTCTATGTGAAGAAGAGTCATCCCTAGCTTCTTGGGGTTGGTTAAAAACCAAGTGAAATATATATGTATATCTCACTTCTTACGCAACTAGAGATTTGGAGTTGGAGACTTTATTACAATAGTTATCCAACTAGTGTCATTTTAGTCACATGCAATCTTTTTATCCAATTAGAAGCCCTAAATTTTTTCTCTCCTAAGCGTCCGTGCAATGTTTTTGTATTTATTGTAGTCCTAAAACGTAATCTAACTAGTCAACTAAAAGAAACAAAACATAACTTAGAAAAGTAATATAAAAGAAACGCAATCAATTGATGTAAGAAAGCATTGAAAGAACAAGTAAAAAGTAAAGTGCAGTAAAGTAACCTTATATGAGTCGGACAAATAATATAACACAGTCTTGTTATGAAGGCCTTGCACAGCAACCTCTATGAGCTTGACTTTAGAGACCATCCTATTTTAACATGGTTAATGTGGGTTATCAAAACTTTTAGAACAAAGTGAAGCCCCAGGTCGGTACTTTGTCATCCTAAGTCGGGGTCCCAATCCAGCTTTAGGATATCACGTATTTATATGGTCCCCCTCAAGTTCTTCTAGGTTGTGAGACTTCTACATCATCCATTCAATTATGTGAAAGTGAATTTTAAATTCAACTAAGCTATGTTCTATGATTTTTTATTCTTTAAAATAATGTTTCTAATCCATTATATATATTTAAGTTAAATCTATTTCATTCATTAAACTAATCAACTAAACTAATCCTAAGTGATCTTCAACTAAACTAAGAATCTAAAATCTAACAAATCATGAACACGCCAATCATCAAATCATCAAATAAAAGCATGAATTACACTAAAAGTCAAGAAATGGAACTTTTCTAAGTATGTTAATTCTAAATGAAACTAAGCTAAGTCTAATTTAAACAATCTAATAACCTAATCAAAGCCTATTTTTCTAACTAATTTTCCATTAGTTAATTAATTAATTATTACATGTTATTTATTTTTATTTATGAAAAATGGGGAGTTGGACCAGGTCATTAGGCCGGGTCCAATCATGGGCTTCGGCCCTAGACACGCACAGGCTCTTACCTCAAGCCTTTTCAAAAAATAAACTGAATGAAACCTCTTTTCTAAAAATCCCTTCCGGCAAATTTGAAGGCCTGTTGAACTAGGACGAACCAAAATTCGGAGCAGAACTGATTGACCAGGAGAGTCAGAGTGGAAATCACAGTCAACTGTGAAAATTTACAATGAGGACGTAGTGCAGGAAATACTGGCAATCCCGCTAAACATGTGCCCCTCGGAGGACACCTTGGTATGGTCAGGGAACAAAAAAAGAGCCAATTTGGTCAAAAGGGCTACAATAGATTATGCTTCCAGCTATCATATCAACAAACTAATCAGGCATAATCATCATCATCATATCAGTCTCGCAGGAAGTTATGGACTAAAATATGGCAAATCCCAGTCTACCCCAAAGTTCCCTACTTCTTATGGAGCATATGCTGCCAATTCCTAGAGACTTCTGAACACCTCCTCCTCCTTCTTTGTGAGTAGACAAGCAATGTTCGGTTAGACTCTCGGTTAAATCTGAACACCTCACCTACCAAAATCTCTAGAACGGACGAGTGGCTTGCGGATTACTTGTCGTCGAGCGACCCCTATCCTCGCCAGCGAAGGGGAACCTCAAATTGAATGTCAACGCGGCTTGGTGCGGCGAAACACGCAAGGCTGCAGCTGCGGGAGTCCTCTGGAACCACGACGGACTCTTGATCTTTAGGTTCGCAAGTATTTTTAAGCCCCATTAGCTAGCGCGGCGGAAATCCCTCGCTTTACGCCAAGGGCTCTCTTCTCTATTGTAGCTTCTAAGTCAAAAAGGAAAAGGAAAGTGATCTGCACAGTGGCTTCTCTTATCTGCGTGTGGAAGTGGAATCTTAACAACCGAGCGCGCGTGAGGTGGGTTTTGGGCGAAGAAGAAAGCCTCTGGATCGTGTGAACTGTGGTGGAAGACTGCTGAAAAGTCATGGCGCAAGAAAAGGGGGTCTCCTTCGCCCATTGCCCCAAAAGTGCCAACCAGGTCGCAGATGGGGTGGCTAAGACCCATCCTACCAATTTCTTAAGTCCAAAATAGATTTCTAAACCTCCCCATCTCCTCTAGTCTTAGTTATGTTATGATTGTGGAAACTGATGTGGGTCATGTTCAAAGGTTTAATCGTCCAAAAGAAATAATCGAATTAAGCCCAAAACTCAAATTGATCAAGCCCCACCCGGATTCACTCAGACTAAGCAAACCCAAATTTCCTAGGTTGAAGGAAACCCACATTTATCAAATTAAGCAAAGCCCAAGCTCGTTAAACAAATTTAAGCCCAGTTACATTATAACTCATTAAACTCGTTGTTTACACTAATTCTAATGGATTAATACTAATAAAAACTTCAAATCACTACAATGGTGAAGAATTTACCTTAAAGTAATTTTTTATCACCAAAAGTCTTAAACTGATACATTCATAACAAATTTATCAAAACTTAATTTTTTTATCACAAAAAACCTAAAATTAGTGCATTTGTAACAAATTTATTTTCCGTTAGTTTCCGTGAAATTATATTAATACTATGAAAAATCATAAAATATATAAAGGGAAAAATCCCAAATTGACACACTCAAAAATTGTAATATATCATCCAATTCAGCAATTTAATAGTAAAATTTAACGAAAAATGCTATAGGATAAATTTGTCACAAATATATCAAGTTAGTGTTTTTAGGAATAAATATTAGTTTTAAGATAAATATGTCATGTGTGTATTGGTTTGGGGTCTTCCATGACATTAACCCAATTCAATTCCACACTAATCTCATGTTAAACCCATTTTATTTTTATCTTAATGAAATCTTTGTTTTATTCTTTTCCTATTGCTTTAAATCTTTCATCAAATTCTTCCCATGAACTTCCTCGAGACACACTCAACAAACGTAAAAGAGGAGCGTAAATTCACAAAACCAAGGGCGTTAAAAATCAAAGCTCCTCACGTCGTTTCATCAGCAAAATCTAAAGCGTAGGCATCCAAAGTGTCGGAGCAGCAACTAATGTTGGCGTAGCAAAATCTGAGAGTGAAGGCCAGGGACCCCAAATTTGAATTAATAAGAGGGAGAGAGAAATCATTTACTCTTGCTGTTCAGAAGCAAAGAATGAGCAGACAGAATCTTGGTTTAAAATGGTGAATTTTGGACATGGACCACGTCTTATTGGGCCCGAGAACGTAATGGGTCGAAGCAACAACAAGGCTCATCCGTCAGTATTATTACACATAAATGAGGACTCATAAATTCGAAAGGGCGAGCCCCGGAGCATAGCATTTGGCTCAGAAGTGGGAGAAGTAAGTCCTATTTTTCTTCCTAAAAGTAGGGTATTTACCTATTGACTCTCTGCAAAGATTGGGAATCCAAAATTTGCATGGCATTCTATTTCTAATTCTGGTGCTTTGTCACTATTGCACGTACCGCTCGGCCCTTTACCCCACCACCATGCTTCGGTACCGACAATCAATTCAGTTAACATCAAAAGACAAAACAACTAAGAGCACACATAGAAAACCATCAAAATATCACCTTGGACTGACATTACACACCAATAATCAAAGACCCCTAAACTTGACCAGACTCTTCCACTTAAATAAACTTCACAGGACTCAGGAAATGAGCAAGACACTCCATGATACGCTTAAAGAAAAAGCAACTCAAGAGCGAACTTGGTCAGCCAGAGTTTTTGCAGGCAAATCGGGGAGAGAACCACAAGACGGAGCAATGCAGCACTAGTAATTGAGGACCAACCTTCTTGCTCGGCCTTCACGAGCACAAATTGTTGAAGACTGTTGCACTTGATTTTTTCTAATCGATTCATCAATGGGAAACTAGAATATTTTATAGTTGAGAATCTGATTCTTTTTATTCTGTCTTTAGAATATTTTTCTCTTCAATTAGGTTGACCATATGTATTATATATAGGGCTGTGATGGTATAATTGTTATAAGTAAGAAAGTAATATCTATCTTATTCCCAATTCTCAGCTCCTTTCCATCCCTTAATTATTTTCACATGGTATCACAGCGTCCTTTCTCAACCTACCTTCCGCATTACTCTGAAAATCAAACTCTCTTCCTTCTTAGTTTCTTTTCACACACAAAACTACAGTTTTTTTTTTTTTTTTTTTTTTGGTTAGAACCAACCATCAAAGGGAGAAATTATGCCGAGAAATCAAACCTCAAAGTTGGGGATGTCCAATGAATCAGAAGGATTTTTTTTTTTTTTTTTTTCCAACAATCAAGGTTTCGAAAACTTACCGTCGGATCCTCGACAAGTTCTGGAGAAAGAAAACTAGACTGAGGAAGAGGGCCACATACAGCCTAATGAAGGAGGATAGGGCCCCATTCAACCCAATTCAGGCCATCCTCAGCCCAATTCAAGGCAATTATTCACAGTATTGTATGTCCAGTGGATTCCCGTCCAAGTCCAACCTATCCAAACTACTATGGGCTCTATAGAAAATAATGGGCCAGCAGGAGGGCCACCTTTTACCACTGAGCCTAATCCAAGACATGGAACGGGTTGGTCCTATTCGAATAAAACTAATCCAGGTCCATCGGGTTTTTCGTGATGATTTAGCGGTATTTAATTTGACCCAATACATCTATGATGATTAAACGGTATTTTACATTGTCAATTTGTGCTTTACATTAGTGTATAAATATTCACAATATTTACTATTTTTCGTCCTAATGTATTTCTTAATGGTCGGAAATATTTAGGTATCTTAAATTTCTTTAGTTTACAATGTTTTTCTCTTATAACTCAATAAACGATGTCACAGATATTTAAGTATCCTAATTTCTAAAGAAAATTTATGTTTTTTCTAAGGCTTGAGATATTTTGTCATGACATGGTTCAAAATACGATAATATATATTATAATATTTAACAAATTACTACAAATGCTCACGCTATGTTGTCATAAACCAATGGAAAATGTCATAAATACTTAAAGGATAACTTCATATGCAGCGTTAGTGTGAAAAAAAATAGTTTTACACAGGCAGCCTCATACAACATTCATTAGAGAGAATGCATAGTTATAATTCTCAAGTCAATGATGCATGGGAACGCTTGTGAAAAATTTTCTTTACATCGGCAGAATATGCTTCTTTTTTTTTTTCTTCTTTTTTCCTTTTTCATATTAAAGCCTTACGACATTTTGTCAAAGTGCAGTAACGTTCAAACTTCAGAAAATGTATAGATGCACATAAGATAGTTTTAAGTTAGATTTTTTAGTGTTCTGTTGACAACGCATCATTAATATTGCGGATGTTCTTACTTTAAATATAAGCACATGCCATACTTTATTTTAAATTTTAGTACCTCCTTACATTTTATGAAGTTTTGCACGAATAAAACAAACCATGTGCCAATGTAGTATGTTTGAAATAGTAATGAATTTTTCTGCTCATGTTAAATTCACATTTTTTTTTTTTTTTTGCATTTGGATATGCCAACAAATGTTATTGCCACTTATGATGGAAAAGCACTTAAAACAATAAATAGCTGGAAAACAATACTGCTTAGAAAAAAGAAGGCAACTTTATTGCAATTTAAGGTGACCGTAGTACATTATACCGAAGTAATCAAGCATGAGAGATGAAAACATGAAAAATGATGCTAAATCGTCTCGTGATCACAGGTCAACGACTTCATATGGTCTTGTAGGAGTCCAAGACCATGTTTGTCTTCATAGTTGTACATCAGTGGAACCATCTTAGCAGCATTCACACAAGCTTCAAGGAAAGGCGCAGAGAACGGACATGGAGAGAGGCACTCTTTGTTGAGCAGCTTCCACAATTTCGATATCAACTTCATCACATGCTCCCTTGCGCTTTGGTAAGAAGAGCCTTGATTTTCTCCCAAATAGCAATCCACGTATGACCCGTCGTAGCCATTTTGATTCTCGTCCTTCAGGGAATCGAATCCCCCCGAATGTAAAAATCATATCAATAAAATAATGACAAAACGCAAATAAAAAATGGAATAAAACCCGAATATTGCCCAGCACGAAACCACGAACTAGTTTACCTGGGCACAGCCGAGGTCATCCCAAAGGCGAAGAATTTCAGCGATTAAGAATATTATATTTGGCAGCTGCACCTCTTCTTTCTTTGAATCCATACTTTGGTTGGCAATGTTTTGGCCCATTAGAAAGAACAGGTGAGTTAGCACCAAGGGCACACCCGAAGTGATAATCCCATTCTTCAAGTAATCATCTGCCTTTGGCAATTTCCCAGAAGCGTTCCACTGAAACTCCACCAGGAATGCATTGCACAAATTCGCCCACTGCAACATCAAATGTTATCTGACTGATCAAGGATCATCTAAAATGTAATCATAAATCAAAATCGTGAGCTTATTGAGCTTTCGTAGAAGTCATAAATGACAAATCACTAGGAAATCTCTCTCTCTCTCTCTCTCTCTCTCTCTCTCAGAGAGTAAGGGAGCTCAATGCTGCACTGAGCTCAATTTTATTGCTAGGAAGCCAGGCCACGGCTACAAGATCTTGACAGAAACACCTAGATCTCACCAAGACTTGTGTGTGAGTGTGTATGGGAGAGGGCGGGAGGGAGGGAGGGACGGTTGCAGCTTAACCCAATCAGTGATATCTCCGTGTATGGCATTATAAGGAATTCTATAAAAGATTGAATGAAACTCGACGATGATAGAAGTGAACACAGACTTCAAAATGATGACCAAAATATTGGAGGGTGGTGAGACAGTGTGGAAAAAGGGACGAGGATGTGATCAAGGTTGAATTTTGGTTCAGTGCTGTGAATCCCCAATTAAGTCTCGTTCATTTAGAGTTGAGATAGGAGTTAGCAACATTGTTGCGAACAGAGGTTCTTATCAATAATAATTTTATATTTATACCATCTGTTTCAAGAATCTCGTGGGGTTCCATCCATGCTTCTCGAAGATGATTTTGCCAAAATCATTTGCAATATCATTGAGAACCTTGAAACATTTTTTCATGTACTCTGGAAGCTGCTCAGCACATGCAATATCCCATCTGAAGGAAAAAAAAATTGCAAGAAATATTTAAATTGTCAACATAATATAAATGTGGAATGTAGTTTTTTTTTTTTTTTGGACGTAACAGTTGCAACATAATAGGTAAAAAGGGATATCTTCGACTATATACCTTTTAATGGCTTCTGTAAAGAGAATTAGTTCGTCAACCGTGCCATGGACATCAAATATGTCGTCAATAATGTACACGAGAGAGATGGGCTTAATGAACTCAACCCTAAGCTCAGACAAGCTTGGATCTGTGAGAATTGCCATGGACCACATGTACCATTTTAGTGGCTGGTCTCTAGCAAACTTCAGCTTCTCTCCCAATCCCAACTCTTTCCACCACCTGAAATATAGGATACGCATGAGGAAAAACTAAAGCAACAGTACATAATAGTATACTCATTTAAATGAAACAAATTATTCGTTTGAAAATTCTATTGATCTCATGACATAGAGATTAGAGAAAATGGAGATATAGAGTCCTTCATTTTCCTTATAGTTTTTGGTGAAACTGGTTTAAGTCATGCCTCAAACTGTGATTTGTGAGTTTGATATTAGTCTGAACCTAAATGCCAACTCCTTAAATATATAAGTTTAAATATAGCATCTTATTTTTGCATTGATTTACTTGTATTAGGGCCAACTATTAACATTTCGCCTATTATTATATGTTGGTCATCTATAGTCCTTCAATTGAGCATAACTTTGCGTAAGTAGTTAATTAGTTACTCACTTATTAATTTGGTGAATCTCCTTATGGTGCACAGATTGATCAATTCTTCGCTTTTTGTTTGCCACTTCTAGCAAGTCTTCCATCCATGAGTTCGCGCCTGGCATATCGTTTACAAAAATTTGAGGAGCTAGCAATCTTGCGAAGCTCTTGCGATATGGATATTGCAATGTACTCTCTATCATTCTTGCTTGTTCATGATCAAGATCACACGTCAACAATGCATTGAGACACTTGCTGCTAAAGCATCCGGCTTCGTCGAGTATATCCTCTCCTTCCATGCTCATTTGTGACGCTTCGTATAATTCCATCGTGCCCTTGATGTTTCCCTCCAGTTTCATGACAAAACCTTTCCCCTTATCATTGAAGTATTCAAACACATCTGCATAAAAAGCACAAGGACTCTAATATATCAAAAAGCATAGTCTGATATCTAATTTATAAGTCGCTTCACTCATTCAAAATTATGATGTGCATACTTTGGTTTTGAAAAAAAATCCTAAATTGGTTAAAACTAATTCATCTCATGTAAATTTTTAATTTTTTAATGTAGAGAAACTAAAAAAGAGAACAAGTGAAGGAAATGGGCATATATCTAGGTTTTTTCAATTCGGTTTTTGTAATATGAATAATTAGTTCTTACTTTCCATTTTGAACAAAACTCCAGAACACTAGTGCATTGATGGATATCCATTGGAGAGTTCATCACAATTAAAAATTTCCAATTCTTAAATCAGCAAAATATTTATAAAAAAAAAAAAAAGCTTATATTCTTGTCCATTTTCATCCTTAACAAGATATTGGAAATTTTAGGGCTTCCACGTAACTAGACAAAACAACAACAAAAAAAGTTGTCTTCTTTTGTCATGTATAAATAGCAACACTGTATTTCGCTATTGCAATCGACTTGAAACTCATAGGAACAAACCTGCAGGCACACGATAACCTTCTTGCCTTAAAAGTCGAAATCGGAGAGCGATCTCATAGACATCATCTTTACCATGATTCAAAGAGCTAAAATGTGTGTATTGCCACGTTAGAATGGCTTTAATCTGTTCTCGGAATAGGGATTCGACTCCTAGTCGCTGAATCATGTCGACAATGATCAAACTTTCTGCGGGCTCATTCACCACTTTATTCAGGAAATCTATAAGGCTCTTTGTTTTTTCGTCATGTTTGATCCCGGAATCATCCTACATCATGGAAATCCAGAGTTACAAGTGAGGTCGATGTTATAATGAAAAAAAAAAAAATTAAGCAAGAATGAACTAAATTGGCGATATTTTTTCTCATGTAATTTAACAAAGAATTATTGTAATGAAGCAAAAAATATTAAATGAGCAAAAATTCAAAAGAGCAAAGACAATAATTTTTCATAGTAATATATAGTAATTTAGTATGAGATTGTTAAGGTTTTCTGTTGACATTAATTTTTATGCTATTAAAGCTTGGTATGCTCATATGCACAAGGTGATATATGACCTTACAAGCCAATCCAGTTGAAATTGTTTCAAATGATCAAATCTAACTGGGAGTTAATAAGTTGGTTTTTTATTACAGATTCCTTTCTACTGAGCCTTGAAGGAAAACATTCTTGTTTCCCTGCGTATATTCGGTAAATAAGCTTCCTTGTTATCCTATTTTGGTTTTATTTTTCTCCTCTTTCTATCACCAATAGGCCAATGAAGAATCCAAAGAGGTGTTGGCATATAAGTATGCCCTACGAAATAATGCTCGGAGGCAAACACTACCTCGGCGATTTTCTTTTTCACACGAGCTAAGGAAGGAAATGGAAAGTTGAAAAGAAAAGGCTAGGATCAGGGGATTTACCGGATAAGTTTGCTCCTTGGCAATGCTCGATGATTGCATTTGGTTAGGTCGATCCATTATGAAGCTGGAATCGGTGGCCGACCCTTTCCCAGTCCTAATCACGGGGAGAGGAGAAGTGCGAAGATTGTTAAGAATGATAGGAGGTTGATTTGCTTTAGATGGCCTATTTATAGTGAAAAACAGTGCACACATCTTTCGTAAGTTTCTGCAGTTGAAATCTTTGTTATGGGCGAGAAACTTGCGTACGTAGAATTGTCGTTTTCAAAACCCGATTCGAGGAAACATCGTCGTTGAAAGCAAACATCAATGCATATACATTTCGGAGAGGTTTCGAGTGTCAATGGTCTTCAAGAAATTAGAAGCGCAATGATCGCATTGTCTAAAAGAAAAGGACATGAAGGACTTTTTCGGCAAACAAGGAGGACCACATACTCGGATTTTATTCCGCTGTTTCAGATTTAGCTCACACGAGACCACATACTCGGATTTTATTCCACTGTTTCGGATTTAGCTCTCATCTTACGTGATACACAAGGTAAGAACACATATTTGAACTTGAATTCTCAAAACTTTGTCCTATGGGGAACACGTTTTGCTCCTAAAATTTGTGGTCCTGTCCTGTATAATAAGTTCGGCTCTCTGTGAAATGAGCGTATGTGCGTGCAACAAGCAGAAGAGCGTACAGGCCAGCGAGGGTGAGAAATTATGTTTAGTCATCTTTGGGATGTTAATGTGTGGAGCAATTATCCATGAGCTTGATATATTTTACTAAACTAAATTTGGACCATTAAAAATTGTGAATCATCAGTTCGAATTTGATTTAGTACACGTTTAAAGTTTGCTCAATAATTTCTCAAATGTATGTGAGAGGGAGGTGAGAAAGAGGAGAAGAAAAATTGTAATGTCAGATTGTCCTTAAGAGTTGAGGGGCATAAATGCTGCCTTATAGTACTATTGTGGGGTAGCGTCATGTATTGTTTTTAAATATATATATAGTGCTGACAAATTGGGTTCAAAATCAATTTCTTAACTCGAATTCAATGAGCTACGTCAAATAGGGGTTGTCTGAAAATTTCAAAACGGATTAAAGTGGATTTCCAATATCAGAGGCAAAACCCAACTAGATATGAATCTAAGTGGGTCTAAAGACAAACTCACTTCTAACCCAGTTAAGCTTAAAAAGGTTATTAGCTAAAGAAATATTAAAAAATAAAAAATAAATAATAAAGAAAGAGAAAACTATGATGTCGAACAAGAGAGGGAGCCACCCTAGATGGTACCCCTCCGTCGTGGGCTGTGTCACCAATGATGGCCGGTCACGCCTCCGCTGCCCACCGTGGTCGGCGGCAGCCATCCTCATGCTTCTCCTAGTCAACTCACAAGGCAACATATAAGGCGTTTTCATCATTTAGTTTTTTCAAGTTTCGTTCAAGACCAAGAAAACAGAAGAAGATGGTTTTTTATTTTGCTAACCTACAAAGTCTTCTTATGAAAATGACTCTGCACCAAAGAATCTAGATCCAAGAAACCTCTACAACCACGTATTCCTCCCAGTCAACAATTGGGAATACTATTTGAGAGCAAAGTGCCCCTTTAGTTGATCCAAGAGACAGGAAAATGACACCGGAGGAATAGTTAGACTTCCTATTTTCCATGAGAGAGGAATTACGTTGCTTTTTTCTTTCCTCATTCAATCAAAATTGTACTTCTGGTATTATTTTAGGCATTTGGCTTTAGTTAAAATGTTGGGCTATATTGTCCTCTGTCTCTAATCGGAGGATTTCTTATAATTAGTCTTCTGGTTGATAGCTTACGAGTGTAGACATCACTTGCATTTCAATTTTAGATAAGTTCGGTATAAATGATATCCCACAATAACATATAACCACCAATCAGAAACATAATTGTGGGGAAACTTAGTGTTCGAATATTTAAATAATATACTACACATTTATCTAATAACTTAAGTTTTTAGAATAATTGATAGTGATCCTACAAAATCTTACATGATATCAAAGCTGAATGTATTGAGTTCGAATATTTCTAAGTCCCATTTGCCTCTAGAATTAAATTTCCACTCTTAGTACTAGGCAAAAAGACTAGACCAAGCATGGGGAGGAGTGTTAAAATATTTAAATAATAAATCATACATTCATTAAACAGCTTAAACTTTTAGAACAGTTGACAGCGATCCCACAAAATCTCACACTTAGCCTTATATTTATTTTGACTTAATTTTGCAACATGAGTTAATTGTATCAAAAGGAAAACATGAACGAGCTAAGCTCTTCGAAAATCATACATCAAGGATGAAGATCCTCTGCTGCTCCAATACGACATTTGTCTACCTCCTTTGTGAGATGGGGACATGTGCCTATTTTTAAGGGCCATGTTATCCCCGTTCCTAAATCAAAGAAGTTTTTTCAATCGAGTCTCTTATTGATAGGTTACAAGTTATGCAAGCTTAAATTTGCATATGGCGATGTCAATAATTTATGATCTACCAATCAATGACATGACTGGACAGAAATATAACCCCTGCTTTAGTTAGTGTACACGTGAAAATCCTCTATACTTCTCAATATCTCTGACTTGTCAATAAATCTTATTTGCTAACACATTCAGTGATAAATTTTCTGATACATTGTTCAGATAAATTATTGGTTTAGCTAAATTAGGCACAAAATGAGGACATCAAGCGTGGTGGAAGATCTCATCCCCCAACGGATGTGTAGTCTATATGACCATGTATTGAATGGGAAATCCTCCCACAAAGCATAGATTGTGTCCTGCCCAGACTTTCAGAGATTGTGTCCTGCTCAGACTTTCAGGACAATGTCAAACATTGGACTTACAATTTAGCTAAGCAATGTAATGGGAAAAAGCTACCAAAATCTCAAATTATGCCCACTATAACAGATTTATTGAGAACTTTTTTTGTGAAATTAAAAATTCTAAACCATATCTATTGTGATGTATATCTTATAACATAAAAAACTTCAAACTTATACCTATATAACACATTTACCTTCCGTCAAGATTTATGTCGCGACCTCCTTTTTTTCGGCGCCCGCTATCGGGTACGGGGACCTAAGGAGGCTAATGAGCTGGGCTGAATTTATTAAGCCCGGACTCTCCCAAGTCCACCAATTTACGACTTAATGGTTCAAGTTTTTAACCTGTAAATCAATTTTTAAAATGGAGTCGCCACTAATCGATTTGGGGTGGGTTGATTAGAAACCCAAGCGAAGTATCGGGATAAATACTCACTCATGCGCAACTAGAGAAATTAGGATCGGGGACTTGATTACACTAGTTAATCACTAATGCCCTTTCGGTACCTAATCTTGTTTAAACCTTGAGGCTTTTTGGATGTTCGAGGGATTTTCCATGCATTTTTTGGAGGAAAAACATTTTTTGAGTGTTTTTCTAATTTTTTGGACATAAAAGGGATTTTTTTGGATTTTTTGGTATTTTTGGAAAAATACAAGTCTTTTTGGCTTTTTTTCTGAATTTTTTGGCTTTTTCATGAATTTTTGGCATATTTTTTTATTTTTTTTTTTTTTTTGGAAAATAAAATATTTTTAAATATTTTTCAAAATATTTTTGGAAAATAAATTATTTTTTATTTTTCTCGATTTTTTAGAAAATAAAACATTTTTGACATTTTTAAAAATATTTTTCGATTTTCTGGAAATTAAAAAATTTTAATTTTTTTTGAAAATAAAACACTTTTTGATTTTTTGAAAATAAAATATTTATTTTTTATTTATTAGAATATTATTTTAAAATAACAAAATAAAACCGACCCGGTCGATCCGCGGTTGGGTTCGACCGGGCGCGACCCAAACGTGGGCCCGACTCGGATTTTTTTTTTTTTTTACGAAACGCGCGCCATGGCCGAGCATTCGGATATGCCCACTCGCCCGAAAAACCGGCTCCGTGACCCGACTCCTGCGAACCCTACCCGACCCGGCTCTAGCACCCGCCCCACTCCCGCCGCCCGTGGATCGTGAACCCTACTCGATTTTCCGAGTCATTGAGTCCGATCCGCTTCGCAACCCGAAAATCGCAAACCCTAGGGTTTGCGAATCCGCGGCGCCGGAGACGGAAACCTAGGCATTTCGGTGGCGACGGTGACTACGGTAGTGGCGGCGATGATGACTGGACTATGGAGAGGAAGATGGCGATGGCGACAGGGACAGCACGATACCTACTCGGCGATGGCGTGACGAGGGCGAAGATGGCAACCGCGAGACCCACGCGAATCCCTTCCCCTCCTGCGTCTCTCTTTCCCTCTCTATCTCTCTCTCTCTACTCTCCCCTCTGGCGAGGCCCAGATCTAAGGCCGCGAGCCCTCGGCCCCCTAAGTCTCTCAGTGGGGTGTCCAAGGGCTGCGACTCAATCCGGCTCCGTCTCTCTCTCTCTCCATCTCCCCGGCAGAACTTCTCCCTCTCCGGCCGCGAGCCTTCGGATCTGAGCTTGCTCGACCTCAGCTCCCCTTCTGAAGTCTCTCAGCAGGAAGCTCGAAGCTTTGCAGCCTTCGATCGTTCTCGGCCTCCTTTGCCGTCGTTGGGGGAGCCCTATTTATAGGTGAGGGGGCGGTCGGTGGATGGAGCTTCGACCGCCGGTCCTTGCGTGCCGAACGGCCTCCGTCGGTTGAACTAGCGTCCCATTTGCCACCTGCCCGTCCTTTAGCGCATGGCCAGCTCCCCCATGTGCATCGGTGCTCCACTCTCTCGCTCCGGCGTCGCGTATCCAGCGCGTGAATTGCAAAGGCGCCGAGGAAGGAGACGACCGAAGGGGGTTGGACCTTGCGCCTAGGCCGTGGAGGCCCACAAAGGGGGCCTGCTGCTTTTTTTGCTTTTTTTTTCTATTTTTTTCATTTTTTTGTTGTTTCCTCTTTTTATTATCTATTTATTCGAAAAAGGCAAAATAAGATAAAATAAAATAAAATAAAAACCTTATTAATTAAAAAAGGGAAATTTAGGCGTCAACAGCTGCCCCTCTTTGAAGGTGAGGTCGCAGAGGTTGCATTCAAAGACAAACTTATGCCTAAATTTTATCCATATATGCGTAGCAGATTATATTTTATTTGGGACTTATTATCCTATGTAAAAAGAGCAATATAACATTACATATACTAAGATAGATAAGAAGATACCTATAGTTACTTACCGGAGTGAGTGAGATAAGGTGTGAGCCCCGAGTTTGGCAAGTGACAAGGCATCATCTTACCTGGTGATATGAGGAGGTTGCTTTTCTAGAGTTCGAACCATTCTTCGGTTGCCTGTTAAAACAATCAATGATTTGTCTAGGACCCGAACCTTTCTTCGGTCGCCTTGATGGGAAATTGCTCCTCCAGGACCCGAACCATTCTTCGGTCGCTTGTTAGAGCAATTAGTGGTTTGTCTCGGACTCGAACCATTCTTCGATCGCCGTGACGGGAAATTGCTTCTCCAGGACCCGAACCATTCTTTGGTCGCTTGTTAAAACAATCAATGATTTGTCTAGGACCCGAACCTTTCTTCGGTCACCTTGACAGGAAATTGCTCCTCCAGGACCCGAACCATTCTTCGATCGTCTATTGGAGCAATTAGTGGTTTGTCTCAGACCCGAACCATTCTTCGGTCGCCGTGACGGGAAATTGTTTCTCCAAGACCCGAACCATTCTTCGGTTACCTGTTAAAACAATCAATGATTTGTCTAGGACTCGAACTTTCTTCAGTCGCCTTGACGGGAAATTGGTCCTCTAGGACCCGAACCATTCTTCGGTCGCTGTGATGGGAAATTGTTTCTCCAGGACCCGAAACATTCTTCAGTCGCCTGTTAAAACAATCAATGATTTGTCTAGGACCCGAACCTTTCTTCGGTCGCCTTGACGGGAAATTGCTCATCCAGGACCCGAACCATTCTTCGATTGCCTGTTGGAGCAATCAGTGATTTGTCTCGGACCCGAACCATTCTTCGGTCGCTGTGATGGGAAATTGCTTCTCCAGGACCCGAACCATTCTTTAGTCGCCTGTTGGAGCAATCAGTTGTTTGTTTAGGACTCGAACCTTTCTTCGGTCGCCTTGACGAGAGATGCGCTGACCTTTCTCAGGGCATCTGCTTGTTGGGAGATAGTATTTGGATGATCACAAGTACAAACTCTTGGAGGATATCTTGGATATTCATTAAGGTCTCTCACCTCCTGGTAGTTGGGAATATCGAAGACGTACCTGAGATATTCGTGAAGGTCTCTCACCTCATGGTAATTGGGGATATCGAAGACGTACCTGGGATATTCGTGAAGGTCTCTCACCTCCTGGTAGTTAGGAATATCGAAAATGTACCTGAGATATTTGTGAAGGCCTCTCACCTCCTGGTAATTGGGAATATCGAGGACGTACCTGGATGGCCGCAGGCACGTAGGTGTACAAAGTAGTAGCATACTTGGATGAACACAAATATTTAATGATATGATGAGGGACCACTCCACTGGTCCAAGTGTAAGAAAGCATACCTAGGTAGTCGCGAGCGCATAATGTGGCGGAATACTTGAGTGGCCGCTAGCATTCAATGGCATAATTTTGAGGACAACTTTGACATGTCGAGTGTCACAGAAATGGGGTATTTGAACGGTGGTTGATACTTAAGGACGAGAGGATACTTGGACAGTCACAAGCATCTAAACTTTAAAGACAACATGAATAGGTCGACTGTCAACAGAGGGAGCACCTGAGCAGCGGCAAATACTCAAAGATTATAAAGCTTTGGGAGTAGGAATGGGGGTATGCTTTTCTGGTGATACCTCTGATCTCTAAGAGTATGCTTGCTATTTGCACAATATGCACACATGTACACAATGATTGTATATGCTATAAATTTATAAATTCAAAGGTGATTCATGCATGACAATCTTGTCAGTTTTGTATCATTTGAATTCCACTGGGGAAGATTTTGAAAGACAACATTCATTTAGAATATAGATGCCTTGAGCATACCAGATGAGGGACTTTCAGTCTGAAAGGACTTTCCGCTCATTTTCATGGAAAAGGCTATCCTGACCATTGATGCATGATTTATAAGGACCACACTACCTCACTATCATCATGTCAACAAGGGTATGAGTATTCTCGCAAATGGTACGACTTTACCAATGTGAGAGGTCTTTGTTGAAATTGTGATGAAGACTTGGTCAACAGCTCATCAAATGGGACCGTCGAGGTCAAGGCTCCTGAACGAAGTGCCGCACGATCGTCCTTAGGTTTGCAAGTCAAGAATCCTATGAAAAGAGATAGAGTAATCTTGCTCGTACATCTTCGAGCGATGCTTATAGACATATGAAATCCTACGCTAATTGAAGTGCCCCTAATCTGAAGAGACCTTTTACAATGGGATGCAATGTAGGCTTGACTCATGTATAAAAAAGTAAGAGCTGGCGATTGTCTTGGCATTTGTCACTAGTCTTTCTTCTCACAGTCCGGTGAAGGTTCCATCAATCGAACCACAACAGGAGATACAAATGGCTGTATTTTTTGTTTAGGGGCATCGGCCTTGCTTTTACTAGGCACACTGCTTTTTCATGCCCCTATTTCTCTTTTCAATTTTTCATTCATGGGCATTGACCTTGTTTTACCAGGTACACTGCTTTTTATGGCCCTAATTTCTGCTTTTGTTGCTTGAGGAACTGATCTTGACAAGTTCAAGAAAATGCATTTGTTAGACTATTGAGTTTTCATCTTTTGCTGGCGTTTCTGATTATACTGCTTGAGTGGCAGCAACTTCTGCTTTGCCTCCATGTGAGGGTGAATTTACAAACTCAATTGGGTCGTACAATGGATACAAGTGCGTAAAGAAAGAATTGCTCTTCACGACTCTATGACACTTAAATTAACGCGAGTGTTCATATGCAATAAAGACACTCAAAGATTGATGCAAGTGCAAGCAAGAGAATTTCTATCCCTTTTCCCACCTCATGATGGTGACTTGCCTTCAACTTGCCCCCGTGTGCGGTGGTTCTTCGACAAGGGGGTAGGACAGAAACCTCACCAGTGTAAGGAGCTCAAAGTGAGCAATGAAGTGCCTCTCATTGTCTTGGTTATCATACCATTCGCAAGTGAACTCTTTATCCCTGTAGTCATGGAATTTTCTGCACTCATCTCACAAGTGTATAGATAGGGGACTGTGGGTAGGATATGGTTCGCCTGTCATCATTCTGACGCACCTCATCCAACATGCTCAATTAATCTTGTATTCTTCACTTAGCTGTCTATTCTAATAATCCTTAACGGAATCAAAGATTTAGACGGACAAAATCATCATGCAAAATTCGCCTGGAAAAAGGTATGCAGTGTATGATGTGATGGAGTTTGTACTCTCAAAATAAATGAATGGCTTTTTACTCAAGAAAAACTTATTAACAGCTTTAGGGGTGTTTACTTGGTGGAATGGTATTCACAAATGTGTTGAAATTTGAACATTAAAAGAGTTATTTACAAAAGGGTGTCGATGGTTGCCCCTATTGACTAGGGATATGACACATGAATGATCAGCTAAGGATTGGGAATCTAATCATTGATTTGGTGGGCTTTTTTTTTTTTTTTCTTTTGCCCTTTGGCAATACTTGAGACGCCATTTTGTTTGGGAGAGTTTGTCATGCCTCTCATTGATTTATTATCTGTATTTTTGGTAGTTAGGTGATCCTGCAACAAACAAGAGGGAGTGCATTAGTCATGAACTCTTTCAAGAGTCAAATAATTGGAAGGGATACAACTTTACCCTTCACTGGTCTGCAAACGATTGGGTGAACCTGAAGTGAGAGAGGGACACGAAGTCCTACATCCCTTGCTTCGTTAGGTCAATTATTGGCTCCTGGATGACACGCCATTTTACATGAAATCAGGTGAATTCAATGTGGGCCATTTCCACGTACTAGCTTGGCCAATATTGATTTGCCAAATCTAACCATCAAGTTTGGCTCTTGAATCCCGATGCTTCCTGTTAATAGGGAAAATATGTCAAAAGTGGGTTCAAATAGTGGGAGTATTGGAAACGATACCAAGTTACCCTTTCCTAGAGTTTGTATTTGTTGATTCCTAAGGATATTTGAATGTTGATGATGGCCTCTTTATCTTGACATAGTTCAATGTTTCCTTCAATTGGCCTTCCTCATTTGTGACCATGTATGCATGATTGATGGTCGCTGATTCATCTTCAATGCATTCCTTCTATGGAATTTCTCCTTCTGTCTTTATCTATAGCATCATTGGGCAAAAGTCATGTACCTCAAGCTTCTATGGAATTTGAGATAAAAAATTTCAAGCTTTCCGATAGCAATTACTCCTTGGAAGAATATGTGTCTGGAGTGGAGCTTCTAGATTCCAAAGTCATTATCCAAGGTGTGGGGCTATAGATCGCCTTGACTGTCTAGATTTTTTTTTTTTTTTGTTGACAGTAATCACTTCAAAGGAAAAGAAGAAACCTCTTCCTTATGCTTCTGGGCTCGTCGGAGTTGAAACTATAACATCTAGCTATTTAGGCGTGTCGTGCGACAAGATAGTCTTTTGGCTTAAGATGGAGCTGGGCAGGAGTGAGGCATGTCATGGATGCTTCGATTCAACTGTATGCATGTACCTATTATGTCTCACCTTTTGTATCCTGAAAATAGAAGAGAGGCGTTGTCATTCTTAATATCATGTTAAAAGAATAAGACTTACCCCTTTTTTGAAACGGTATGCTCTTTTCTGTTTGCCCCCGCTTTCTTGAAAATGTGTTCTCGAGTTTGGTCTGTTCACACGATGTGCTAGTTTCAAATGCCTTTTGTCATACTAAATCAAAGGGGATGATGTTCTGAAACATAAAGAGAGAGGGTTAGAAAGACAAATGTGCTTAAGTTTATCATCTTGTTTTGACAAAAGCTTTTGAGGGATGAAATATTTTTTATTTTCAAAATACGTCTTTGGGGGAGAAAAAGCATGAGGAAGCCCAGCCCTCAGTATTCTCCTTGGATGACATTTTCTTTTCATAGTTGGATAACATCACCAGGCTGGTTTGGAGTACCGCCTCATGCTCTTAAAACAAAATATTAGAACTGTACAATAGAGTACTTGGAATGGAAAATACAACATAGCACATTAGATAAGAAACATGAAATTATAAAAGAAGTAAAACCCATGAAAACTCCTATGTAAAAGAGTGCTTTGATAGTGTTGGTTCTGAAATCAAGCGCCTGAGGGTTCCTCGCCTCCAGTAGACTCGAAGTATTCGCATGAGAGGACCACTTCATTGAAACTACGGAAGTGCAAACCATGTAACCAACAACGATGCTTGCGAGGTAAAGCTCCTATGAACAGCTTTATCATTTCTTCTTCGGCCAGTTGAAGGTAGATTTGCATCATAAAAGCCTTCCACCTCCTTGCATATGTTCGGAAATCCTCCATTGGTCTTCTTCTAAAGTGAACCAAGTTCTCGCAAGGCAGTTCAGTTCCAATCTAGCTTTGATACTGAAGCAGGAATGCACAAGACAGCTCATTCCATTCTCTCATGAGGTAGATATCTGCTGTGATGAACCATTGTAATGCAGACCCTGTAAGACTTTCTTGAAAGGCCTGAGTTGCGAATGACATCGGGCCATAGTACCGACTCATTTTAGCGTGGAGATATTGCAAATGAGCCACGGGGCAAGTTGTGCCATTATACTTACGGAGATTAGGTATCCACATCTCTCCAGGGCTCATGATCCTATGAGCACAAGACGGGCTTGATGTATCCTGGTTAGGCCACTGGTTTTCCCACTGCATATTCGTTGTAGTGGTGAATTTTTCTGTTTCGGGAAAGTTGGACTCTGCCGAGATTACCCCATTGCTTTCTTCTTGGTCAAAATTTCCGAATGAGGATGAAGTATTGAAGCTATCCTCATGGTCAAAGGACAAGCTTAGTACTTTGTTAGGAACGTAGTTGATAAAGACGTATGCTTCCTCTTCTGACGGGCCTTCATCCCCGGGTGAGAGTAGGAAACAGTTATACGGTAAATCGTCAGTTTCATTGTCGAAATAACGCTGGAAGTCCTTGGGATTGTATTCTAGGGGATGGTAGCCTTCAAAGCTGTATTCTTGGGAATGCTCGAAGCTTTGGTGCGGTGGCTCGTCGGCAGATGCTACATTGATTCGCTTAGACTTTCGTTTCTTAGTTTCTAGGTCTAGACCTTTTGAGTGAGGTCCTTCGTTTTGCCAACTCGATTCTGTCAAGGGAAGCGAGAGACATTAGAGTTTCACTGTCTGATTCACTTTCCAAGTTGATAGGGGTTTGTATTCCTAGCTCTTGGAGTGAGCTTGGGGAGTTGTCCAGTCGTGCCCCACTCTTGAATAGGTTCTGAGCCCATGATATCATACAAAGGCTCATTGCCTTTCCTAGTGGGAAATTTTCCAGTAACAAGATGTTGCTCAGCTGCCCATTTATCATGCAAGGCTCCATTGACATCTTCTTCTCCTATCTCAGCAACTAACGGCTCCTCGTGCTCCGTGATCATCGGCTCTTCGTAGGGCAAGGTAATGTCAGGGGTGATGTCAATATTATACTCTTAGTGAAAAACATGAATTAGTTCCCTCCAGGTTTTAAGGGGACTAATCTTCCTGACAATGTACCATCGCAAGGCAGTGCCAGTCAAGCTCGATTGGTACGATTGAATCATCCTTTGGACCAAGTAGGCCTGCAAGTAGGTCTCCGGGCAGGAGGTATCAGCATACCTTTCGCATTTAGGTGCTTTGAGTTTTTTAGGGATCTCAATGCCGGTGTAATTGGACAGGTCCATGGGATCCTGCTCTTGCAGCTGGCTTAACTTCTTCATGATCCTTTCAAACAGTCTATGGTACTGGCTATTTTCTAGCAAATTTGCGGATGTCAGACGGTGTTTGAGACAACTATAGAGTTAGGCTCAGCTTGAGTGGATTTCATTTGTCTCGAGTGTTGCTGAAGGACAATGGACATTTGTCCTACGCCGTCTTCAATGTTAATGAGGCGATTTTGTACATCATTCTGATCGAGTCCTATTGCATGAGGCCATTCGCGGGCGATTGGTGGCCGGCGATTCATAATTACCTGTTCGTTGCGAAAACGATGAATAAGCACAAAAGTAAACAGAGATTGACCCATGGCAACGGCCTAACTACTTTTTATTTATCAAAAGAGGATTTTATAGACCGCAGACTTCTGACATCTAAAACTTGAAATGACAGAATAAAATACTAGATATTAAACAAAAGTCCCTAAACAGTGGGACAAAACTTTCACACTATTAATACTAAGGGGCACATGATTACCAATTTATATGCGACGGGGAGTCTTGCGCTTGCGCAGAGGCTTGCTTTCTTGGACCGGCTCTGAGGTGTGTATCCAGTCCATTCCCAAATCCCCCTCCATGAGCTCTGCTGGCTTGTGCTGGCTACTCTTGCTGATTGAGTGAGGGACTGATGGCTTCCATTTTGTCGGGATACGATGGTTGTGGATGTAGGACATGGAGGCATGGTGGGCTTTTTCTTCTCCCTCAAGCCCTTCAGGTACCACGATCCTTTTGCAATGGCATTTGCTCCATGCTTCCTCGATAATGTCAATCTCGAACGTGTATTCAAAACTTTGATGGGTGAAAAGAAGTGGAGGGACCCTCTTCTTGAAAGATGGCGGGATCTCCTGAAGGGCTCCATATTGTCGTGCCACCCTTTGTGGGAAATAGGAAATGGCACCGGTGAGGCCGAGTAACGGAATTTGATAGCGGCGCTTGAAAGCAAAGTGAGCTCTCTTTTCATAGAACCAACCAACACACCATTGGAATGCCTCAGGAGCCGGGTCTCTTAGGAAGTTTATCCAATTTAAACAACTTTGATTGGGAATGTATGGTCCTAAAACCATAAATTTTTGTAATGGATTTTCAAAATCATTCATTCCAAACGATCGCATGAAGCCTGGAATTCACTTCGGTGAGAAAAGAACCAGACTTGTAAAATTTCCGGAGAGACCCGCATGATTTTTTTCGTGTTTTCTTTAAAACGATTAAAGGACAAAAATGTTTTAGTTAAAATCATGTTGACATAATTTTGCCCCCTCAAGATCTGATCAACTATCCATGCCATCTTAGGACTTATGACATTTCTTTGATGGAGGAAAATGATGAACCCAAAAAGGCCAGGAGGAAAATCTCGCTTTTTTGGGTCATAGGCTGATTTTGAAAACATGCGTTCATGAATTCCAGTGGGCAGGTATTATGGTTGTTTTCAAGAATTTGTCTCATAACGTGGATTTCAGTTCCTAAAAGCCGTGCTAACCCACCCAACGGGATAATGCCCGTTGATGGCCTAACAAGCTTTTTCTCGAGAGGCATTCCAGTGATGATGCTGTATTCTTCGAGAGTCGGGGTCAGCTCAAACCCACCAAACATAAAAGTAGTCGTCTTCGGGCACCAGAAATGTGCCATAGCCTGTATGACTTCGAGACGAACAGTGATGTGAATCAACGATAGGAGAAGACCGACTTTGGCTTTCACGCGCTCTTGGGCAAACTGATCCAATTGACCCCACCATCTGAAGAGTTCCGCTTTAGGAGTAGGAATGAACTAGATATCATCTTTCCCCATCACATATAAACTGGGACTTGAAAACCTTATCCTAAATTGCCATGGGCCAATAAAAAGACTGAGTAAAAGTAAAGAAATCAATTTGCTTTTAAATAAAATGACAAGCACAAAGACATACGCATGAGATGTGCGGCTTAATTTCTAACTCAGAAGGCTTGTTGAAATTAAAAGGGTATCTGCCCATCGTAGTCTCGCGTTAGCAGCATACCCCCTTAACCTCGACTAAGAAATTCGGGGAAAAGAAAGGCAACCTCTACATTGCAGTCTCGCGTTCGAGGTCGTATCTTTCTTAACACCATCCTAAAAATCCTATGGCGGCCCAGGTCCAACAGCCGGGTTTGTGTGTGCCATGTGTAGTGCTAAAATAGTAAAGCATGCACAACAGTTTATAATCACAAAACAATTTATTTAAAAAGAAAATCTAAGATACTAACCTGCACAAAAGAAAAAAAAAAAAAAAACCCAAGTCAGTAAAGCATTTAAACAAAGATAAAATGGCCTAAGTCCTCAAATATCCCCAGCGGAGTCGCCAAGCTGTCGCGACCTCCTTTTTTTCGGTGCCTGCTATCGGGTACGGGCGCCTAAGGAGGCTAATAGCTGGGTTGAATTTATTAAGCCCGGACTCTCCCAAGTCCACCAATTCACGACTTAATGGTTCAAGTTTTTAACCCGTAAATCAATTTTTAAAATGGAGTCGCCACTAATTGATTTGGGATAGGTTGATTAGAAACCCAAGCGAAGTATCGAGAGAAATACTCATTCCTGCGCAACCGAGAAATTAGGATCGGGGACTTGATTACACTAGTTAATCACTAATGCCCTTTCGGTACCTAATCTTGTTTAAACCCCGAGGCTTTTTGGATGTTCGAGGGATTTTCCATGCTTTTTTTGGAGGAAAGACATTTTTTGAGTCTTTTTCTAATTTTTTGGACATAAAAGGGATTTTTTTTGGTTTTTTTGGTATTTTTGGAAAAATACAAGTCTTTTTGGCTTTTTTTTTTGAATTTTTTGGCTTTTTCATGAATTTTTGGCATTTTTTTATTTTTTTATTTTTTGGAAAATAAAATATTTTTTTAATATTTTTCAAAATATTTTTGGAAAATATATTATTTTTTATTTTTCTCGATTTTTTAGAAAATAAAACATTTTTCGACATTTTTTAAAATGTTTTTCGATTTTTCGGAAATTAAAACATTTTTTAATATTTTTTCAAAATAAAACACTTTTTGATTTTTTGAAAATAAAATATTTATTTTTTATTTATTAGAATATTATTTTAAAATAACAAAATAAAACCAACCCGAGTCGATCCGCGGGTTGGGTCCGACCCGGGCCGGCGACCCAAACCCAGGCCCGATTCGGATTTTTTTTTTTTTATTGAAATGGCGCCGTGGCTGAGCGTTCGGATACGCCCGGCCCGGCCCGAAAAATCGGCTCCGCGACCCGACTCCCTGTGAACCTTACCTGACCTGGGTCCAGCACCCGACTTGACTCCCGTCGCCTGTGGATCGCGAACCCTACCCAATTTTCCGGGTCGGGATCCGCTTTGCGACCCGGAAAATTGCAAACCCCAGGGTTTGCTAATCCGCGGCGCCGGAGACGGAAACCTAGGCATTTTGGGGGCGACGGTGACTACGATAGCGCGGCAGCGATAACCGGACTATGGACGAGGAAGATTGCGACGGCGACGGGACAAGGTGATACCTACTCGGCGACGGCGTGACGAGGGCGAAGACGGCAACCGCGAGACCCATGCGAATCCCTTCCCCTCCTGTGTCTCTCTTTCCCTCTCTATCTCTCTCTCTCTACTCTCCCCTCCGGTGAGGCCCAGATCTGAGGCCGCGAGCCCTCGGCCCCCCTGAAGTCTCTCAGTGGGGTGTCCAAGGGCTGCGACTCAATCCGGCTCCGTCTCTCTCTCTCTTCGTCTCCCCGGCAGAACTTCTCCCTCTCCGGCCGCGAGCCTTCGGATCTGGGCTTGCTCGACCTCGGCTCCCCTTCTGAAGTCTCTCAGCAGGAAGGAAGCTCGAAGCTTTGCAGCCTTCAATCGTTCTCGGCCTCCTTTGCCGTTGTCGAGGGAGCCCTATTTATAGGCGAGGGGGCAGTCGGTCAACGGAGCTTCGACCGCCGGTCCTTGCACTCCGAACGGCCTTTGTCGATCAAACCGGCGTCCCATCCGCCACCTGCCCGTCCTTTAGCGCGTGGCCAGCTCCCTCATGTGCGTCGCTGTTCCTCTCTCCCACTCCGGCGTCGCGTATCCAGCGCGTGAATTGTAGAGGCGCCAAGGAAGGAGATGACCGAAGGGGGGCTGGGCCTTGTGCCTGGGCCGTGGAGGCCCACAGAGGGGGGCTGCTGCTTTTTTTGCTTTTTTTTTGTTTTTTTTCATTATTTTTTTCTCTTTTTATTATCTATTTATCCGAAAAAGGCAAAATAAGATAAAATAAAATAAAACAAAAACCCTATTAATTAAAAAAGGAAATTTAGGCGTCAACAATTTAGTTATATGATTTTTTAGCTAAAATAACTTTGTTTTTATTTCACTTAAGTCACATAAATACCATATCTATATTGTTTGCTTACTGGCATCCATGTAGGTAAATTACTTAACGGTGCCCCGATGAAACCTTGATGGAGGATGAAAGTGTCACACATAGGGTTGATTAGTTCCCGGTCCAGTCCCACCCAGGAATAGGATTGGTTCCCATTTTTTGGAATTGGGAATCAGCTAATCGGTCCGGTTCCCAAGCGATCTAATGGAATCAATGTGGCATCCCGGAAATTCAAAGCCGAGCCTTAAGGTGTGTTAAATGTCTTTAAATTAGGTGATAGAATTTTATGGCTTATGCTTTAGCCAATTTGTCTTTTAATTTGATGAATTTTGCTTGTGTTGTGGAAATTTAAATTTAAATGCTTGGCCATATGATTTAAATTTCAATAATAAAAAAATATATATATATCCCAAGACTTTGGCCAAGATGAAATTTGAGTTTAGAAATATTAATTAAAAGGAATTCAAAAAAAAAAAAGAGAGAAAATAAGGTTATTTTCGAAATGGGCCTTGAACCCATTAGCCTAGAGCTTGGTGGGCCAAGCTAGTCGGCCCATTGGGCCCAAGAAGGAGTGGCCGGTTGGGCCTAAGCCCAAGCCCATTAACCCAAATCAAATTTCAAAAAATTGAAATTACAAGTGGCCAAAGGAAGAGCATGTATTGGCCATAGGTGTGGTGGATTAATCATTGCAATTGAGGGGATATAAAAGGGGATTAGGAGAGAGAGTGGCCGGCTCTTGCTCCATTTTCGTCCAAGGGAAGTGAGAGGGAGAGAGAGATTTCGAGAGAAAGGGAGAGGAGAGACCGAGAGAGAGGAGGTGGAGCCGAGAGTTCCCGCCGCCCGTTCGCCGTACGCCCGCCTAGTCCGACCGCCGTACGCCGCCGTTCATTGCTGTTGGTTCATCTTTGAGGCAAGTGGGGGTTCCTTTACTTCTCTTGCACGTTGTTTGATGGTTGCATCGGTTTTAGGGGTGATTTGGGCGAAATACCGAAGTAAGGGTTGAATGTGTTCATGTTATGTGGCTGTTTCCGTTCGGTTGGTGGTAGACAGTATCTTATTCGAGCTTGCATGTGTACTTGGAGTGCGATTTTGGCTTCGGTGTCTTCATGGAAGTTGAAGCTAACATCTTGTAGTATGACATACTCGAATTTCATGGAAAACGATGGTGATATGTGGGGTCAAAAGCTTTGTTATACGGAGACCTCAGATCTGCGAATTTCCTACTGACCTTTTGTTGATTTCTTGGTTGCATGTCGATTTATGTTGGAGATCTCACTTTGTTGTCTTCTTGAAAGTTGTAGGAAACACCCTAAGCTACAACATACTCGAAAATGAGGCAAAAATAACAAGTATAACTTGGTGAATCGGCTAGATATTTGAGACGGATGGTTCTGTTGAAGTGAACCGAGACACCCGAGACTTCATGGGTTAAAATGGTGACCAAAATCTGGGTATTTTACCTAGATCCCTTCATGAAAATTTTAAAGGACACATTGATGTATAACATACTCGAATTTCAGAAGAAACGAAAGAGATTTGATGGGTCAAACCTAAGTTTTTCGGTGATGTACGTTCTGGACGAAACGGTAGAGGTTCCGGAAGCTTCGTGGAGTTATATAAATTAATCTATAAAGAATTTGGCTAAGAGTTCTTCATGAAAAATGCACGAAAATGTGTTGGCTATTATCCTGTAAAATTTGGGAATTTTCGGAGGTCATATGAGTATTTTAATTGAATTAATTCGAAAACTGTGCAATCTGGCCGTGATCCGAATGTTGTGTGTATTTTGTGGAAATTTGGGAAATTATGTAAAATGCGAATTAGCCATGGATTTTATGTGAAATCTGATTCTAATTGTTTGTTTAAGGATTGATTGAAGATTATGATTTTTGGAAAATCATAAATATTAAATATAATATTTATTTATGAAAATAGATAATATAATAATAAAATAATAAAATAATAAAATAATAAAATAATGATAAAATAAAAGGTGGATTATTTTATTGGCCATGAGTCCTATGGAATTATGATGCATGTATGATCATGAATTATGATGCATTGCTATATGACATTGATGCATGTATGATCATGAATTATGATGTATTGTTATATGGCACTAATGTATGAATGATCATGAATTATGATGCATTGCTATATGACATTGATGCATGTATGATCATGAATTATGATGTATTGTTATATGGCATTGATGTGTGAATGATCATGAATTGTGATGCGTGTATGTAAATCATATGCCATGAAATAACAAGATGAAAAGGATGATAAAAAGTGGAAAATGTGGATGAGAATGAGGTTGTGGTGGAGGATGTTGTCCGGTGGCCTGGTGGCGTAATTCCGAGATTCCCTGGGAGTTTCAGGATGCCCGGAATGTGGGGGGCCGGAAGCCCTGTCGGAGGTTTCTGCCCGAAGGGAGTGACTCGCGATGCCAGGATTAGGGTGCGAGATCCCCGGTTAGAAGGGTAAAGGCCGGAAGCCCTGTCGGAGGTTTCTGCCCGAAGGGAATGCCTCGTGATGCTAGTTGAGATGCGAGATGCCCGGAATGTGGGGGCCGAAGCCCAAAGGGGCCATGAGATGGCTGGGATACTGGGATCCCTGTCGGAGGTTTCTGCCCGAAGGGATGGTGATGATGGTGAATTTGATGATTTGAGAAAAGATAATGTGGGGATCAATTGATAAATAAAAGTGGAAATTGATCTATGATGTGATATGCATGGTGATGCATGGCTAATGATGATGTGATATGCATGGTGATGCATGGCTAATGATGATGCGATATGCATGGTGATGCATGGCTAATGATGATTTGATGTGATATGCATGGTGATGCATGGTTAATGATGATGTGATATGCATGGTGATGCATGGCTAATGATGATGTGATATGCATGGTGATGCATGGCTAATGATGATGTGATATGCATGGTGATGCATGGCTAATGATGATATGATGTGATATGCATGGTGATGCATGGTTAATGATGATGTGATGATAATGATATATGAGATGCCATGATGATGATATATATGCTATGATGATGCATGAATACGCTTGACATCAAAAAGGTAAGCAATGCCTGCATTGTATGATGGTATGCATGGTGCACTGAGTTGTTATTGGATTTCCCTATCTCGCTGAGTGGTTGTACTCACCCCTTTTGGGGATAACATTTCAGATTAGCACTATGCCGCTACCTCGCTGTTTCGCGTGGGGTATTTTACGGTGCTGCCGTCGATGTTGAGGTGGAGTGTACGGAGTTAGATTGTCCCTCTGTGCCCGGTTTGACGTTCATCCGAGTGCGATGCCTAGTTATGTATGATATCGGCCTGGCTGGGGGCCCTGTCATACAAGAGTTCATTTCTGTTCACGTCCGTCGAGATGGTGCTATGCGAGGGATGCTGCCGCCGCCACCACCTGATGCACCGGGTTGGGTGTGAGACTCACGCGCGACGAGTAGGAGCCGAGCTTTTTGATGTAGATAATCGACACCTTTGATGGGAGCTTGTGCGCTTGATGTAGAGGGTTGATAGTTTCTTTTTGAGATTTTAAGCGGACATGGCGAGTCCTCGCTTTTCTTGTTTGTATCGACCCGAGAAAGGAGGAGTCCCATCTTAAAAGAATATGTAAATAAAGTGTCGATGTTCGTATATAAAATCATGATGTGTAGTTGGTGTGTATTTGTATCATGGGTTAGAAGGGAGATAGATGACGATGTAAGTTTTGCTTCCGCTATGAGTTGCGCATGGGACCGCTTTAAAAAAAAAAAAAAAAAGAATGTCTCGAATGTCTCCGGGCAAGGCTTTATTTAGCCAATAGATAGAGATGGTAGAAGATGTAATCATCGGCACTGTTAACGACCTGCGAATGGTTCGGGGTGTTACAGTCGCCCTTTTTGGTATCAGAGCGAATGGTTATAAGTGGAGTGATAAGGAGCCTCATTTGGAAATTGAGGAACATGATGGCAATGCACACCATAGGATGTAAAACGAAATAATTGAATAACGGGTGATGAGAATTCACTCGTAGATCCCTAGTAGTCTGTCTTGAATTTCCAGTAACATGTATATGTTACTTATATGATAGTAGTAATTGCTTTAAGTGGAGGCAGTGAGTCTCAGATTATTCCTGAGGCAATGCTTAGAATTTGCAGGAGAGTCATGGTGCGAGCTGGAAGTGCTCATCCATCGAGAGCTGAAGCCTCTGCTGCAAGGGCTGAACCCCGAATGGAAGATATCCTGCAGGCATTGGCCAATATTGGAAATCTGATGGAGAGGCAGGCGTAGCAACAGCCCGGAGCAGAACGCCGTACTCAAGGACTAGTGGAGCAGTTTTTGAAGCTGAAGCCACTTAAGTTTAATGGAATGGGAAGTCCTGAGGAGGCAGAGCAATGGATTGATGGGATGGAAAGAATTTTCCGGCTGTTGGACTGCACTGATGCTGAGAAAATAGTCTTAGCAGAGTACCAATTGGAGGGAAATGCGAAGTTTTGGTGGAGAGCTTCGAAGGACATAATCTTTCCACCAGGTACTGATGTGAGCTGGGAGGAGTTTGTTAGAGCTTTTAATAGGAAGCATTTCTCTGACGTGCTAAGGATAGGAAGATTACCGAATTTGTTCAGCTAGAACAAAAGGGGTTGACTTTGTAGATCGATGAGGCTAGATTTTCTGAATTGTCTAGATATGCTCCTAGATTGATTGAGGATCAGGAGGAGAAGGCTAAGAGATTACTGAAAGGGCTGAGGACCGACATTAGAAAGCAGTTGGTGCCTCCGAATATAAGAGATTATAATGAGATTTATGAAAGGGCGCAGTTAGTGGAGCAGGAGTTGTTGAGGGAAAGGTCGGAATTTAAGAAACCGTTTAATTTTAGTGATGTGAGAAAAGGAAAGAGACCTTATTCTGGTCAAGGTCAGACCTGGAATGTGAAGAAGAAGGGTAATTTTGGAAATTTTGGAGGGGCAAGGAGTGGTCTGAATATAGGGAAAGCACCCTATCAACCTGGATAGCAGAAATGTTTTGGCTGTGGACAAGTAGGTCATCTTAGGAGGAATTGCCCACGAGAGAGGTCGCAAGTGAGTGTTGGCTCAGTGCGACAGGGACATCAGAGTGTTGTTAGGTCAAATCCGCAAGGAAATCCTCAGAGACCACCTGCACAAGGAAGGGTGTATGCGATTACCCGAGGAAGCGGAAGCTTCCAAAAATGTTATCTCGTGTACGATTCTTACTAATGGCGAAAAGGCATATGCATTGTTTGACACGGGTGCAACGCATTCATTTGTGTCTGAAAGATATAGATGTTTGAATAAGATAGAAGTTATGCCGCTTGAGACGCCTCTTTGTGTTTCCACGCCTTTAAAGGATATGGTATTGTCTACATTGGTGTGTGAAAATTGTAAGATCTCGATGGGAGGAAAGGACATGGAAATAGACTTGGTTGTAATGGCTATGTATGATTTTGATGTTATTATAGGAATGGATTGGCTTCGTAAGTATCGGGCTAGAATGGATTGTTATAGAAGAGTGGTGCAATTTGTTTTACCTGATCAGTCTAGTTGTGAATTTCTAGGAGGTCAAACCTGTTTTCCTGTAACTCTTATTTCGGCAGTAGAAGCATATAAGTTACTTGACGAAGGATGTCAAGGGTACCTAGCCATAGTTAGAGATTATGCTAGAGAGGAGCCTAACCTCGAGGAAGTTCGTGTAGTTAACGAATTTCAAGATGTATTTCCTGAGGAATTGCCTGGATTACCGCCAGAGCGGGAGATTGAATTTGAAATTGAATTAATGCCTGGAATAGGACCAATATCAAAAGCCTCGTATAGAATGGCCTTAGTTGAATTGAAGGAGTTGAAAGTGCAACTGCAAGAATTGCTCGATAAAGGATTCATTAGACCAAGTGCTTCACCTTGGGGTGCACCGGTCTTGTTTGTGAAAAAGAAGGATGGGTCAATGCGCTTGTGTATTGACTATAGGCAGTTGAATCAAGTGACTATTAAGAATAAGTATCCTTTGCCTAGAATTGATGATTTATTCGACCAACTCCAAGGAAGTTCAGTTTTCTCTAAGATTGATTTGAGATCGGGATATCATCAATTGAGAATTAAAAGGGAGGACATTCCTAAGACTGCGTTTAGAACTCGTTATGGGCACTATGAGTTCCTTGTTATGCCATTTGGATTGACTAACGCCCGGCTGCATTTATGGATTTGATGAATAGAATATTTCAGCCTTATTTAGACCAGTTTGTGATTGTCTTTATTGATGATATTCTGGTGTATTCAAAAGGGCCTAAAGAGCATGAGCAGCATTTGAAAGTAGTTTTGCAGACTCTGAGAGAGCATAAGTTGTATGCTAAGTTTAGTAAGTGTGAATTCTGGTTGGATCGGATAGTATTTTTAGGACATGTGGTGTCGGAAAAGGAATTGCGTAGACCCGGCAAAAGTTGAAATGGTAGTGAATTGGCCGAGACCGACGACACCTACTGAGATACGAAGTTTCTTAGGATTGGCTGGTTATTATAGGAGATTCATTGAGGGATTTTCAAGGCTAGCAGGACCTTTAACTAAGTTGACCCGAAAGAATGTGAAATTTGAATGGAATGGAGAATGTGAAAGGAGTTTCCAAGAGCTCAAAAGGAAATTGACTTCAGCTCCAATTCTGACTATACCTACTGGACCTGATGGATTCACAGTGTATAGTGATGCATCTCACAAAGGATTAGGATGTGTGTTGATGCAGCATGGCAAAGTTGTAGCTTATGCATCCGTGACAATTGAAACCTCATGAGCTGAATTACCCGACACATGATTTAGAGCTAGCAAACTATAGTGTTTGCCTTGAAGATATGGAGACACTATTTGTATGGGGAAAAGTTTGAGATCTACACGGATCATAAGAGTTTGAAGTATCTATTTCTCACAAAAGGAGTTGAACATGAGACAAAGGAGGTGGATGGAGTTGTTAAAGGATTATGACTGTGAGATAAGATATCATCCAGGAAAAGCGAATAGAGTAGCAGATGCTCTTAGTCGAAAGTCGGCTGCAGGAATAGCTAGTTTGAGGATGGCAGAATGGAAATTGTTAGAATCTGTAGCAAATTCCGAATTTAAATTGGAAGTGGATTGTCTTACTGGTGTGCTTAGTGCATTAAGGATTGAGCCAGAGATTATCCAGAGAATTAAAATTCTGCAAGAATCTGACCCAGAGATTTTGAAAGTGAAAGATGCTGTATCTTTAGGGAAAAGATCAGAATTTCAGATCTTTGATGATGGAATAGTAAGATGTCAAGGACGACTTTGTGTTCCCGACAACGAGGAATTAAGGAAGGAAATTCTGTCGGAGGCACATAAGAGTAATTATAGTATCCACCCAGGAAGTACAAAGATGTACAGAAATTTGCGTCAGCAATTTTGGTGGAATGGTATGAAGGCAGATACGGCTAAGTACGTTTCTCAATGTTTGACATGTCAGCAAGTAAAAGCAGAGCATTGTAAACCCGCAGGACTTTTGAGACCATTAGTCATTCCTGAATGGAAATGGGAACATATAACGATGGACTTTGTGCAAGGATTGCCAAGGACATCAAGTAGTCACGATTCAATTTGGATTATAGTGGATCGATTGACTAAGTCGGCACATTTCTTAGCGATTCGCATGGATTACCCAATGGATAAGTATGCAGACATGTATGTAAGTCAAGTGGTACGCTTACATGGTGTTCCAGTGACCATTACTTCAAATCGAGATTCGAGGTTTACTTCGAATTTTTGGAGAAGTCTCCAAATTGCATTAGGATCTAAGCTTCAGTTTAGTACAGCTTTTCATCCCCAAACAGATGGTCAATCGGAAAGAGTAATCCAGATATTAGAGGATATGTTAAGAGCTTGTGTGATTGATTTCAAAGGAAGTTGGGATGAAAGATTGCATTTGGTAGAATTCGCCTATAATAATAGTTTCCAGAAAAGTATAGGCATGTCACCTTATGAAGCATTATATGGAAGGAGATGTAGGACTCCCGTTTGTTGGAGTGAAGTAGGTGAAAGGAAATTGACAGACTGAATTAGTACAAGTTACCGCACGAGGCTGTTGATATTATCGGGAAAGGCTTAGAACAAATTTCGTAGTAGACAAAAAGATTACACAGATAGACGTAGGAGGCCTTTGGAATTTGGTATAGGAGATCATGTATTCCTTAAGGTATCTCCAATGAAAGGAATATCTCGATTCGGGATGAAGGGTAAGTTAAGCCCTAGATTTGTTGGACCTTTTGAAATTCTGGAAAGGATAGGTGACGTGGCTTATCGTTTAGCGTTACCTCCTAAGTTAGGAAATCTGCACGATGTGTTTCATGTATCGATGTTGAGGAAGTACCAGCCGGATCCTGGTCATATACTCAATCATGAAGCCATCAAAATGGATGAGAAAGTGAGGTATATTGAAGAGCCTGTGCAGATATTAGATCGAAAAGAGCAAATTCTTAGGACCAAAAAGATCCCATTGGTTAAGGTGTTATGGCGACATCATGATGTGGAGGAAGCCACATGGGAAAGTGAGGATCAGATAAAGGAAAAGTATCCCTATTTATTTCAAGAAGGCGCGAGTAGTGCTTAAATTTCGAGGACGAAATTCTCTAAGGAGGGGAATTGTGGCATCCCGTAAATTCAAAGCCGAGCCTTAAGGTGTGTTAAATGTCTTTAAATTAGGTGATAGAATTTTATGGCTTATGCTTTAGCCAATTTGTCTTTTAATTTGATGAATTTTGCTTGTGTTGTGGAAATTTAAATTTAAATGCTTGGCCATATGATTTAAATTTCAATAATAAAAAATATATATATATATCCCAAGACTTTGGCCAAGATGAAATTTGAGTTTAGAAATATTAATTAAAAGGAATTCAAAAAAAAAAAGAGAGAGAAAATAAGGTTATTTTCGAAATGGGCCTTGAACCCATTAGCCTAGAGCTTGGTGGGCCAAGCTAGTCGGCCCATTGGGCCCAAGAAGGATTTTCGACCAGCCCAAGAAGGAGTGGCCGGTTGGGCCTAAGCCCAAGCCCATTAACCCAAATCAAATTTCAAAAATTGAAATTACAAGTGGCCAAAGGAAGAGCATGTATTGGCCATGGTTGAGGTGGATTAATCATTGCAATTGAGGGGATATAAAAGGGGATTAGGAGAGAGAGTGGCCGGCTCTTGCTCCATTTTCGTCCAAGAGAAGTGAGAGGGAGAGAGAGATTTCGAGAGAAAGGGAGAGGAGAGACCGAGAGAGAGGAGGTGGAGCCGAGAGTTCCCGCCGCCCGTTCGCCGTACGCCCGCCTAGTCCGACCGCCGTACGCCGCCGTTCATTGCTGTTGGTTCATCTTTGAGGCAAGTGGGGGTTCCTTTACTTCTCTTGCATGTTGTTTGATGGTTGCATGTTCGGTTTTAGGGGTGATTTGGGCGAAATACCGAAGTAAGGGTTGAATGTGTTCATGTTATGTGGCTGTTTCCGTTCGGTTGGTGGTAGACAGTATCTTATTCGAGCTTGCATGTGTACTTGGAGTGCGATTTTGGCTTCGGTGTCTTCATGGACGTTGAAGCTAACATCTTGTAGTATGACATACTCGAATTTCATGGAAAACGATGGTGATATGTGGGGTCAAAAGCTTTGTTATACGGAGACCTCAGATCTGCGAATTTCCTACTGACCTTTTGTTGATTTCTTGGTTGCATGTCGATTTATGTTGGAGATCTCACTTTGTTGTCTTCTTGAAAGTTGTAGAAAACACCCTAAGCTACAACATACTCGAAAATGAGGCAAAAATAACAAGTATAACTTGGTGAATCGGCTAGATATTTGAGACGGATGGTTCTGTTGAAGTGAACCGAGACACCCGAGACTTCATGGGTTAAAATGGTGACCAAAATCTGGGTATTTTACCTAGATCCCTTCATAAAAATTTTAAAGGACACATTGATGTATAACATACTCGAATTTCAGAAGAAACGAAAGAGATTTGATGGGTCAAACCTAAGTTTTTCGGTGATGTACGTTCTGGACGAAACGGTAGAGGTTCCGAAGCTTCGTGGAGTTATATAAATTAATCTATAAATAATTTGGCTAAGAGTTCTTCATGAAAAATGCACGAAAATGTGTTGGCTATTATCCTGTAAAATTTGGGAATTTTCGGATAATTGAATTAATTCGAAACCTGTGCAATCTGGCCGTGATCCGAATGTTGTGTGTATTTTGTGGAAGTTTGGGAAATTATGTAAAATGCGAATTAGCCATGGATTTTATGTGAAATCTGATTCTAATTGTTTTTTTAAGGATTGATTGAAGATTATGATTTTTGGAAAATCATAAATATTAAATATAATATTTATTTATGAAAATAGATAATATAATAATATAATAATAAAGTAATAAAATAATAAAATAATAATAAAATAAAAGGTGGATTATTTTATTGGCCATGAGTCCTATGGAATTATGATGCATGTATGATCATGAATTATGATGCATTGCTATATGACATTGATGCATGTATGATCATGAATTATGATGCATTGCTATATGACATTGATGCATGTATGATCATGAATTATGATGTATTGTTATATGGCACTGATGTATGAATGATCATGAATTATGATGCATTGCTATATGACATTGATGCATGTATGATCATGAATTATGATGTATTGTTATATGGCATTGATGTGTGAATGATCATGAATTGTGATGCGTGTATGTAAATCATATGCCATGAAATAACAAGATGAAAAGGATGATAAAAAGTGGAAAATGTGGATGAGAATGAGGTTGTGGTGGAGGATGTTGTCTGGTGGCCTGGTGGCGTAATTCCAGAGATTCCCTGGGAGTTTCAGGATGCCCGGAATGTGGGGGGCCGGAAGCCCTGTCGGAGGTTTCTGCTCGAAGGGAGTGACTCGCGATGCCAGGATTAGGGTGCGAGATCCCCGGTTAGAAGGGTAAAGGCCGGAAGCCCCGTCGGAGGTTTCGCCCGAAGGGAATGCCTCGTGATGCTAGTTGAGATGCGAGATGCCCGGAATGTGGGGGCCGGAAGCCCGGTGGCCATGAGATGGCTGGATACTGGGATCCCCGTCGGAGGTTTCTCGCCGAAGGGATGGTGATGATGGTGAATTTGATGATTTGAGAAAAGATAATGTGGGGATCAATTGATAAATAAAAGTGGAAATTGATCTATGATGTGATATGCATGGTGATGCATGGCTAATGATGATGTGATATGCATGGTGATGCATGGCTAATGATGATGCGATATGCATGGTGATGCATGGCTAATGATGATTTGATGTGATATGCATGGTGATGCATGGTTAATGATGATGTGATATGCATGGTGATGCATGGCTAATGATGATGTGATATGCATGGTGATGCATGGCTAATGATGATGTGATATGCATGGTGATGCATGGCTAATGATGATATGATGTGATATGCATGGTGATGCATGGTTAATGATGATGTGATGATAATGATATATGAGATGCCATGATGATGATATATATGCTATGATGATGCATGAATACGCTTGACATCAAAAAGGTAAGCAATGCCTGCATTGTATGATGGTATGCATGGTGCACTTGAGTTGTTATTGGATTTCCCTATCTCTGAGTGGTTGTACTCACCCCTTTTGGGGATAACATTTCAGATTAGCACTATGCCGCTACCCGTTGTTTCGCGTGGGGTATTTTACGGTCTACGCCGTCGATGTTGAGGTGGAGTGTACGGAGTTAGATTGTCCCTCTGTGCCCGGTTTGACGTTCATCCGAGTGCGATGCCTAGTTATGTATGATATCGGCCTGGGGGGCCCCGTCATACAAGAGTTCATTTCTGTTCACGTCCGTTGAGATGGTGCTATGCGAGGATGCTTGCCGCCGCCACCACCCGATGCACCGGGTTGGGTGTGAGACTCACGCGCGACGAGTAGGAGCCGAGCTTTTTGATGTAGATAATCGACACCTTTGATGGGAGCTTGTGCGCTTGATGTAGAGGGTTGATAGTTTCTTTTTGAGATTTTAGGCAGGACATGGCAGAGTCCTCGCTTTTCTTGTTTTGTATCGACCCGAGAAAGGAGGAGTCCCATCTTAAAAGAATATGTAAATAAAGTGTCGATGTTCGTATATAAAATCCTGATGTGTAGCTGGTGTGTATTTGTATCATGGGTTAGAAGGGAGATAGATGACAATGTAAATTTTGCTTCCGCTATGAGTTGCGCATGGGACCGCTTTAAAAAAAAAAAAAAAAAAAAAATGCCTGTAATCTGGCAAGGCTTTATTTAGCCAATAGATAGAGATGGTAGAAGATGTAATCATCGGCACTGTTAACGACCTGCGAATGGTTCGGGGTGTTACAATCAATGATACACAATAATTTCAATGACCAATGGTTTGAAAAAAACTAGGAAGCGAGTAATGACCACCTCGACTTCGGAAAATAGATGGAATATAATGAAGAAACTCTTAAAAAAACTTGCTTCATCATTGTGGACGGTACAAGAAATCGAAGTGAGAAACGAAAAGGCAAGACGATAGAAAGGAAGTAAAGAGGTTATTCATGGAGCAAAATGAATCCCACTCATGAACTACAATCGAGGAATTCACCAACTGCTTCAATTTCGAATTGATGCCGACGTAGAAGAAGAATCAAAAGTAGAAGAACATTATAGTAGATGAAGTACAAGGACATTCTTAGCCTTTCAATGGCTGAAGAGAGAGGTTTCAAATAAGGGCCTGGCCTCATTGACTGGTCAAGGGTATTTTGTTCTTTACCTTTTTGATTTACTTTCCTTTCCTTTTTCCTTTTCCATTTTTTTTTTCATAAAAAAGACAAACTCAAAAAAGAAAAAAACAAGGTAAAACTTTAAGAAAGAAAAAGAAAAAATTACAAGCAGGAGGGCTAGTCCCGGCCCTCTTGCCTGGCCATCGCCCCATCATCACATCAAGGTGTTGGCTATGGCCGACAAGGTCCTTGGCACCTTCTGACCCTCGCTAGAATCAAGAGAGAGCCGTGACCCTCTCCCAAACGTAGGTACCCACATGAAAATGGTGAAGCAAGCATTCGAGTAGTTTTGTGGTGGGACTCATATTCTTCGTCTTCAAGTTCTTGGGGGCTTTCAGATTTCATTGCTAACCATGACCTTGTAGTTATTCTGCAACGTGGAGTTCTTGCAATGAGCGATCGCACCTTGAATCATTCTCTACAACTCCTCCATTGATTAGGCCTTCGAGTGGCAACCTCCTCCCGTCCAGACCCCTCCTCCTCCGCCACCAAACCCGCTCTACCATAGAGTCGCAACCCTCTACTAGTTCTAATGAGGACTAGCAAGACCTCACCTTGAGTGGGCGAGCCGACCATTGTTGAGACACTAGCAACCCTACTAGCCATAGCCAATGCCTTGTCTCAAGAAGGGGCAGTGACCATAGGTAGGGTTGGATTTTTTTTCTTTTTTTGTGTTTTATTATTTTAAGTTTTAACTTTTTCTTTTTTAAATTTGTCTTTATTAAAATAAAATTAAAAAAAAGAAAGAAGAAAGAGAAAAATGAAAGAACATAAAAAAAAAAAAAAAACTAACGGATGAAAAGGCCCTTGATAAGGTCAAGCCATTCTTTGAAACTAAAACGGCCATTTCAGAGTCTTATTTGAAATAAAACTCCTTTCACGTTGTTATTTAAGAAAATGATGGTGCTCCATGCCCTTATTTAAAATAACATCCACTCCAAACCCCATTTTTTTTAAAAAGAAAAAAGAAAAATAAGCATAATTTCTCCCAAAAAATTGTAGATACACTAGAACGTGACATTGCCGTGGTAATAAATAACTGAGCAAATTCCTGAAAGACTGATTGTAGTTTATATTGAATAAATATACATAGAACAGAAATACTAAAAGAGAGTGAAGTGACGATTGTATTAGATAATTAATTATTTCAAATAGATTGTTACAATAAACCTAACATCATTCAATCCATATTATTATCGGGTTGAATATAGGAAAAAACACAGGAAACAAAACTCAACAAATCGGACAGTCCCCAAGTCGTAATCACGGCCAAATAAGTTGGACCACACTTTATGAGAGTTTCTTAAAATATTCCCACGGGCAAAATAACGTATGCTATTTTGTGTTGACTGCACGAAGAACGGCAACGTGAGATTGCCCCGTCGCTAGAAAATATACCAGATTGTGTGGATCCGAACATCTTCTTAAACTGGTGGCGTGTAGGCACTATCCTCAGTCTAAACTTTAAGTACGATAACGATGCACATGTTTGGCCGGCGGTCTTTTCAGTCAATTCATGCGCCAATTGACAGGTCAAAGATACAAACACGATCCACGTTGATATTTAGTTAAGCTTATACGTGGATCATGTCCACAACTTGTGACCCACAAATCATAAATATGACTGGAAGAATATTCCACTGGCCAAAGACGTAGGAAAATTGATGACAAATGTTCAAAATGAGCAATAGAAAGTGATGACACATCACCTAGAGGTGGTGGATTTGATAGGGTAACTTGACAATGACTTGGTTGATATTGTTGTCATCTTGATTGAACATTTCCAATTCCTAACTCAACAAAAAATTCAAAAAAAAAAAATCAGCTTATATTATTTTCCATTGTCATCCTTAGCGAAAAAATAAATTTGGAAAACTTGGGGCTTCCACTTGGCTGGTCAAAACAAAAAACAAATTGCCTTCTATTCTTATGTATCAACACCAACATTGTATTTCGCTATGGCAATCAACGTGAAACACATGGGAAAAAAACCTACAGGCACATAGTCGAGGAAAAGACTTCTTCAAATAGAACTAGCTTTGATACCGAGATGAAATATCAAAGATAGAATTGAGAAAGTTTTATATATTCAATAACGAAGAATACAAGAGATATTTGTAGACTGTACAAGTGGTTAATGATAATGAAGAATATAAGCGATATATGTAGATTGTACAAGTGGTTATCCAAGGTAAGAATACCTTACTTCTATCCAATCTTATATATAATACCAATTATAGTTACCATAGAGGTAGTTGTCAAAATTGGAAAAGACTTACTCCCATGTGATTTAAAGGTGCCTTGATCACAAGTTCCTATCCCCAAATCACTCATTGATCTAACGGAATTTAGATTCGTTGTGGCATAGGTTCGACATGTGCACCGGACATATAATATAATTCCAGTTATTTCTCAATTTGCATTAGATCATGCATTGTTGACAGGTTCACTTAGAATTAAACGATGATTGTAATTCAAACAAAACATATTAATCACAAAAATAAAACTCTTAGAGTTATCGACACTGATTGCTCCTTACCAACTTTTTTAAATTATAAAAAAAAAGAGTATCAATTCCAATCAATCAAGCATAGACATAATCAATGAAAAAATTGATAGATCTGCCAGTGTCTCTAAATAAATATAATTTAAAAAACTGTGATTTGAAATTAAAAATAATTTAATCGCTGTGGTGAAAGGCTACTACTACATTTAACAAGTGCAAACAAGTGGAGTCTGTTCTATGTTCATGTGATTCCAAGCTAGACCAACCTTTTGGCGTCCCTAAATTTTTATTATCAACGGAAAATGTGTACTTTTTCGAAATGTGGATTACCTTTTGTTTGTCCTTAGCTTATTACGACATCTGGACATCGTTCAAGTTCTGCCGCAATGTTCTTGGGCCGATCCTCTCCCGCTGTCATCACGTGATGCGATGTGAATGTTGACCAAATGACATGAAGTGCAGACCCAACGAATGTGAGAAAGTTCTAAAAACAGAAAGCAACGCTGGCAGACGTTTCACATGTTTGTTGGATACCTAATATTTTGTCTTGTTGCACAAAGTAGAACCGCGTCCCTGCCAGATGCTTATCGAGCTTTGAGTATGGAATCTGCTGTGCCAAAGTCTTTCTTCAATGAAAGACTCAGTAAGGCATATCTTTTACAGTAGCAGAGTACCAGTGTACGTCAGAACTCAAAAATGAAAGATTCCCTTCGGGCAACATAGATTGCGCGTCAAACTGCAAGCTGGCATGGTCCCATTTGCACTTACGACGTTGAGGTTACTCAACAAAAGCTGCTGAGTGATTCTTGGAATTGTCGCAAAGGTCGAAGCACTAAATTTTTTGCCTTCTCTATCAGTCCAGTGCATAATTCAGCCAAGATGTTGAGGAGACACAAGATACATGTGCATAAGTTAGTTGTATGTTAACACCTAAATTTTGATTAAATAATTAGGGTTAAATTGCGTAGAAAATTAGATACTGACTCGGCCCTAACAAAAAAAAAATTTCACATTGCATGGGCATTAATATTATTTGCATCAAACCCAACCATGGGCAGCTGTGTTGGTATTAATCTCTCCTTCAACACTAAGATCGAAAGTTCGAATCCTTGCGTTGCTAACATAACTTAAGTGGGGGGCCATGATGTTAGGGTCCCGTGCTAGCCTCTCTCTAGGTATAATTGGTGATCTTCATTGGGCTTGTCGGGCTGGTGGCGGCCATGAGCACCCAATAAGGTGTGCTAGGCTGGATCTTGGATTAAAAAAAAAAAATTATTTGCATCAACTAAGTTTTAGTTTTATTATTTTTCCCTTATTTTATCTTATTTCAGATAAATAATTCTTTTTTAAAAAATTATATTTTTATTTTAATAACAAACGAAAACAAAAAATTTAGGGGCTTGGGCCCTATGTAGCACCGACACGGACACACGACACGCGACACCTACATGACACGATATGCTAACACGTTATTTCTCAAACAATAGAAAATTTCGATACGTTATATATTAAATATATATATATATATATCCAAAAATAAAAAATAATAATAACAAGAGTATAGAATTAATTTATACTAAAATTATTAATCCAACATTTGTTAATATTAAATATTATTTTAATTTGATAGAGATTGAATGAGAAATTCAAAAATTGCAAACACAAAAGAGTAAATTTGAAGGTGTTAGAAAAAACTCATTTATTGTTTTAAAGTTGACAAAACCTTTCCAAAAGACTAGTCTGAAGACTTGCAAACTCAAGTGTTATAGTCAGAAGAATTCTAGACTCTACTGTCACAGTCTTAAGACTGCCAGACTCTAATTTCAAACTCTGCCCTCACTGACAGTTTCTAGACTGAAGAATGAAGACTTATCCAGATGCGGGATTATCTTCAAAGATTCGATTTGTATGGTTTTTGAAAGACCTTATACTTGGATATAGCACCTATATGATCAATTATCCTTATTAGAATCAATTCGGATAATCAAATCTTTTGAATGGCGAGTATATTTGGAAAGTTCTACTTATGGAAACTAAGATCCTGATTGTATGGGCAAACATGATTGATGGGCTTTCATCTCGATTTTTAAACGATTTGAGAACTCCTTAATTGATTCTGTCCAACAGGTAGATTGGAAGAATTCCTTTGGAAAGTGCTAGCGGTCGTTTTGGTATGAATGAGTATTTAAGGCAAACTTGCTAGTTGTTCGAGAAAGAGCGTGAAAGAAAAATTTCAAAGTTTGAAACTTCCTAATTCTTTGCTATTTCAATTGTCGAGCTCAATTTGTACTCAAAAGAGAAAGTAAATACTTGTGAGACTTCGCAAGAGTGTAGTAGAGTCTCTGCACTGTGAAGCCAAGATCGTGAGACTATAAAATCTCTTTTAATTCATAATGGATTCCAGCTAGTAGGCTGTCAGTACAGGAGAGTGGACGTAGGCTTGATTTAAGCCGAATCACTATAAACTCTGTCTTCTCATTCTCTTCCTTGAACTCTCTTATTCATTCTTAAATTTATTTAATTGTTAAACTCACTTTAGTCCACTACTTTGTAGATTCCATTTCAAAAGAAAAAGTGTGTATAAACATTTTCGCAAAAATTTCTTTTAACACATATTCACCCCACTCTAGGTGTTCATACTAGGCCTTTCAATTGGTATCAGAGTTTGTGTACTTATTTCATTTGAAGTGTTTATTACTTCTTAAGCTAAATATCTATGGCTAGTATTTTGGCTCCAAGATTGGTTGAAGGACAAAGCAACACTAGACCTCCATACTTTGATGAAAAGGAATAGAACGTGTGTAAAAACAAAACGAAAGCATTCCTGAGATCGAAAGATCCCCTAGAATGGGATGTTGTGGAAAAATGGATCATTCCCAAAACTACATCAACCTCAGAAAGAAGGAAGGAAGTTGAAGATACGGGCAAATTATCACAAACAGAATTGACCAAGAGACAAGCTCTTGATACTAAAGTCATCTACTCCTTATACTGTGCTTTGTCTCCTACTGAGTATAACCAAATTTCATCTTGTGAAACAACAAAAGAAGTTTATGATAGATTGCACGTTACCTATGAAGGAATTGATCGAGTAAAGGAAAAGAATATCAATATTCTACTTGGACAATACGAAGCCTTCAAGATGAAGCCTGATGAATCCATCACTGATATGTTTAGTCGCTTTAAAGAAATCGTAAATGACCTGGCATGTCAAGGACAACCAATCTCATGACCAATGAAGGTTAATAAACTGCTGCGTGGACTATTTAAAGATTGGAATCACATGAAGATATCAATTAGAGAAGCCCAAAGGATCATGCCTCTTTCAGTAGATGAACTGGTTGGCACACTTCAGTCATATAAAGGGAAGCAAATCAATGAGGATGAAGATTCTAAAGGTAAGAAGTCAATTGTTTTGAAATCTAACAATGATTCTGATGATATAGATTCTGAAGATGATTTGGACGATGAAGAGCTAGCATACATGATCAGAAAGTTCAGGAAGTTGAACATGAAGGGAAGAAGATTTAACTAGAAGAAGCAGAGCATGCAAAAGTTCCAAAAAAGATCAGCTGAGGACAATGAAACCAGCCAAGATGTGATTTGCTTCGAATGCAAGAAAAATGGGCATATCAAACTTAACTGTCCTTATTAAAGAAAAGGAAATGAAAATCTGAGAAATACAAAAAGACTCTTAAAGCTAAGACATGAAGTGATACGGAATGTGAGGAAAGTGATGAAGAATATGCCAATATCTGTCTAATGGCAAATTCTAAATCGGATACAAACTCTGAAACAGATTCAGATTCAGACTCAAACTCAGACTTAGACTCAAACAAGGAAATTGAGGTAAGCAATTTAAAAATTCCTGTTAAAATCTCGAAGTATATAGATGAACTCTATCTTAGTCTCAAAGTTTCTCTTAAGAGAATTTCCGAACTAAAAAGGGAAAATTCTAAACTTAAGTAACATGAAACTCATTGAAAGAAAGGTTTGAAAATCTAGATAAAAGTTTTGTTGATTTGAAGACAAACTTTGATTCTCTTACAAGAGAGAATGCACTTTTGAACGAAGACATCTCAAACATCACAAAAAGATTTTTAATAGGATCCGAGAAGTTGGAGAAAATTCTTTCAATACAAAGATCTTAGTTTAAGGATGGTAGGCCCCCATCTTTGCTTCCCTCTCTCCCTCTCCTCCAAGGCTACCGTCCACCCCACTCCTCTCTCCCTCCATTTGCCTTGTGCGATGCCAGCAAGCTAGAACAAAACCAGCAATAGCCCATCGCACGCTAGAATGCCGTTGCCACCGCACGCCTTTGCCGTCACGCTGGACCCACGCCGCCTAGCCCATCCGCATCGCTCACCCTTGCTTGCCCCTCACGCCATTCTAGCCTTTGTCCAGCAGCTTGTAGAGCCAAATTGGAGCTTGTCCAACCACCATGAGCCGCCGTGGACTGCCCTTCAAGCCACTGAAGCCCCCCCACCGGTCCACCGGAGTCCTCACCATGCCAACCTAGCTCGTTTTCTTCTATTTTGTAGCCTCAAACAAAAGCGGGTTTTGTGGGTTTTCAGCACTATTCCAAGCCCGTTTTGAGGTGTTTCCGAGCCTTGGATTCTAGGCTCACTTTGGAGAAAAGCGACCCTCGTTTCGTTCCTGATGTTTCGATCTGAACGAATTGTTAAACGAGTGAGTTTGGCTCACTAATCCTTGCTTAGTATGCTAATGATGTTTAGGAATTGATTAGATTTGATTAAGTGCAATTAGGTGGATAGATTAGATTATAATAATTAATTAGGGATTTACCTATGCATTTTAGGCAAATGGTAAGTGTACTTAGCAAGAAGACAAGCCCTATTATTTATTGAATGAGTCTCGGTAATTTTCCGGACTCGTTTCAGCTTCCAATTAGGTATTCCGAGCTTAAATTGGATTTATTATTATTTATTTAATATTTTTATAATTAATTAATTATTTATTTAGTTTCCAGAAATTAGGCTGGGATAGTTGATAACTAGAATTTTGCGCTGATCGCAGTGGTGATCTATGTTTATTAAATTGAGTACCTGATTGTGCAAATTGAGTGAAATTGCGTGGATGACTATTTTATTTTAAAATTGGTTAATTTTGGCAAGTAAATGTGAAATTGATTTCATTGCATCATGTCAGCTCGATGACTGAGGATGTCATCTAGGAGAAAGATATAGTATTGGCTTGATGATTCAATCTACCACCTTGGAGAATGCACGTGGCTCGGTGATAAGATATATCGCATCAGAGAATGCATATGGCTCGATGACTAGATATATGTATATTATCTCAGAGAATGCATGTGACTCGGTGACAAGAAATATTGCCTCGGAGAATGCACGTGGCTTGGTGACAAGGAATATTGCCTCGGAGAATGCACGTGGCTCGGTGATAAGGAATATCATCTTGGAGAATGCACATGGCTCGGTGATTGGTTCTCTTGGTTGAGACTGGATAGTAATGGTTAAAATGACTGGGAAATGGTCAAATTGACATGTAATCGACTAGGTTAATTGATCGATGTTTCGATCTGTTGCAATTGTTAGGTGCCTATTGAATTGTATTGATTTGCAAGTGGAATCTGAGGCCAAGGTAAATCCTCTTACTCGTGTTGTGCATAGGCAATCCTCGTAGTGTATTGGCCTCTTAATTAAGTCTTAGGGGGTAAAACTCACTAAGATGTTGTCTAAGTGATTATTGCATAACCATTTCAAACCCATCGATGGCAGCACCTCCACCTCATTGTCCTCCCATGCATTTTGGCATTCTTGAAGAGATTACTGAGATAGGGTATCATTTTCCGATCGACCTTACCCAAAAAGACTAGAGTACATTCTGATTAAGTCGACTGTTTGGATTAACGTGGGTAAAGATGCCCTGAGGCCCCATGAGTATAGGTCGTGGTATCGTCACTACTATGACGGGTGAAGAGAGGGCCCACCACTGGAAAGTGATGTGCTTATGTTCATTTTGGAGGAAGCATTTGGAGAGGGGATGACTGATCATAAGGATGGGTCAGTGGTCAATGCAAAAGACCTAAGCTCGAAAGTAACATTGACTCTCCTAAACAATCAGCAGTAGACTCCAGTTGGAGCATGCCTGAAGGAGAAATTGATTAAGAAGAGGTGTACCTAGAAGAGAACTAGGAGGAGGAACCTTGGGAGGAGGAACCCTAGGAGGAGGAACTTGAGGAGAAGGAACTTGAAGAGGAGGAACCTGAGAAGGAAGAACCCGAAGAAGAGGACCTCGGTGAGGAGCCGGAAGAAGAGTCAGGAGAGAATCTCGAGGATGATCTATAGTACGACCCGAATGAGGACTAAGGTTCCATCCTGTTTGCAAACCCTGGGTTGGGAGCTGTTATGTGATAGATCAGACTTTGGTGAATAGTATTGTAATATATACTATGTGGTTTGCTTGTGTAAAAGTATGGTTGTGGTTTTTCAATCGTGAAAAATATAGCCCTATTTTTATATCTCATTATGTTATTGTCTGGGGATTATTTCATGCTTCCGCATGCATATTAAAATAAAAAGGGTCGGTGATGCGTCTTGGGACGTCACTATTAATCGACCAGGTAAGAGATGGGCACGCGTTCGAGGATTGGGATGTGACAGCTGGACAGTTATTTATCTTGCAGGATTAATATGTTTTTTGTGTTTGTAGAATTAATGCTATCTAGGTCCTAATCAACTTATTTTTATAAGATATCACGTTTTACTTAAGTATTGTTTTGCAGGTCAAAAATTTTCAAATCTGTAGGAAAATTTTGTCACCATCAAAAATGGGGATATTGTTAAAGAAAACTCCTTTATTGTTTTGAAGTTGACAAACATTTCCAAAAGACTAGTCTGAAGACTTGCAGACTCAAGTGTTATAGTTTGAAGAACTCCAGACTCTACTGTCAAAGTTTGAAGACCGCCATACTCTAATTTCAAAGTCTACCCTCACTGACAATTTCCAGACTAAAGAATGAAGACTTATCTAGATGCGGGATTATCTTCAAGGATTTGATCTGTATGATTTTTGAAAGACCTTATGGTTTGATATAGCACCTATATGATCAATTATCTTTGTTGGAATCAATTCGGATCATCAAATCTTTTAAATGGCAAGTATACTTGGAAAGTTTTACTTATGGAAACCAAGATCCTGATTGTATGGACAAACATGATTGACGGGCTTTCATCTCAATCTTCAAACGCTCGAGCTCCTTAATTGATTCAGTCTAATGGGTAGATTGGAAGAATTGGAAAATGCCAATGGTCGTTTTGGTATGAAGGAGTATTTAAGGCAAACTTGCTAATTGTTTGAGGAAGAGCATGAAAGAAAAATTTCAAAGTTTGAAACTTCATAGTTCTTTGCTATTTCAATTGTCGAGCTCAATTTGTACTCAAAAGAGAAAGTAAATACTCGTGAGACTTTGCAAGAGTGTAGTAAAGTCCCTGCACTATGAAGCCAAGATCGTGAGATTGTAAAATCTCTTTTGATTCATAGTGGATTCTAGCAAGTAGGCTATCAGTGTGGGAGAGTGGACGTAGGCTTGATTTAAGTTGAACCATTATAAACTTTGTGTTCTCATTCTCTTCCCTGAACTCTTTTATTCATTCATAAATTTATTTAATTGTTAAACTCACTTTAGTCCACTACTTTGTAGATTCCATTTCAAAAGAAAAAAAATGCTCATAAACGTTTTCGCAAAAATTTCTTTTAACATTTATTCACCCCCTCTAGGTGTTCATACTAGGCCTTTCAGAAGGAACATGTCCTATTTTTTTACATTTGTCAGAAATTAATGAGATTTCTTATAGTCCTAGACCGAGTTCGAAGTTCATGATATAGATTGACTTGAGCTCCTATGCAAAACAAGGTTTGAGAAAAATGAAAATCTAGGAAAAGAACTCTCAAAGTACTACCAAAAGAAAAGGAAATAATTAAATTTGCCATGGAAAATATGACCGAAAGAGATAACTCGCAAGTGACGCCTACGAGAGGTGGAAAGAAGTAAAAAAAATCACAACTTTAACTCTGTAGGGGTAGTGGAGCGACACCAGCAAAAAGAGGGGCGTTCCATCGTCACTCATGGGAAAATCAAAACTTATAAGTGAGAAGTTTGAGAGTGAAAATTTTCTTATTTCCCCTTTATTTTTGTTATTTTCATTATTTTTTCATATATTTATATTTTGACCCCTCAAGTATTGAAAATTTTTAAAATTGACCCTGTATGTGTCGAAGTCGCATGTCAGAAATTTGGAGTCGCGTGTCGAAGCGTGTCTGGAAGAGTTGACTACGTGTTGGAGCGTGTCGGACACGTGTCGGAGTGTTGGACACGACACAAAGGCTTCCGAAGAGTGTCGGTGCTTCTTAGCTTGGGCCTGACCCTAGCCCCCTCTCCTCTTCCCCTTCACGAGCATCCACTCCTCCTACCTACCCTCCTCCTTCCCTACATCTCACAGGCGAGGAGGACACCTACGCAAAGCAGAGTAGAGTAGCCGGTGATGGATGGGACAAATGGGCAAGCGCCTTCAAAGCTGCCAAACGGAGCACAACAAATTTGGCCAAGGTAGGGCCAAACTTCCCACAGAAGGGACGGGGGATTGTACCCCGGTTCGGCTAAAGCAGCGCCAGTCTGCACGCCCAAATCCAGTGGCCAAGCCACGATTGTCGACCGAGCTCCTCACCTATAAATAGAGCAACCATGAGCTCGGTTGAAGGAGGGGAGTTTAGGAAGGCGAAGGAGAGAGAAATTGGGGGGGTGTTCTGGGGAGAGGCCGAGAGAGTAGGAGAGATCCACAGAGAGAGAGTGAGATCTGTGAGAGAGAGAGAGAGAGAGTGAGAGAGCTAAGAGCAAGGCTGAGAGCGTGAGAGTATTCTTTGGTGACAAATAAACTCAAAACCCAACTTCCCGAACCAAACCCAATTTTGTTTGTTGGTTGTGCTGACTTGCGGTCAGCTTCCCAAGGATCTCGACTGATCTATCGAGCTCATTCGCTGTTCGACGCCATGGGATGGGTAGGGACTCTCGGCCAGTCACCCCATTTTTGTGTCTTCTTTCCCTACATTGTTTCAGGCTTGCCCGACGGAGCCGCCATTGTTCGGTTCATGCGAGTTTCGGCCTTATCAGTGTACATGTTGCAATTGTGAGGTCTTCGGTGTCAATTGTTTTGAATCTTGGCTTGAGTTGCAGCTCGAGCTTGTGCTTGGTCATCTCCGTTTCTCACACCTCAGTTTGCGCCTACAAAATATTCGATAAAATGCCTAAGCTAGACTGGAAGATTCAACTCAAGGTGGTTCCGACCCGTTTATCATTATTTTTATGATATAATTTTTTATATTAAAAAATAGAAAAATCCCCAAAAAATATTTTTTTTTCAAAAAAATCAAAAAATGCTTAAAAATAGTTTTTAAGTTTTCTCTTAAGATATGAGGAGAACCTTGAAGAAAAGTAAGACAGTTACAAGTTTTTGGGAACAAACCTTAGATTGTTGTTTGCACACTTCCCCTATTTCTATTACGCCTTTATAATACATGGATTTCTATTTCCCTAGCTCAACTAGGAATTGAAACTTAAGACTCATGATTGGTATAAAATGCTACATGAATATTGCACTTGATGTTTAAACAAGATTAGGTATTGAAAGAACATTAATTGATTAATTAGTGTAATCAACTTTCAAATTCTAATTTCTCTAATTGCGTAAGAGTAAAATATGTCTCTCGATATTTTGCTTGGATTTTTAATCGATTCATCACAAATTGATTAGTGACAACTCTTAAATGAAAATGATATGCAAATTAAAAACTTGAATCATAAGTTGTGAATTGATGAACTTTGGAAATCTTAGGCTAAGCCTAAGCTTAGCAAGCCATTAGCCTCTATGTGCCCGTGAGAGGGCTCTCAAGGAGGTTGCGACATTCTATTTCGGAGGGCAAATGTGATTTTCAAGGTCCAATCATAGCCATGTTGTTTTCAGGTCATGTCACTGGCGATGTTGTAGAGCATTCAAAATAAGTAGTCAATTTGACATATGGCTGGCTATAATACATGATTTACATGATGATGCATATTGCATGACCCGTGGATTTGAAAATATGGGTTGGAGTCCCTTTCATGGTGCATACGATCGCATACATTTTTATTAGTTTCTTTGTTCATGGCTCCATTTTATAAGAATGGTAATTGTCACTTACTTAACCGTATCTTTGCTCATTTATTTATCTACCATTTGAGATTCTGAACACGAGGGGTTTAATTGAATGCACCTGAAAAGTGATTAGGAGTTAGTATGGGACTTTATATTAGACTAATTGAATAAGTTTATCAGATTAGGATTTATGACCGCATAGTTTTGGTTAATTCATAATAGACAATATTTATTATAAGTTCTATTCAATAGAAGGTTTTATTCAGTCAATAGTTTTCCGTTAAATGACTAGCTTTGGCTAAGGGTTTTACCCTTCACGTTATAATAGATTACCGATCATTTCTTAAATTCTGGATCTGGATTTAGGATGAGACACAGACAATTTCCATCTATGGTTGTGATCCACTAATCAAAAATCACTTGGCAAAACGGTCCTCGCACGAGATATGGACAGAAAATCTGGCCCGCTATATAAATAATTATGCATATTATTAGAAGAGAAAATAATTTGATACCTTACTTTGATTTATAACATCTGATGGGCGGCAATTATTTGAACCACAGTGAACTTCTATTTTCTTGAAGGGGACCCTAAATTATTACAATAAGAGCTTTTCGAAGGCAATGCTACGGACGTCACCCCATAGCGAAGCATCCATTAAGTTCATGCGGGGAAAATTGAACATCAATTCAAGCAATTAGTTCGCATTGATCTCACTTTAATTACAAGCTAGAAACGTTGCCACATTTAATGGAGATATCTAAAAAAGACTGAAAGTCCGTACTATCTCGTGAACGTTAACACTTGCAACTAATTTATCAAGATTTATTTGAGTTTCATATGGGATACTTTTTGGTAAAAAGTAATAAATATATTGAGGAAATGCCAAATATAAAAAAGATCCTGTTGCCAGAAAGGGGACTTTTTTTGTACTAGGAATTGGACCAAAATCCACCGATTCTAATTTTATGGAACCGTGAGCTAGATCAGCATCCCCCAAAACCACCTAAAATCAGTCGGTCTGGTCTAGTTTGGACGTTTTCCAGCTCAAGTGGTCCTCTATACTCATCCCTCGTCACACAAGTACAAGTTTTGGATAGGGTAAATGTGTCACCATAGGAATAATTTTGAGCTTTTCGTGACTTTTTTATTAATGTAATTGCTTATTTAACTTTCAGGAAAATGCCAAACATTTAATCATAGCAGTGTCATGATTCGCGAGCAAATTTCTCCAATCATAGATGGAGAAAATGTCAAACATTTGAATGGGATCCCCCTCCATTGCTTCCATTTCCCGTGAGAAAATTTCTTTGATATAGATGGAGAAAATTTTTCAACCACGAGTACACGCAACATCCAATATTTTGCAATTTTAATTATTTGTTTCATCTTTCCCGAATGGGGTCAGCATTTTTCTTGAAGAGCTGCACAATGTCTTATCATGTTTAGAAGACAAACTGACAGATAATGCAGATCATGATTTCAATGCTAATCAATGAACCTGATGAGCCAAAGAGACAAAGCTTTGGGAGGGAAAATCATGAAGAAACACACTTCCTAAACCCACAGGCACTATGCGTTCTCAGCAAGCTATGAGTACATGGATCAATTAAAATGTGAAAATAGTGATGGACATCTTAGACACATTTCATACATTTATTATTGACACCAGAACTATCCAAGTGAACACTTCTCAATTATATTATAATCTTACAGAACTGTACAAATGCAAAAATTCCATCAGGTAGGCTGGAGCTCACTTGTAAGTCAAACTTGAATTTCCTTAAAACTAAAATGAAATGGCAAATTGTAGTGCACACAAGAAGGAATTGTAGAGTCTTACATAACAGTCTTTTCCCTCTTTGCGGTAAGTTGCCTCTCTAAGATCCGCCACATTGCGTCTCAACCTACTCATCACGGTATTTAGCAACTGTTGACACCTAAATTTTGGCGATCTAGTCATTTATTAATTGCATAGAAAATTAGGGGTTAATTTTATCCCTAAAAAATAATCAATTACATATCATATTAATTTAGGTGCATTTATTTTTAATTTGCATTTTATGTTGGACCGGTGGTTCTGAGCTTTAACTTGACAGACTATGCTAAGCCCGCAAATCAGCCCAAGCCCGCATTCTCGGAGAGATTTTATGAATTTATCTTTGCGAGATTTCAAATTTGAGAAGAACTCTTTTGCAATCCTAAATTTGGAGGTGATCTTTGTGGATATTGACTTGAAGTAGGAAACAAAACCCTATCTATTCGGTTATAAATAGGTGGCTATATTACAGAAGGAAGGGGGGAGACAATTGAGTACACTAAAAATTGAGAAGACACGGGTGAGAAATTGAGAGGAGAAGGCGGATCTCGGAGACTCCTTTGATGTCAAAGATCTCCATGCTCTTCCGTGGTGTTTTCTCGGTGATGCTATTGTGTTCGTTGAAGGACGCCTAGTATCAATTGCCGATGTTCCAGTTGCTATACCACGCCAGGTGTCTTGTGGTGTCCGTGAGCCGCCCTCCCAACTTCACCAGCAAACGCTCGGATCTCTAAACGCCAAGTGCTGCTCCCGCTGATCTGCCACGCTAGGCGCTGCTCCCGTTGCTCTGTCACGCTAGTCTGTGTCAAGAAGGATCGAACAGCATCTTCTCCAACATTGATGTGGACTTTCAAACATCCAGCAAGTCATCCGCAACTTCTTTCGGTGTCCAGTATTGTGTCCGTGAGAGGCGCTAGTCCAGAACCTGCTGGTCTTGCTGCATCAACGTTGTGGCTTCCTGCTCAGCAACACCGTCAAACTTCCCGACGAATTATTTGAACTTTCGATAGTTTTTGCAGATTTCTTGGTGTCCCGAACGATAGCCCATTGAACTTGTCGTGACTTTGTCAAGCCATGCCGAGATACCGCCACAACCGTTGCCCTAGAGCCGAGCTGTGCCGTGCTGCGCCCACCATTGGTCCATTCTACCGATTGGGTTTTTGGAAGAAATTCAAATTTAGGTATAGATCTATTTTATTTTATTAGGAAGATTTAGTAGATTTAATTTCTTAGGTAGATTTGTTTATCTTGTTTTAGTTTTTGAGTATTTTATCTCTTTGTTTGAAGTGTTTTCCAATGCATGATTGAAATTCTCTGATGTAGCATCCAAATCGCAACCGCACGAATTTTTATTCTATCTATAAGGCTTTAGATGGAATAATTATTCACACGGGAGTAAAATTGATATCTTGATCTTTAAGGCTTAAGATCAATTTATTGATTTTATTAGCGAGATAATCAAGTTTGAATTTCAATTTGAATGGTGGATAATATTTTCAATGATCATGTTTATCTTTTAATTATTCCATTTATCCCGAAAATACAAAAAATTGCATTCACATCCCATGTGAATTAGGATTGATTGCATGATAGGTTAGTTAGTTTTTTTAATGCATGTTTAGATGATATCTAGCTTAGATGATATCTTTGAATTAGATTGCATTCATCTAGTTTTAAATTTGAATTGCATGTTTAATTATTTGGCCATTTTAATTTTGAATTTCATAAAAGACAAAAAAAAAAATTAGAATTAGGGCATTCTTTGTATGTCATTGCATATTAGGATAGATTGCATGCTTTTAAGAAAATAAAAAAAAAAATCATATGCACGTCATATAGAATTGGGTTCATGAAATGCACGTCATTTAGTAATTGCTAGGTTCATTTAATTAGAACTTCCTCGTCATTAGAGTTAGGTCATTTGGTTAATTTAGATTGCATATTTAATTATTGCATGTTCATTTAATTAGTGCATGTTCACTAAGAAAACACAAAAAATCATTTTTTACTTATGTCATATAGTTTCAGTCATATTGCCATGCCATATCATTGCATGTTAGATTAGTAACATTGCATTGCATGATTCTCATTAAAACGAAAATAAAAATTGAGTGATTGCGTGTTAATTAGAAATCATATTTAGGATTGCTAATGTGAATTCTGATCTAACAACGTAGATGCTTTCGTTGCTTTGAGGTAAGTCCGGCAATTTATTCACTGCTTTATCTGAGTGTTAAATTGGTGGTTTGCGCACTCGTATGATCACCTCACATGTTAGGGAAGTGAATTAAAATCCATTCAAGCTGCTTGGCAAACATTTTTTTCAAAAATAAAAGAGAAAGGTACCGAAAGAGCGTTAGTAAAAGCTAGTGTAATCAAGTCCCCGAACTCATAAATCTCTAGTTTGTAGAAGTAAAGTAAATCTCCCGTTACTTTATTTAGGTGTCTAATTGACCTACCAAAATAGATTAGTGGCAACTCCTAGTTAAAAAATCATTTGCATGTTATGAATTTAAACCTAAGTCGTAAATTGATATGGGCTTGGGAGAGCCCGAGTTAAATCTAGGCTTAACAATCCATTAGCCAAACCCTAGGTGGTTCACCTGAAAATTTGATCGCGACAATAACCTATAAACGAACAAGTCTAGTGTCAATCTCATGTCACTTTTAAATAGGCATATAGCACTGGTACTTTAATATGATTTCTCAGATAGAGCTGAAAAGAGCACATCATAGCAGAGGAGACAAGTCTTGGGGAATAGCAAAACATAAATAAGATGTACCCAATCTTCTAAGGCCTCTACAGAAACTCCACTATTTATGATAATGAAAAAACGAAAAACATTGAGAACAATATCACAATTCCATTAAAACTGGACTCAGTCAATAACCGCGATGATTTGAGAAACTCCAACTAGTCAAAAAGAAAAACGAAATCACATAACAAGCATTCGCCACCACACCAGGTCAACTCCATTATGCTACCCAACATCCCTTTGTCATGCACCGACATAAACTCAAGGAATGCGGAATCAGAGTTCTTCACACCTAAAAGGCTAAAATGAGCGATCTTAACTTTGACGAGCTCAATAAGCAACATTCAGCACGCAATTCATCTTTCCGATTTCATCTCACAAACTTTAAATGTATGAACTCTAAGAAAGCAAAATCATAGCAAGCGATCATCCTACACAACAGCATTCGACTTGCCGAATGGAGCTAATGCAAGAACCAAAATGAAACCGCATACACACAAACACCCGCCGCAAGGCCGCGTTATAATGAGCATGAGCACTGCCCTAGCCAACGGGGGGGAAAGACTAAGGGCATTTGACTAGCTGAATAGGAAGGAAAGACAGAGAGAGAACACTCACAAGAAGAGGTCAGCGGTGGCGTCGAGCGAGGTTAGCGGTGGCTCGCCAAGCGAGGTCAATGGTGGTGTCGAGGGCGAGTGGCGGTGGCGTCGAGGGCTAGCGGAGAGCTGCGTAGCGTCTCTCGGGGAAAGCTCGGAGCTGGGCGAGGGGGCTGCAAGTCGTGGGCTTCAAGGCACGACGAAGGTAGAGCAGCGGCGTCATGGGATCATAGCGATGGGGGTGAGTAGCGGCATTGGGCAGCAACAGCGGGTGGAGCAAGAGCGACGTCGGGTCATCGCGGGTCGATGTGGGCTGCAAGCAAGGCGCGGCAGGGCTTGGGATCTGCTACAGAGGGCTTCTGGTGTCGGTGCGAGTGAGCAGGGGGTCACTTGGAGTTGCGGCGGCTGGTAGAAGTGCAGAGCAGAGATGCGGCAAGGGAATCTCAGGTGGTGTCGAGCAAGGGCAAAGAACAGGCGAAGAGAGAACTGTGAAATTGTGAATCTAAAAGTGTCGTATATGAAAGTGAAAGTCAATTTGGGGGGTTTTTGAGCCCTAACCGGACCGGTTCCGGTTCCTAGAAAAGGGGAACCAGGAATCGGAACTGGTCCCTTTAGAACCAGAACAGTTCCCGGTTCTACCCGAGAACCGCGCTCACCCCTAGCCTTCTCTGGTCTATGCGTGGAAGTGGAATCTAAGAACCAAGCGCACGTGAGGTGGGTTTTGGGAGAAGAAGAAAGCCTCTGTATCGTGTGTATGGTGGTGGAAGACTGCTGAAAAGTCATGGCGCAACAAAAGGGGGTCTCCTTAGCCCATTGCCCCATAAGTGCCAACCAAGTCGCAAATGGGGTGGCTAAGACCCATCGTACCAATTTCTTAAGTCCAAAATGGATTTCTAAACCTCCCCATCTCCTCTGGTCTTTGTTATGTTATGATTGTGGAAACTCATGTGGGTCATGTTCAAAGGTTTAATCGTCCAAAACGAATAATCGAATTAAGCCCAAAACTCATATAGATCAAGCCCAACCCAGATTCACTCAGACTAAGCAAACCCAAATTTTCTAAGTTGAAGTAAACCCACATTTATCAAACTAAGCTAAGCCCAAGCTCATTAAACAAATTTAAGCCTAGTTACATTATAACTCATTAAACTCATTGTTTACCCTAATTCTAGTGGATTAATACTAAGAAAAACTTCAAATCAGTACAATGGTGACAAATTTACCTTAAAGTAATTTTTTATTATAAAAAGTCTTAAACTGATACATTCATAACAAATTTACCTAAAACTGTTTTTTATCACAAAAAACCTAAAAGTAGTGCATTTGTGATAAATTTATCTTCTATTAGTTTCCGTGAAATTAGATTAATATCATGAAAAATCATAAACTATATATAAGAGCAAAATCTCAAAATTGCTCAGCGATTTAATAGTAAAATTTAATGAAAAATACTATATGATAAATTTGTCACAAATATATCAGTTTAGAGTTTTTAAGAATAAAATATTAGTTTTGAGATAAATTTGTCACATGTATATCAATTTGGAGTTTTCCGTGACATTAACCCAATTCTAATTGGCCTACACCAATTCCAATTTCCATTATCAATTCCACACTAATCTCATGTTAAACCCATTTTATTTTTATCTTTAATGAAATCTTTTTTTTTTTTATTCTTTTCCTATTGCTTTAAATCTTTCATCAAATTCTTCCCATGAACTTCCTCGAGACACACTCAACAAACGTAAAAAAGGAGCTGATATTCACAAAACCAAGGGCGTTAAAAATCAAAGCTCCTCACGTCGTTTCATCAGCAAAATCTAAAGCGTAGAGACCCCGAATTTTTATTAACTAGAAGGAGAGCGAAGACCAGAGAAGGTGAGCGTAGGAGAAGGCCAAAATCTGAGAGTGAGACCCAAAATCTAAGAGCGAAAACTAGACATCCAAAGTGTCTGAGCAACAACTGATGTTGGTGCAGCAAAATCTGAGAGCGAAGGCCAGGGACCCCAAATTTGAATTAATAAGAGGGAGAGAGAAATCGTTTACTCTTGCTGTTTAGAAGCAAAGAATGAGCAGAGAGAATCTTGGTTTAAAATGGTGAATTTTGGACATGGACCATGCGTACTGTTCTGGGCAGAACGTAATGGGTCGAAGCAACAACAAGGCTCATCCGTCGTATTATTACACATAAATGAGGACTCATAAATCCGAAAGGGCGAGCTCCGGAGCATAGCATTTGGCTCAGAAGTGGGAGAAGTGAGTCCTATTTTTCTTCCTAAAAGTGGGTATTTAGCTATTGACTCTGTGCAAAGATTGGGAATCCAAAATTTGCATGGCATTCTATTTCTAATTCTGGTGCTTTGTCACTAATGCACATACCGCTCGCCCCTTTACTCCACTACCATGCTTCAGTATCGACACAATCAATTCAGCTAGCATCAGAAGACAAAACAACTAAGAGCGCAAAGAGAAAACCATCAAAATGTCACCTTGGACTAACATTACACACCAATAATCAAAGACCCCTAAACTTGACCAGACTCTTCCACTTAAATAAACTTCACAGGACTCAGGAAATGAGCAAGACGCTCCATGATACGCTTAAAGAAAAAGCAACTCGACAGCGAACTTCGTCAGCCAGAGTTTTTGCAGGCAAATCGGGGAGAAATCCACAAGACGGAGCAATGCAGCACTAGTAATTCTGGCCTTCACGAGCACAAATTGTTGAAGACTGTTGCACTTGATTTTTTTTAACCGATTCATCAATGGGAAACTAGAATATTGTATATTTGAGAATCTGATTCTTTTTATTCTCTGTCTTTAGAATATTTTTCTCCTTAATTAGGTTGACCATACGTATTATATATAGGGCTGTGATTGTATAATGTTATAAGTAAGAAAGTAATATATATCTTATTACCAATTCTTGGCTCCTTCCATCCCTTAATATTTTCACATGGTATTACAGTGTTCTTTCTCAACTTAGCTTTTGCATCACTCTGAAAATCAAACTCTCTTCCTTCTTCGTTTCTTTTCACACACAAAACTTGTGAAAGTTTTTATTTTTTCGTTAGAACCAACGGAGAAATTATGCCGAGAAATCAGACCTCAAAGTTGGGGATGTGCAATGAATCAGAAGGGTTTTTTTTCCCCAACAATCAAGGTTTCGAAAACTTACCTTCGGATCCTCGACAAGTTCTGGAGAAAGAAAACTAGACTAATGAACAGGGCCACATACAGCCTAATGAAGGAGGATTGGGCCCCATTCAACCCAATTCAGGCCCTCTCCAGCCCAATTCAAGGCAATTATTCACAGTATTGTATGTCCAGTGGATTCCCGTCCAAGTCCAACCTATCCAAACTACTATGGGCTCTCTAGAAGATAATGGGCCAGGAGGAAGGCCACCTTTTACCACTGAGCCTAATCCAAGACACGGAACGGGTTGGTCCTATTCGAATCAAACTAATCCAGGTCCATCGGGTTTTTCATGATGATTTAACGGTATTTAATTTGACCCAATACATCTATGATGATTTTACGGTATTTTACATTGTCAATTTGTGCTTTACAGTAGTGTATAAATATTCACAAATATTTACTACTTTTCGTCGTAATGTATTTCATAATGGTCAGAAATATTTAGGTATCTTAAATTTCTTTAGTTTACAATGTTTTTCTCTTATAACTCAATGAACAATGTCACAGATATTTAAGTATCCTAATTTCTAAAGAAAATTTATGTTTTTTCTAAGGCTTGCGATATTTTGTTATAACATGGTTCAAAATACGATAAATATATATTATAATATTTAACAAATTACTACAAATGCTCACGCTATGTTGTCATAAACCAATGGAAAATGTCATAAATACTTAAAGGATAACTTCATACGCAGTGTTAGTGTGAAAAAAAAAAAAAAAATTTACACAAGCAGCCTCATACAACATTCATTAGAGAGAATGCCTAATTATAATTCTCAAGTCAATGATGCATGGGAACGCTTGTGAAAAATTTTCTTTACATCGGCAGAATATGCTCTTTTTTTTTTTTTTTTTTCTCAATATTAAAGCCTTACGACATTTTGTCAAAGTGCAGTAATGTTCAAACTTCAGAAAATGTATAGATGCACATAAGATAGTTTTAAGTTAGATTTTTTAGTGTTCTGTTGACAACGCATCATAAATATTGCGGATGTTCTTACTTTAAATAGTTTCCATAAACACATGCCATACTTTATTTTAAATTTTAGTATCTCCCTACATTTTATGATGTTTTGCACGAATAAAACAAACCATGTGCGGATGTAGTATGTTTGAAATAGTAATTAAGTTTTCTGCTCATGTTAAATTCACATTTTTTTTTTCATTTGGATATGCCAACAAATATTATTGCCACTTATGATGGAAAAGCACTTAAAACAATAAATAGCTGGAAAACAATACTGCTTAGAAAAAGAAGGCAACTTTATTGCAATTTAAGGTGACCGTAGTACATTATTCCGAAGTAATCAAGCATGAGAGATGAAAACATGAAAAATGATGCTAAATTGTCTCGTGATCACAGGTCAACGACTTCATATGGTCTTGTAGGAGTCCAAGACCATGTTTGTCTTCATAGTTGTACATCAGTGAAACCATCTTAGCAGCATTCACGCAAGCTTCAAGGAAAGGCGCAGAGAACGGACATGGAGAGAGGCACTCTTTGTTGAGCAGCTTCCACAATTTCGATATCAACTTCATCACATGCTCCCTTGCGCTTTGGCACGAAGAGCCTTGATTTTCTCCCAAATAGCAATCCACGTATGACCCGTCGTAGCCATTTTGATTCTCGTCCTTCAGGGAATCGAATCCCCCCGAGTAAAAAGATTATATCAATAAAATAATGACAAAACGCAAATTAAAAATGAAAACCCGAATATTGCCCAGCACGAAACCATGAACTAGTGTACCTGGGCACATCCGAGGTCATCCCAAAGGCGAAGAATTTCAGCGATTAAGAATATTATATTTGGCAGCTGCACCTCTTCTTTCTTTGAATCCATACTTTGGTTGGCAATGTTTTGGCCCAATAGAAAGAACAGGTGAGTTAGCACCAAGGGCACACCCGAAGTGATAATCCCATTCTTCAAGTAATCATCTGCTTTTGGCAATTTCCCAGAAGCGTTCCACTGAAACTCCACCAGGAATGCATTGCACAAATTCGCCCACTGCAAAATCAAATGTTATCTGACTGATCAAGGATCATCTAAAATGTAATCATAAATCAAAATCGTGAGCTTATTGAGCTTTCGTAGTAGTCATAAATGACAAATCACTAGGAAACCTCTCTCTCTCTCTCTCTCTCTCTCTCTCTCTCTCTCTCTCTCTCAGAGTAAGGGAGCTCAATGCTGCACTGAGCTCAATTTTATTGCTAGGAAGCCAGACCACGGCTACAAGATCTTGACAGAAACACCTAGATCTCGCCAAGATTTGTGTGTGAGTGTGTATGGGAGAGGGCGGGAGGGATGGAGGGACGGTTGCAGCTTAACCCAATCAGTGATATCTCCGTGTATGGCATTATAAGGAATTCTATAAAAGATTGAATGAAACTCGACGATGATGAAGCCGGCGATTGGTTTTTTGAAATTTGAAGAAGTGAACACAAACTTCAAAATGATGACCAAAATATTGGAGGGTGGTGAGACAAATGGAAAAAGGGACGAGGATGTGATCAAGGTTGAATTTTGGTTCAGTGCTGTGAATCTCCAATTAAGTCTCGTTCATTTAGAGTTGAGATAGGAGTTAGCAACATTGTTGCCAACAGAGGTTCTTATCAATAATAATTTTATATTTATACCATCTGTTTCAAGAATCTCGTGGGGTTCCATCCATGCTTCTCGAAGATGATTTTGCCAAAATCATTTGCAATATCATTGAGAACCTTGAAACATTTTTTCATGTACTCTGGAAGCTGCTCAGCACATGCAATATCCCATCTGAAGGAAAAAAAATTGCAAGAAATATTTAAATTGTCAACATAATATAAATGTGGAATGTAGTTTTTTTTTTTTTTGGATGTAACAGTTGCAACATAATAGGTAAAAAGGGATATCTTCGACTATATACCTTTTAATGACTTCTGTAAAGAGAATTAGTTCGTCAACCGTGCCATGGACATCAAATATGTCATCAATAATGTACACGAGAGAGATGGGCTTAATGAGCTCAACCCTAAGCTCAGACAAGCTTGGATCTGTGAGAATTGCCATGGACCACATGTACCATTTTAGTGGCTGGTCTCTAGCGAACTCCATCTTCTCTCCCAATCCCAACTCTTTCCACCACCTGAAATATAGGATATGCATGAGGAAAACTAAAGCAACAGTACATAATAGTATACTCATTTAAATGAAACAAATTATTCATTTGAAAATTCTATTGATCTCATGACATAGAGATTTGAGAAAATGGAGATATAGAGTCCATCATTTTCCTTACAGTTTTGGTGAAACTGGTTTAAGTCATGCCTCAAACTGTGACTTGTGAGTTTGATATTACTCTGAACCTAATTGCCAACTCCTTAAATACATAAGTTTAAATATAGCGTCTTATTTATGCATTGATATACTTGTATTAGGGCCAACTATTAAGATTTCTCCAATTATTATATGTTGGTCATCTATAGTCCTTCAATTGAGCATAACTTTGCGTAAGTAGTTAATTAGTTACTCACTTATTAATTTGGTGAATCTCCTTCTGGTGCACAGATTGATCAATTTTTCGCTTTCTATTTGCCACTTCTAGCAAGTCTTCCATCCATGAGTTTGCGCCTGGCATATCGTTTACAAAACTTTGAGGAGCTAGCAATCTTGCGAAGCTCTTGCGACATGGATATTGCAATGTACTTTCTATCATTCTCGCTTGTTCATGATCAAGATCACACATCAACAATGCATTGAGACACTTGCTGCTAAAGCATTCGGCTTCGTTGAGTATATCCTCTCCTTCCGTGCTCATTTGTGACGCTTCGTATAATTCCATCATACCCTTGATGTTTCCCTCCAGTTTCATAACAAAACCTTTCCCCTTATCATTGAAGTATTCAAACACATCTGCATAAAAAGTACAAGGACTCTAATACATCAAAAAGCATAGTCTGAAATCTAATTTATAAGTCGCTTCACTCATTCAAAATTATGATGTGCATACTTTGGTTTCGAAAAAAATCCTAAATTGGTTAAAACTATTTCATCTCATGTAAATTTTTAATTTTTTAATGTAAAGAAACTAAAAAAGAGAACAAGCGAAGGAAATGGGCATATATCTAGGTTTTTTCAATTCGGTTTTTGTAATATGAATAATTAGTTCTTACTTGCCACTTTGAACAAAAGTCCAGAACACTAATGCATTGATGGATATCCATTGGAGAGTTCATCACAATTAAACATTTCCAATTCTTAAATCAGCTTATATTCTTGTCCATTTTCATCCTTAACAAGATATTGGAAATTTTAGGGCTTCCACGTAACTAGACAAAACAACATCGAAAAAAGTTGTCTTCCTTTGTTATGTATAAATAGCAACACTGTATTTCGCTATTGCAATCGACTTGAAACTCATAGGAACAAACCTGCAGGCACACGATAACCTTCTTGCCTCAAAAGTCGAAACCGGAGAGCGATCTCATAGACATCATCTTTGCCAAGATTCAAAGAGCTAAAATGTGTGTATTGCCACGTTAGAATGGCTTTAATCTGTTGTCGGAATAGGGATTCAACTCCTAGTCGCTGAATCATGTCGACAATTATCAAACTTTCTACGGGCTCATTCACCACTTTATTCAGAAAATCTATAAGGCTCTTTGTTTTTTTGTCATGTTTGATCCCGGAATCATCCTACATCATGGAAATCAAGAGTTACAAGTGAGGTCGATGTTATAATGAAAAAAAAAAAAAAATTAAGCAAGAAAGAACTAAATTGGCGATATTTTTTCTCATGTAATTTAACAAAGAATTATTGTAATGAAGCAAAAAATATTAAATGAGCAAAAATTCAAAAGATCAAAGACAATAATTTTTCATAGTAATATATAGTAATTTAGTATGAGATTGTTAAGGTTTTCTGTTGACATTAATTTTTATGCTATTAAAGCTTGGTATGCTCATATGCACAAGGTGATATATGACCTTACAAGCCAGTCCAGTTGAAATTGTTTCAAATGATCAAATCTAACTGGGAGTTAATAAGTTGGTTTTTTTATTACAGATTCCTTTCTACTGAGCCTTGAAGGAAAACATTCTTGTTTCCCTGCGTATATTCGGTAAATAAGGGTGCGTTTGTTTGCGTTTCGTTTAAAAATTGTTTGGGGAATAGAAATAGAAAAAAGTGTTTCGTTCCGAGGAACAATTTTTGAACAAAAAAAACGTGTTTGGTAAACTTGTTCCGAGAATAAAAATAAACAAAAACACGTTTGGTAAATTTGTATAATTTGTTTATTTCTTTTATTTTTTCTATTTTTTTCTTTTTTTTCCTTTTTTTCTTTTTTTCTTCTTTTGGCCGGCCCGCCTCGGCCATGGCCGGCGACCGGCCGGCAAGGGCCGCGGCCTCACCCACCACGGCGAGGCTCGCGGCCACCGCCAGGCGACGCCGACTCGCCCAGATCCGGCAAGGCCTAGGCTCGCCGGCCGTTGGGCGAGCTCGGCCTTGCCGGCCACCGCCAGCGGCGCCGACTCGCCCGATCCGGCGAGGCCGAGGCTCGCCGGCCGCCGGGCAAGCTCGGCCTCGCCGGATCCGGGCGAGATCGAGCTCGCCCGTGCCGGCGCGAGGTCGGCCTCGCCGGATTTGGGCGAGCTCGAGCTCGCCCTCGCCCAGCCAAGGCGAGGCCGACCCTCGCCCGGCTACGGCGAGCCTCGGCCTCGCCGGACGGCGAGCCTTGGCCTCGCCGGGGCCAGCGAGCCTCGCCGTGGCTGGGTGAGGCCGCCGGCCCTCGTTGGCCGGTCGCCGGCCATGGCCGAGGCCGGCCAAAAGAAAAAGAAGAAGAAAATAAGAAAAAAAAAAAGGAAAAAAGAAAAAAAGGAAAGTGTTTCTCAAATGTGTTTCGAAAACACAAATTTTGTATTTCTTATTTCTGTTTCTTTTTGTTCCCTAACAAAAGAACAAAAAAACAGAAAAAGTGTTTAAAAACAAAAAAAAGAAACACAAACAAATGCTGCCTAAGCTTCCTTGTTATCCTATTTTGGTTTTATTTTTCTCCTCTTTCTATCACCAATAGGCCAATGAAGAATCCAAAGAGGTGTTGGCATATAAGTATGCCCTACGAAATAATGCTCGGAGGCAAACACTACCTCGGCGATTTTTTTTTCACACGAGCTAAGGAAGGAAATGGAAAGTTGAAAAGAAAAGGCTAGGATCAGGGGATTTACCGGATAAGTTTGCTCCTTGGCAATGCTCGATGATTGCATTTGGTTAGGTCGATCCATTATGAAGCTGGAATCGGTGGCCGACCCTTTCCCAGTCCTAATCACGGGGAGAGTAGAAGTGCGAAGATTGTTAAGAATGATAGGAGGTTGATTTGCTTTAGATGGCCTCAAATATTGATAGGGAATGTGCTGCACACATCTTTCATAAGTTTCTGCAGTTGGACTCTTTGTTGTGGGCGAGAAACTTGGGTACGTACAATTGTCGTTTTCAAAACCCGATTCGAGGAAACATCGTCGTTGAAAGCATACATCAATGCATATACATTTCGGAGAGGTTTCGAGTGTCAATGGTCTTCAAGAAATTAGAAGCGCAATGATCGCAATGTCTAAAAGAAAAGGACATGAAGGGCTTTTTCGGCAAACAAGGAAGACCACGTACTCGGATTTTATTCCACTGTTTCAGATTTAGCTCACATTTTACGTGATACACGAGGTAAGAACACATACTTGAACTTGAACTCTCAAAACTTTGTCCTATGGGGAACACGTTTGCTCCTAAAATCTGTGGTCCTGTCCTCCATAATAAGTTCGGCTCTCTGTGAAATAAGCGTATGAGCGTGCAACAAGCAGAAGAGCGTACGGGCCAGCGAGGGTGAGAAATTATGTTTAGTCATTTTTGGGATAATGTGTGGAGGAATTATCCATGAGCTTGATATATTTTACTAAACTAAATTTGGACCATTAAAAATGGCGAATCATCAGTTCGAATTTGATTTAGTACACGTTTAAAGTTTACTCAATAATTTCTCAAATGTATGTGAGAGCGAGGTGATAAAGAGGAGAAGAAAAATTGTATTGTCAGATTGTCCTTAAGATTTGAGGGGCATAAATGTTGTCTTATAGTGCTAATGTGGGGTACCGTCAGGTATTGTTTTTAAATATAAATAGAGCTGACAAATTGGGTTCAAGATCAATTTCTTAACTCGAATTCAATGAGCTACGTCAAATATGGGTTGTCTGAAAATTTCAAAACGGATTAAAGTGGGTTTCCAATATCAGAGGCAAAACCCAACTAGATATGAATCTTAGTGGGTCTAAAGACAAACTCACTTCTAACCAAGTTAAGCTTAAAAAGGTTATTAGCTAAAGAAATATTAAAAAAATAATAATAATAAAGAAAGAGAAAACTATGATGTCGAACAAGAGAGGGAGCCACCCTAGATGGTACCCCTCCGTCGTGGGCTGTGTCATCAATGATGGCCGGTCACGCCTCCGCTGCCCACCGTGGTCGGCGGCAGCCATCCTCATGCTTCTCCTAGTCAACTCACAAGGCAACATATGGGGCGTTTTCATCATTTAGTTTCTTCAAGTTTCGTTCAAGACCAAGAAAACAGAAGAAGATGGTTTTTTTTGCTAACCTACAAAGTCTTCTTATGAAAATGACTCTGCACCAAAGAATCTAGATCCAAGAAACCTCTACAACCACGTATTCCTCCAAGTCAATAATTGGGAATACTATTTGAGAGCAAAGTGCCCCTTTAGTTGATCCAAGAGACTGGAAAATGACACCGGAGGAATAGTTAAGACTTCCTATTTTCCATGAGAGAGGAATTACGTTGCTTTTTTCTTTCCTCATTCAATCAAAATTGTATTTCTGGTATTATTTTAGGCATTAGGCTTTAGTTAAAATGATGGGCTATATTGTCCTCTGTCTCTAATCGGAGGATTTCTTATAATTAGTCTTCTGGTTGATAGCTTACGAGTGTAAACATCACTTGCATTTCAATTTTAGATAAGTTCGGTGTAAATGATGTCCCACAATAACATATAACCACCAATCAGAAACATAATTGTAGGGAAACTTAGTGTTCAAATATTTAAATAATACACTACACATTTATCTAATAACTTAAGTTTTTAGAATAATTAATAGTGGTCCTACAAAATCTTTCATGATATCAAAGCTGAATGTATTGAGTTTGAATATTTCCAAGTCCCATTTGCCTCCTGAATTAAATTTCCACGCTTAATACTAGGCAAAAAGACTAGACCAAACATGGGGAGGAGTGTTAAAATATTTAAATAATAAATCATACATTCATTAAACAGCTTAAATTTTTAAAACAATTGACAGCGATCCCACAAAATCTCACACTTAGCCTTATATTTATTTTGACTTAATTTTGCAACATCAATTAATCGTATCAAAAGGAAAACATGAATGAGCTAAGCTCTTCGAAAATCATACATCAAGGATGAAGATCCTCTGTTGCTCCAATACGACATTTGTCTACCTCCTTTGTGAGATGGGGACAGGTACCTATTTTTAAGGGCCATGTTATCCCCTGTTCCTAAATCAACGAAGTTTCTTCAATCGAGTCTCTTATTGATAGGTTACAAATTATGCAAGCTTAAATTTGCATATGGCGATGTCAATAATTTGTGATCTACCAATCAATGACATGACTGTACAGAAATATAACCCCTGCTTTAGTTAGTGTTAACTGCACGTGAAAATCCTCTATACTGCTCAATATCTCTGACTTGTCAATAAATCTTATTTGCTAACACATTCAGTGATAAATTTCCTGATACATTGTTCAGATAAATTATTGGTTTAGCTAAATTAGGCACAAAATGAGGACATCAAGCGTGGTGGAAGATCTCATCCCCCAACGGATGTGTAGTCTATATGACCATGTATTGAATGGGAAGTCCTCCCACAAAGCATAGATTGTGTCCTGCTCAGACTTTCAGGACAATGTCAAACAATGGACTTGCAATTTAGCTAAGCAATGTACTGGGAAAAAGCTACCAAAATCTCAAATTATGCCCACTATAACAGATTTATTGAGAACTTTTTTTGTGACATAAAAAAATTCTAAACTATATCTATTGTGACGTATATCTTATAACATAAAAAAACTCCAAACTTATATCTATGTAACACATTTACCTTCCGTCAAGATTTAATTATATGATTTTTTAGCTAAAATAACATTGTTTTTATTTCACTTAAGTCACGTAAATACCATATCTATATTGTTTGCTTACTAGCATCCATGTAGGCAAATTACTTAATGGTGCCCTAATGAAACCTTGATGGAGGATGAAAGTGTCACACATAGGGTTGATTAGTTCTTGGTCTAGTCCCACCCAAGAATAGGATTAGTTCTCATTTTTTGGAATTGGGAATCAGACTAATTGGTCCAGTTCCCAAGCAATCTAATGGAATCAGTGATACACAATATTTTCAGTGACCAATGGTTTGAAAAAAAACTAGGAAGCGAGTAATGACCACCTCGAATCCAGAAAATAGATGGAATATAATGAAGAAACTCTAAAAAATACTTGCATCATCATTGTGGACGGTACAAGAAATCAAAGTGAGAAACCGAAAGGCAAGACGATAGAAAGGAAGTAAATAGGTTATTCATGGAGCAAAACGAATCCCACTCATGAACTACAATCGAGGAATTCACCAACTACTTCAATTTCGAATTGATGCCGACATAGAAGAAGAATCAAAAGTAGAAGAACATTATAGTAGATGAAATACAAGGACATTCTTAGCCTCATGGCTGAAGAGAGAGGTTTCAAATAAGGGCCTGACCTCACTGATTGGTCAAGGGTATTTTGTTCTTTACCTTTTTGATTTACTTTCCTTTTCTTTTTCCTTTTTTTCTTTTCCTGATTTTTTTTTCTTTTCATAAAAAAAAAAAAAGACAAACTCAAAAAAAAAATGTAAAACTTTAACAAAGAAAAAGAAAAAAATACAAGTAGGAGGGCTAGCCCTGGCCCTCTTGCCTATGGCCATCGCCCCATCATCACATCAAACTTAGATACCTCCGGACCCTCGCTAGAATCAAGAGAGAGCTGCGACCCTCTCCCAAACTTAGGTACCCACATGAAAATGGTGAAGCAAGCATTGGAGTAGTTTTGTGGTGGGACTCATATTCTTCGTCTTCAGGTTCTTGGGGGGTTTCAGATTTCATTGCTAACCACGACCTTGTAGTTGTTCTGCAACATGGAGTTCTTGCAATGAGATATCGCACCTTGAATCATTCTCTACAACTCCTCCATTGATGAAACCTTCGAGTGGCAACCTCCTCCCGTCCGGCCCCCTCCTCCTCCGCCACCAATCCTGCTCTGCCATAGGGTCGCAACCCTCTACTAATTCTAGCGAGGACTAGCAAGACCTCACCTCTAGTGGGCAAGCCGACCCTTGTCGAGGCACTGGTGACCCTACTAGCCATAACCAACGCCTTGTCTCGAGAAGGGGCGGTGACCATAGGCGGGCTTGGATTTTTTTTCTTTTTTTGTGTTTTATTATTTTAAGGTTTAACATTTTTCTTTTTTAAATTTGTCTTTTATGAAAATTTTAAAAAAAAAAAAAAATGAAAGAAGAAAGAGAAAAAGGAAAGAAAAAAAAAAAAAAACTAATGGATGAAAATGCCCTGATAAGGTCGGGCCATCTGTTGAAATTAAAATGGCCACTTTAGACCATTATTTGAAATAAAACTCATTTCAAGTCGTTATTTAAGAAAATGATGACACTTCATGCTCTTATTTAAAATAACATCCACTCCAAACCCCGCCCCCCCTTTTTTTTTTTAAAAAAAAATGAGTACACTTCATATCCTTATTTGAAATTTCTCTCAAAATCATAGATACATTGGAACATGACATTGCCGTGATAATAAATAACTGAGCAAATTCCTGTAAGACAAATTGTAGGTTATATTGAATAAATATACAAAGAATAGAAATACTAAAAGAGAATGATGTGACGATTGTATTAGATAATTAATTATTTCAAATAGATTGTTACGATAAACCTATCGTCATTCAATACATATTATTACCGGGTTGAATATAGGATAAAAAACAGGAAACAAAACTCAACTCCCCAAGTCGTAATCAGGATCAAATAAGTTGGACCACACTTCGTGAGAGTTTCTTAAAATCTTCTCAGGGGCAAAATTACGTATGCTATTTTGTGTTGACTTGCACAAAGAAAGGCAACGTGAGAATGTCCCGTCGCTAGAAAATATCCCGGATTGTGTGGATCCGAACGTCTTCTTAAACTGGCGGCGTGTAGGCACTGTTCTCAGTCTAAACTTTAAGTACGATAACGATGCACATGTTTGACCGGCGGTCTTTTCAGTCAATTCCTGCGCCAATCGACAGGTCCAAGGTACAAACATGATCCACGTTGATATTTAGTGAAGCTTGTACGTGGATGATGTCCACAGCTTATGACTCACAAATCACAAATATGTCTGGAAGAATATTCTACTGGCCAAAGATGTAGGAAAATTGATGACAAATGTTCAAAATGAGCAATAGAAAGTGATGATACATCACCTAGAGATGGTGGATTTGATAGGGTAACTTGACAATGACTTGGTTGATATTGTTGTCATCTCGATTGAACATTTCCAATTCCTAACTCAACAAAAAATTCCAAAAAAAAAAAAATCAGCTTATATTATTTTCCATTTTCATCCTTAGCGAAAAAAGAAATTTGGAAAACTTGGGGCTTCCACTTGGCTAGTCAAAACAAAAAACAAATTGTCTTCTATTCTTATGTACCAACACCAACATTGTATTTCGCTATGGCAATCAACGGGAAACACATGGGAAAAAACCTACAGGCACATAGTCGAGGAAAAGACTCTTCTTCAAATAGAACTAGCCTTGATACCGAGATGAAATATCAAAGATAAAATTGAGTAAGTTTTATATATCCAATAACGAAGAATACAAGAGATATTTGTAGACTGTACAAGCGGTTAATGATAATGAAGAACACAAGCGATATATGTAGATTGTACAAGTGGTTATCCAAGGTAAGAATACCTTACTTCTATCCAATCCATATATATAATACCAATTATAGTTACCATCGAGGTAGTTGTCAAAATTGGAAAAGACTTACTCCCATGTGATTTAAGGGTGCCTTGGTCACAAGTTCCTATCCCCAAATCACTCATTGATCTAATGAAATTTAGGTTCGTTGTGGCATAGGCTTGACATGTGCACTAGACATATAATATAATTCCAGTTATTCCCAATTTGCATCAAATCATGCAATGTTGATGGGTTCACTTAGAATTAAACGATGATTGTAATTCAAACAAAACATATTAATCACAAAAATAAAACTCTTAGAGTTATTGACACTGATTGCTCCTTACCAACTTTTTTAAATTATAAAAAAAGAGCATCAATTCCAATCAATCAAGCATAGACATAATCAATGAAAAAGTTGATAGATCTGCTAGTGTCTCTAAATAAATATAATTTAAGAAACTATGATTTGAAATTAAAAATAATTTAATCGCTGTGCTGAAAAGCTACAATTACTTTTAACAAGTGTAAACAAGTGGAGTCTCTTCTATGTTCATGTGATTCTAAGCTAGACCAACCTTTTGGCATCCCTAAATTTCTAGTATCAACTTAAAATGTGTACTTTTTCAAAATGTGGATTACTTTTTGTTTGTCCTTAGCTTATTACGACATCTGGACATCGTTCAAGTTCTGCCGCAATGTTCTTGGGCCGATCCTCTCCTGCTGTCATCACGTGATGCGATGTGAATGTTGACTAAATGACATGAAGAGCGGACCCAACGAATGTGAGAAAGTACTAAAAACAGAAAGCGACGCTGGTAGACGTTTCACATGTTTGTTGGATACCCAATATTTTGTCTTGTAGCATAAAGGAGAACCGCATCCCTGCCAGATGCTTATCGAGCTTTGCGTATGGAATCTGCTGTGCCAAAGTCTTTCTTCAATGAAAGACTCAGTAAGGTACATCTTTTATAGTAACAGAGTACCAGTGTACGTCAGAACTCAAAATGAAAGATTCCCTTCGGACAACATAGATTGGGCGTCAAACTGCAAGCTAGCATGGTCCCATTTGCACGTACGACGTTGAGGTTACTCAACAAAAGCTGCTGAATGATTCTTGGAATTGTCGCAAGGGCCGAAGCACTAAATTTGTTTGCCTTCTCTGTCAGTCCAGTGCATAATCCAGCCAAGAAGTTGAGGAGACACAAGATACATGTGCATAGATTACTTGTGTGTTAACACCTAAATTTTGATTAAGTAATTAGGGTTAAATTGCGTAAAAAATCAGATACTGACTCGGCCCTAACTAAAAAAAATTTCACATCGCATGAGCATTAATATTATTTGCATCAAACCCAACCTTGGGCAATTGCGTTGATATTAATTATCTCCTTCAATGCTGAGATCAAAAGTTCGAATCCTTGCGTTACTAACATGACTTAAGTGTGAGTCAATGGTAGACAGATCTTGTATCAACTAAGTTTTCCCCTCAATCTTATTTAGATATAATTGGTGGTCTCCATTGACCCCATTGGGCCAATGGCAGCCATAATTTCCCAATAAGGTGTTGAATGCTGGATCCTTTATCGTTTTGAATTTACAAAAGACTAGTTTGAAGACTTGCAAACTCACTTATAGACAATTTCAAAGTGTGAAGAAGAATGAATGCTTATCCAAAGATGTGGGATTATCTTCAAGGATTCAATCTGTATGGTTTTTGGAAGACCTTATGGCTGGATATAGCACATATATGATCAATTATCCTTATTGAAATCAATTCAAATAATCAAATCTTTTGAATGACGAGTATACTTGGAGAGTTCTACTTATGGAAATCAAGATCCTAATTGTATAGGCGAACAAGATTGACGGGCTTTCATCTCGATCTTCAAATGACTCGAGAACTCCTTAGTTGCTTTTGTCTAACGAGTAAATTGAAAGAATTCATTTGAAAAGTGCCAGCAATCATTTTAGTAAGAAGGAGTATTTAAGGCGAACTTGCTAGTTGTTTGAGGAAGAGCGTGAAAGAAAAATTTCAAAGTCTGAAATTTCCTAGTTCTTTGCTATTTCAATTGTCGAGCTCAATTTGTACTCAAAAGAGAAAGTAAATACCTGTGAGACTTCGCAAGAGTGTAGTAGAGTCTCTACACTGTGAAGCCAAGATCGTGAGACTGTAAAATCCCTTTTGATTCATAGTGGATTTCAGCCTGTAGGCTGTCAGTGTGCGACAGTGAACTTAAGCTTGATTTAAGCCGAACTACTATAAACTCTGTGTTCTTATTCTTTTCCCTAGACTCTCTTATTCATTCGTAAATTTATTTAATTGTTAAACTCACTTTAGTCCACTACTTTGTAGATTCCATTTCAAAAGAAAAAGTGTTTATAAACATTTCTGCAAAAAATTCTTGTAACACCTATTCACCCCCCTCTAGGTGTTCATACTAGGCCTTTCAATTGGTATCAGAGCTTGTGTGTTTATTTCATTTGAAGTGTTTATTACTTCTTAAGCTATAGATCTAGGGCTAGTATTTTGGCTCTAGGATTGGTTGAAGGAAAAAGCAATACCAGACCTCCATACTTTGATGGAAATGAATATAACGTGTGGAAAAACAAAATAAAATCATTCATGAGATCGAAAGGTTTTATTCAATCAATAGTTTTCCGTTAAATGACTAGCTTTGGCTAAGGGTTTTACCCTTCACGTTATACTAGATTACCGATCATTCCCTAAATTCTGGATGTGGATTTAGGATGTGACACAGACGATTTCCATCTATGGTTGTGATCCACTAATCAAAAATCACTTGGAAAAACTGTCCTTGCACGACATGTGGACAGAAAATCTGGCCCGCTATATAGATAATTGTGCATATTATTAGAAGAGAAAATAATTTGATACCTTACTTTGATTTCCAACATCTGATGGGCGGCAATTATTTGAACCATACTGAACTTCTATTTTCTTGAAGTGGGACCCTAAATTATTACAATAAGAGCTTTTTGAACGCAATGCTACGGACGACACCCCATAGCGAAGCATCCATTAAGTTCATGCGGGGAACATTGAACATCAATTGAAGCAATTAGTTCGCATTGATCTCACCTTAATTACAAGCTAGAAACGTTGCCACATTTAAAGGAGATGTCTAAAAAAAGACTGAAAATCCGTACTATCTCATGAACGTTAACACTTGCAACTAATTTATCAAGATTTATTTGAGTTTTATATGGGACACTTTTTTGTACTAGGAATCGGACCAAAATTCACGGATTCTAATTTTATGGAACCGAGAGCTAGATCAGCATCCCCTAAAACCACCTAAAATCAGCCGGTCTGATCTAGTTTGGACGTTTTCCAGCTCAAGTGGTCCTCTATACTCATCCCTAGTCACACAAGTAAGAGTTTTGGAATGGGTAAATGTGTCACCACATGAATAATTTTGAGCTTTTTGTGACTTTTTTCTTAATGTAATTGCTCATTTAACTTTCAGGAAAATGCCAAACATTTAATCATAGTAGTGTCATAATTCGCGAGCAATTTTCTCCGATCATAGATGCAGAAAATGTCAAACATTTGAATGGAATCCCCCGGCATTGCTTCCATTCCTCGTGAGAAAATTTCTTTGATATAGATGGAGAAAATTTTTCAACCACGAGTACACGCAACATCCAATATTTTGCAATTTTAATTATTTGTTAGCATTTGTCTTATTTTAAAGAAGCAAACAGCGAGGGGAAAAAACAAAATTAGATATATATGTTCATTTCAGTTGAGAGACCAAGACAAAAACTGCATTTTTCCAAAAAAAAAAAAAAAAAAAAAAAAAAAAAAAAAAAAAAAAAAAAAAAAGAGGCTAAAAGTAGCCTCAATTTCTCAAATAAGGACCTAAAGTGGATCTTATTTTAAATAAGAGTTTCAAGTGTTTTCATTTTCTGAAATAAGGACTTGACATGAACCCTTTTTTTTTTTCCTCATAGGGGTCTAAGATGGCCATATCAATCTAAGCGTTGGTTAAGAGTATTTTTTTCTTTACTTTTTTTTTATATTTTCTTTCCTTTCCTTTGTCCTTTTTTTGAGTTTTTTCATAAAAAAGAAAAAAAAAGGTAAGACTTTAACAAAGAAAAAAAAAAAAAATACAAGCAGTAGGGCTCGCCCCAGTCCTCCTACTTGTGGCCGCTGCCTTATCACAGGGTCAAGGCATTGGCTATGGTCGACAAGTTCGCTAGCACCTCGGCCAGGCCCGATGACCTTCACCAAAACTAAGAGAGAGCCGTAACCCTCTCCCAGATCTGGACCCTCACATGAAAATGATGAAGCAAGCATTCGACCAATCTCGTAATGGGACTCATCTTCTTCGTCTTCAGGTTCTTAGGAGGTTTCAGATTTCATTGCTGACCATGACCTCGTAGTTGTTCTGCAACATGGAGTTCTTGCAGTGAGTGATCACACCTTGAATCGTGCTCTACAACTCCTCCGTTGACAAGGCATCCAAATTGCAATCTCCTCTCGTCTAGACCCCTCGTCCTCTTCCGCCACCGAACCCGCTCTGGCAGAGGGTCACAACCCTCTCTTAGTTCCGGTCATCGGCCCTTCCGGAGGGGCCGATGACCCCCCTATCCATAGTCAACACCTTGTCCCAGCAAGGGGCGGTGACCGTAGGTGGGCCTAGGCTTTTTCTTTTTTTTGTGTTTTATTTTTTTGAGTTTTGATTTTTTTTTTTTTTTTGAATATGTCTTTTGTATGAAAAGAAAAAAAAAAGAAAGTAAAGAAGAAATAGAAAAATGAAAGAAAATAAAATAAAAAAGAAAGAAAGAAATGCACTTGACCAATCAATGAAGTCAAGCTCTTCCTTGAGACTAATATGGCCAGCTCAAGTCATTATTTGAAACAGAAAACCCACTTCAAATACTTATTTGAAAAAATGATAATACTTTAAACTCTTGTTTAAAACAAGATCCATTATATATCCTTATTTAAGAAAAGGACAACACGTTATGTACTTATTTGGAATTTTTCCCAAAACCGCAACTACACTAGAATATGACATTGCCTTGCTAATAACCAAGCAAATGCTGATAAGACTCATTGTAAGTATATTGAATAAGTACACAAATAATAGAAATCCTAAAAGAGAACAACATGACAATTGTGTTAGATACTTAATTGAATGCGCGGTCTCATGACCGTGTAGTTTAATGATTTCAAATAGACTCACATTAACCTAGCATTATTCAATCCATCGTGGTATAAGTTAACAATCCCTCTTCTCGTATTATGTCTATGCGCTCATTTTATTACAAGACTGAATATAGGAATAAAAAAAGGAAACAAAAATCAACAAATTGGACGGTCCCCAGGCCGCAATCCCGGCCAAATAAGCTGGACCACACTTTATGAGAGAGACTCTTAAAATCTTCGAAAGAGCAAACAAATGTGTCCGATTTTGTGTTGACGTGCACAAGGACGGCAACGTGGGAGTGTCCCATCACTTAGAAAATATCCCGGATTGCGTGGATCAGAACATCTTCTTAAGCTAGTGGCGTGAGCTAGCCATTGTTCCCACGCTAAACTTTAAGCATGATGACCATGCACATGTTTGATCGGCCGTGTTTTCAGTCAATTATTGTGCCAATTGACGGGTAAAGATATAGACATGATCTACATTAATATTTAGTTAATTTTGCATGTAAATTATGTTCATAACTTGTGACTCACCAATCATAAACATAATTGGAAGCATGTGAATTATGTTCATAACTTGTGACTCACCAATCATAGACATAATTGGAAGAATTTTCCACTGGCCAAAGATGTAGGAAAATTGATGGCGAAATTTCAAAATGAGCAATAGAAACTAGTGATACATCGTCCAAAAGGCGGTGGATTTGGTAGAGTAACTTGACATCGTCTTGGTTGACATTAGGTGTAAAGGGTTTAAGGTTTTGTACAAATTCCACATGAAATTTAGAACCGAACATGTTACTTATTTTTGGAACTTGGAACCTACCTACATATCTTAGAACCTAAAACCCACTCTATCACGGGTTCTAGAGTTAGTTCTAAGTTCAATTTAGATTACACCTAAATTATTAATTGAATGATTACGGTGAATTAAAACATTTTATAAGAATCACTTACTCTTATAATTCACTAATCATAAGGACATACAGAAAATATGAACATTAATAAAGTAAAAGTCTCAATTTTAAAATGGAAGCTCAAACTAGTATTTCTAAATTATACACTTATCATCAAATGGCATGGAATATTGCAAGATGCATGAAAACATGAACCAAGAAAACATTAGAACTTGTTCCATGTTCTAAATTACAAGTTCTAGGTTCTAAGTTTCTCCAACTAAGAACTCGAAACCTACCTATCAAAATAGGTTCCTTATTTTTTGGAACCTCAAACCTATCATGTATATCTTGGAACTTGAATCTAGAACCTATAGGTTCTTGTTGGTCCAATTCTCAGATTCCATATTTTACCCTAAAACCACGCTTACCCTTAGTTCATCTCAATTAAACATTTACAATCCTTAAGTCAACAAAAAAAAAAAAATGAGCTTATATTCTTCTCCATTTTCATCCTTGACAAAAAAAAAATGGAAAATGAGGGGCTTCCTTTTAACTTGTCAAAACAAAAAGGAAATTGTCTTCTGTTGTCGTGTATCAACGCCAACATTGTGTTTCGCAATTGCAATCAACTTGAAACACATGGGAAATAGACCTGCAGGCACCTGGTGGAGGAAAAAACTCTTCTTCAAACAGAGCTAGCTTTGACACCGAGGTGAAATAGCCAAAATAGAATTGAGTAAGTTTTATATAAGAGATAATTGTAGATTGTACCAGTGGTTAATGATAATGAAGACTACAAGCGATATTTGTAGTCCAAGGTAAGAATACCTTATTTCTGTCCAATTCTTATTTATAGTACCAATTACAGTTACCATCGAGATAGTTCTCTAATTTGGAAAAGACTTACTCCCATGTGATTTAAAGGTGCCTTCATCACAAGTTCCTATCCCCTAATCACTCATCAATCCAAGGAAATTCAGGTTCATTTTGGCATATGTTCGACATGTGCACCGGGCATTTAATAATTCCAATTGTATTCCAAGTTGCATAAGATCATGCAATCTCGACGTGTTCACTCAGAATTAAACAATAGTTATGGCTAAAACAGAACATCTCAATCACAAACGTAAAACTCTTATGGTAACCCTCTAACCAAAGGGTCGTTGACATCATTCCTTCCCACTTAAAAAAAAAAATTATAAAAAAAGGTGTATCAATTACAATCAATTAAGCATAGATGTGATTAATTAAAGATTTGATGGATCTGCAAGTGTCTCTAAATATATATAATTTAAGAAGCTGTGATTTGAAATTGAAAACAATTTAATCGCAGTCGTGAAAAGCTATAACTACTTTTAGCAAGTTCAAACAAGAGGAGGCTGTCCTATGTTCACGCCATTCCAAGCTGGACCCATCTTTTGTCGACCCTAAATTCCTAGTATCAATTGTCCTTTGGTTCTTACGATACGTGGACACCGTTCAAGTTCTGTCGCAAAGTTCTTGGGCCATCTCTCTCCCGCTGTCATCACGCGATGTGAATGTGGATTAAATGACATGAAAAGCCGACCCAACGGATAAGAAATGGTTTTAGAAACAGAAGCGACCCTGCTAGACGTTTCACATGTTTGTTAAATACGTAATATTCAGTCTTGTTGTATAAAGTAAAATTGCGGCCGTGCCGGATGCTTAGGGCGCGCGTTTGGTAACAATTCTGTTCCTAAAAACTTATTTCAATCATAAATTATTATTTTTTATTCTGTTTTTGATAACAATTTCTAAGCATTTTAAGTTGTTTGGTAACTGTCCAAATTTTTTTTTGAAATAAAATTACGTTTGGTACTGTGCTCATTGATTCTGTTTCAAATCAATTTATTTTAATTTTTAAATATTTTTTTCTTATTATTATTTTTTTTTTCACATTCGTTTGGTACCGTGCTCATTGTCTCTCTTGCTCTTCTTCTTCCAGTGGCCGGTGGTTGAGGCCGACGACCTCACTAGAGCATCGCCGGCCCTTAGCAAAGCCAGCCCTCGTCGGGGCTGGGTGAGCCTCGTCAGTGACCAGGTGAGCCTTCGGTGAGCTTGTCGAATCGATTGCTGGCGACCGGCGGTGGACAATGGTGGACGGTGGCAATTGGCGGCAGACTGCGGTGGACGGCGGACGGCAGTAGATGAAGAAGAAGAAAAAAAAATGGTAGAATAAGAGAAATATGATTTTGATTCTGAAATTTGTTCCTGAAACAAGAATTAATTTTTTTTATTCTTGATTTTGTTTTAAATCTAATTCCAGGAACAAAAAAATAGAAATTTGTTTTCGGGAGCAAAAATTTTACCAAAAACGATTCTATTCCTAAACTATTCTTAGGAACAAAAAATCATAATCAAACACTATTTAGATGGTTATCAAACAGGGCCTTATCGAGCTTTGTGTATGGAATCTGCTGTGTCAAATTCTTTCTTCCATGAAAGACTCAGAAGGCATATTTTTTACAATTATAGAGTACCAGTACATGTCAGACCTGAAACTGAAAGGTTCCCTGGTCCCATTGCACGTACGAGGTTAAGGTTATTCAACAAAAACTGCTGAGTGATTCCTGGAATTGTCGCAAAGGCCTAAGTACCAAAGTTTTGTCGCAAAGTTCATGGGCCCATCCTCTCACCTTGTCATCACGCGATGTGAATGTGGATTAAATGACATGAAAAGCAGACCCAACGGATATGAAATGGTTTTGAAAACAGAAAGCGACCCTGCTCGACGTTTCACATGTTTATTAAACACGTAAAATTCAGTCTTGTTGCATAAAGTAAAACTGCGGCCCTGCTGGATGCTTATCGAGCTTTGCGTATGGAATCTGCTGTGCCAAATTCTTTCTTCCATGAAAGGCTCAGAAGGCATATCTGCTGTACCAATGTACTTCAGACCTAAAATTGAAAGGTTTCCTGGTCCCATTTTACTTACGAGGTTGAGGTCATTCAACAAAAACTGCTGAGTGATTCTTGGAATTGTCGCAAGGGCCGAAGTACCAAAGTTTTTGCCTTCCCTATCACTTCTGTGCATAATTCGGCCGTGACTTAGAGAAGACACAAGATACATGTGCATAGATTAGTTCTGTTACGGAGCTTAACCACGGCGGATGTGATTTTTAGGGTTCAATCATAGCCATATAGTTTTCAAGTCGTGTCACCTGGCAAAGTGTGGTTGTAGAGCATTCAGCATAAGCAGTTAAATTTGACATATGGCTAGCTATAATACATGATTTATGTGATGATGCATATTACATGACTCGTGAATTTGAAAATATGGGTTGGAGTCACTTTCATGATGCATGCTATCGTATACATTTTTTTATTAGTTTCTTTGTTCATGGCTTAATTCCATGGGAATGGTGATTGTCGCTTATTGAGCCGTGACTTTGCCCACTTATTTATCTACCATTTGAGATGTTGAACATGATGAGTTTAATTGCATACACGTGAAAAGTGATTAGGAGTTAGTGTGGGACTTTATATTAGACAAATTGAATAAGTTTATTAGATCCGGGTTTATGATTGTATAGTTTTGGTTAATTCATGATAGACAATATTTTATAATAACTTTTATTCAATAAAGGTTTTATTCAGTCAATATGATTTCGTTAAATGACTAGCTTTGTCTAAAGGTTTTATTCTTTATGTTAAAATAGAGGACCGATCACTTCCTAAATTTTGGATGTGTATTTTCTGGATGTGAATTTAGGATGTGAAACTGACAATTTCCATCCATGGTTTTTTATCCATAATCAAAAAATTACTTGGAAAAACTGTCCTCGCATCACATATGGACGAAAATGTGGCCTGCTATGTTGATAATTGTGCATATTGTTAGAAGGGAAAATAATTTGACACCTTACTTTGATTTACAACATCTGATGGCCGGCAATTATTTGAACTACCCTGAACGTTTATTTTCTTGAAGGGCACCATAAATTATTACAGTACGAGCTTTCTGAACGTAATGCTGTGGACGTCACCCCATAGGGAAGCATCCATTAAGTTCATGCGGGGAACATTGAACATCAATTCAGAAAATTAGTTCGCATTGATCCCGCTTTAATTACAAGCCAAAAACATTGCCAAATTCAAAGGAGATATCTAAAAAAACAGAAAAATCCGTACTATCTCATGAATGTTAATGTTACTTGCCACTAATTAGCGATATTTTTATTTTAATCTTATATGGGACACAAGTGTTTACTCTGTCTTTCCCAACCCCCTTTCATTTCCATTAATTCGGATATAGGTTGTTTAGAAAAAGAATGGGCAGGTTGTGTATTTCGAATGTTTCTGCATTCCTATACTTGGAAAGTGCCTTTTCTTCTATGTTGTAAAGCTTTGGCCTTTTCAATTGCCGGGTTTTAGGAAGAATACGTCATGATGACATAAAGGTATTTTGAAATGTAAATGTGCGCTTTGCAGGTATTTTACAAAGTAGAATTAAAACTTAGAAACTCAATTTACTGTTTAACAAATGATATCAAGTCCACGATAAAGATTTCTCGTTTTCGGAACGTGACAATTGATTAGACCTACGTGCGTTTTACAAGTTTTGCATTTACTAGTCATGTTGAATTATTCTGTACCTAAATGTTGTGCACATGAAAAGAGAAATATAAGTTTACTACCTAGCTATCATGGACAGCATCTTATGGGTGGCAATAATTGTACATCTGAAATTAAGAGCCTTTTGACATGATGTTTTGGACGTGGACCGCAGTGAAGCATGCATAGAGGTTCAGCTTTGCGAAAACACTTGCCTTGGTAAAATTGAAAGCCCAAGGCGAAATAGGGCTTTTGAGAGGCCACTCTTCTCAGGTTAATAAAAAAATTCTGCTCTAAAACTACTCTCATCAATATTTTCATTTTCAATTTTGCCCTCATTCATATTCTCCAAGTCGCAGATGTAGGTCGCCAATGAATCTCCACCGATGGTCCATGAGACGGTCGCTCATGAAGCTCCACTGGCAAAGGTCTAATGTTGTAGATCTAAATCACCCCCAAATTGCATATCTGGAAACCCCGGCTTGAACACCTCGGCACTTTTAGCTTCATGGCATCGCCTTGCCGAGGTAGTACGGCCGCAGCACCGCTGCGCTTGGGTCACGCAACCCCAGACAAGGCGACTCCCTGAGGGGCACAAACTAGGCATAGCTCGCCAAAGCTCTGCTAAGCTTCTGCTAACAACATTTGTTGCGATGACAGTCGCTTAGCTGACAGTAGTCTTTGGCGAAATGGCTTGACATCCACTCAAAGCAAAACTAATGCGGCTTAAGTCCGCATGCGCAACACATTTAATATCACTAGAAGCAATGTTTTCCAAAAGGTTGCCGATGCGTTGCAATATGTTGCCGATATTTTAATTTCAATATTTCGCGATGTTTTACATAGCCTCACCAGTTTTCATTATAATGTATTTGATAGAGGTCGAAAATATTAAGTATCTTAAATCTCTATGGTTTACAATGTTTTCATCATAATTCAATGAAAAATGTAATAGATATTGAATTATTCTAATTTTTTAAAAGAGTTATGTTCTTCAACGGCTTACGAAGTTCAAAACACCGTAAATATATAAAATGTAATATCTAAGAAGTCCTTACAGTGCTTACGAGATTTCGTCATGAATCAATAATGTCATAAATTGTTAAAGAATAAATATAGCATACACAGGCAGCGTTAAAAAATAAAAAAAAAAAAAAAAAGGTTTTACACACGCGGTCATGAATCAATAATGTCATAGATTGTTAAAGAATAAATAAAGCATACGTAGTTAGCGTTAAAAAAAAAAAAAAGTTTTACGCAGGCGTGGCGGTCTCATACACCATTCGTTTTTTTTTTTTTTTTTTTTGGTAAAGGTAAGATATATATTAAGAAAAGCCAAATGTACAAAAAGATCTCGACACCAGTAACTTGCACTCCAAATGTAGTAACAAAAGAAGTGGAAGGGTGACGAGATGCAAAAGCCGCAGAGGCGGCACAACAACTACAACAACAAGGCCAAACTAAGCACGGCTAGCTTGACCGGCTATCAAGCAAAGACAAAAGCAAAGAGGAGGCCATCGTCTGAACAAGGACCTATGGGTCCCCATTGAAAATAATCGGGTCTAGGCTCCAACTTCTCTGCAGCCTTCTATTTCTGAAATTGTCTTCGACGTTCCTGAAGGTGATAGCCTTGTCTCGAACCACTTTAAAGAGGTGGTTCTTAATGGCCGGAATAGAGAGAGGCTGGTCTCTAAAGATGATGTCATTCCTATTTTTCCAAATGATATGACACAACGCGCCAAATGAAAAACGGGCTATGCACTTATAGAAATCTTTCCCCATCAAATAGGTAGTTGCCCATCTGAAATTCTCCCCCCAACCTCTGTTGCGCCAGGGTAAATTGCATCTGGACGCCCAAAAGAAAGCAACGCTAGCCGTGACACAGCAGTCAAAAAACAAGTGGTCAAGAGAGTCAGGCACATTCTTGTACAACGCACAGGCAGCATTTCCAATTATACCATAGGCCAAAAGGAGGTCCTGGGTTGGAAGCCTACGCTTGGCCATGAGCCAAAGATTGAGTTGATATCGAGGCACTATGGCATTGTCCCATACAAAGGAGTACCAGTGGACCCGCGTCCTCTTCTTCCTGATGAAGTTCCACGCCGATGCCATAGTGAATTGGCCCGAAGAGCTTTCTCGCCAACAGCAACGATCCGGGTCATTCGTCAGGGTCGGAAGAGGTTGCCCCCACGATTGAAGCACCAACCTAAGAGCTTGGCCAGCATCTGAGAAGAGGTCAGCAACACAAGCTTGTCTAGAGAGCCCTGAGCTATAGATAAGAGAGTCTGAAAAGATCAGGTTCAAGGGCCCTCTAGGGTGCCAGTTGTCAAACCACAGAGAGGCTGTTTGGCCATCGCCAATTTTCTAGTAGAAGGCCATCCTGAAATTCCTTCTTAGGGTCAACAAGCTCTTCCAGCCCGGGATCCGATGTTGGCTTCCTAGCAACCCAAAAATTCTTGTTTTTTAAGAACGTGGAGTGGACCCATCTACACCATAGCGCTTCCTTGTCGGAGAACAAGATCCAAATATGCTTTAGCATGGAGGCTTTATTGCAATCTTGGAGCCTCCTAACACCTAGCCCTCCTTCATCCTTTAGAAGGCAAACGTCATCCCAGGCTACCTTAGCACCACCCCTGCCTAGGTCCGGACCTTTCCATAAGAATTGTCTAAATATTTTCTCTATCTGTTCCATCACAGCTGAAGGTAAAACAAAGACACTAGCCTAGTAGGCTTGTATAGCATGAAGAACTGACCTGATAAGCTGAAGCCGACCAGCAATAGAGAGGAAACGGTGGGTCCAAGACTGAACCCTTGCAGTGATACGATTGACCAGGGTACAACAACACTTTATTGATCCTCGAAGTGATAATGGGAACCCCCAGGTACCGCACTGGCAGGCTTCCTTCTCGAAAGCCCAACTCCAATAGAATATTATTCCTTAGGGAGGGATTGCCACCCGCCAAGAAAATTTCACTCTTGCACGAGTTAGGACGAAGGCCACTCCAAGAGGAAAATATATTTAGAGCTTCCTTAAGGAGAGTCGCCGTAGGAAGGTGCGCCTCACAAAAAAGCAAGACATCATCTGCAAAGAAGAGATGTGAAAGACCCACTGCCTTGCACCTCCAGAAGAATTTGAAATCAGGCCTTGAGGATTGCTTAAGAATGATCCCTGAGAGCACTTCCATGACCATAGTGAAAAGGTAAGGAGAGATGGGATCGCCTTGGCGAAGACCTCGACCGCTCGCAAAAAACCCGTGGAGCTCTCCATTCAAAGCAATTGAGAATTTAGGAGTGCGAACACACGTCATAATTAGGCTAGTGACAGAGTGAGGGAAGCCAAAGGCCAGCATCACATTCTCAAGGAAGCCCCAATCCACAGTATTATAGGCTTTCCTGAAGTCCACCTTTATCGCACATTTAGGTAGATAAGGCTGAAGGTGGAAGCTAGAGAATAGCTCCTGAGCCAGTAATATATTATCCATAATTCATCTACCTTTTATAAAAGCAGTCTGAAAAGGGCCTATCGTGTTCTTCAAAGCTAGGGCCACCCGATTAGCTAGCACCTTTGTAATACACTTGTAGATAGTGTTGTAGCAGGTGATGGGCCTATAATCCTCCACAGAAGTGGCGTTGAGCACTTTCGGAACCATTACCAAGATGGTATTGTTAACCTCCCTCAAGAGTTTTCCGGAGTTGAAGAAATCTAACACTGCAGTCAGTCGTTACTAAAGGACCAACCGTGTCCCGGTTTTCTTTGAAAAACTCCGCTGTGAAGCCATCTGGCCCAGGAGCCTTTCCCTTAGGCAAAGAGAAGATAGTGTTCCGGATCTCCATCTCTGTAACTGGTTGAGCAAGAAGAGCAGCCTGATCAAACGAAAGTGGATGTTGGATAACCTCCCTCAAGTCCTCTAACGAAGGTCTAATAATCCCCCATTGCGGCATCAAGAGGTCCTCAAAGAACTCTACAAACCTTCGTTGCACCAGGCGTGGCTCCGTCAGTATGTTCCCCGAAGAGTCGAGGACGGAGAGGACTCTGTTCCTCAATTGTCTTTTGTTGACATATTGATGGAAGAATTTGGTATTTCGGTCTCCCTCCCTGAGCCATCTGACCCTGGACTTTTGCCTGAAGAAGGACTCCTCCGAGGAGCGCAACTCTGCAAAGATACATCTTTGGCTTTTCTCCACCTCAGCAAGGTCGGCAGAAAAGGGATTCAGCTGTAATTCTGCTTGAGTGGCCTCCATCATCTTCCTCGCATCAAGAGTTCTAGCAGATATATTAGAGAATGAATCTCTGTTAAGTTGCTTGAGCCGACATTTGAGAGCCTTGAGTTTAGAGACAAGCTTGTACATAGGGACACCATTCCCCGGCGCATTCCACACTTGTGAGACAATTTCCTTGAACTCCGGGTGCTTCATCCAGAAGTCAAAGAACTTGAAGGGCTTCCTTCTATGAGTTGGATTAAGTATCTTCACCACCATAGGCGAGTGGTCCGAGATTCCAGGAGCAAGGAAGGAGGCTTCTGAGTAAGATAGATCCAAGCTCCACTTGGCATTCACTAGAACCCTGTCAATCTTCCTTTCTTTCCTAGAATGCCCTGAAGACGTAGTCCAAGTGTATCTAAACCCAACGAACCTCAAGTCTTCCAGCTCAGCTTGCTCCAAGCACTGTCCAAACTCATTAAAACAAGGGAGCCAATCTTCAGAGCCACCGACCCGGTCCGATGGATCCTTAATAGCATTAAAGTCCCCCAAGACAAGCCAAGGAGTGTCTCGGAGATGGGTGCTTTTCATGATGATGTCTTCCCACAGCGGTCTCCTCAGCGAAAAAGAGTGATCTCCATAAATTAAAGAAACACAGCAAGCCACCCCAGAGTCTAGGCTCTCAAGGTTCCCATGAATTGCCTGCTTGGTAAGAGAGAAGGCTTCAAACTTGACTCTCATGGGGTCCCATCCGACCCAAATTCTACCCCTGGGGAAAAAGTCATAGTTTGCAGTCCAACACCAACCTCTCAATAGAGCTTCGGATATGGAGTTAAAGCGATCCTGTGGCACCTTATTTTCCACCAAACCAACACAGCACAAGTGGTTCGAAGTAATAAAATTACGAATCTCCGCTTGTCTAGTCGAATCAACCATACCTCTAATATTCCAGCATCCTATATACATATGTACAAAAGAGGAAACGATGAAGGGTTACCTCTTTTTCGGTGGCTTGCGACGGCTCGTAGTGGGAGCCGCTCGAGCCGATGGAGGAGGTGGGTCTGGAGGAAGCACCAGGGGCTTGTCCTGGGTATTCTCCTCCCTGTTTCTCGTTGGAGGAGCCTTCGGCGATAGACACGGAGGGGCCTTCGGCAATTGACAAGGCGAGAGAAGATCTTCATCTGAGCTAAGGTGGTTGACAGACTCATTCAACTCCACTCCACTTCCCAGGCCCGCATCTGGATGGCTAATGGGATCTTCCTCCATTGTCGAGGTGTGGTCCTCAACCCTGATTAGTGCTTGAAACCCACTCTGAGCCCTCCGGGTGGAGGTTGATGGCAGGCTTTTAAGAGCTGCTGCTATCTGCTTGAGAGATGGTTCCTCTTCTCCGAGCTTGCCGGATGGTCCAAATGTGTCTCCTTGGGGGGAGATTTGTTCTTCTTTCCCTTGACTTGTTTCCATCCAAAATCAGCCTCATTCAGATCTACCACCAGCATCGGTGAAGTCTCAGAGGGGCGGGCCTCCACCGATGGGGGGATGGTCGAACTTGCTTCTGGCCTTGCACCGCCTTCCGACCAGTCAAAGAGGCTGCACAATTGTGTCCAAAGGAGCCACACTTCAAGCATTCCGCTGGCTTCCACTCATACTCGATGGCAATCGACCGAACAACTCCGTTTAGTCTTACCTTGGTCAAGTAGAACCTTGGCTTGTTTACTTGAATCTCCACACAAACTCTTGCAAAAGAGATCCTTTGAGATTGCTCCGTGCGTTGATCAACAAATAACGGCTTGCCAATGGTGCTCGCGATGGCGCTAATTGCCGGGGCTGTCCATAGGTCAAGAGGTAGGTTCTTCAAGCGAATCCACACTGGCACCGTGGTTTGCTTCTCCCTCTTCAACTCTAGGAGCGGCTTCCATTGTTGCAAAACAAGTGCAACCCTTGCAACCGTTATAGGACCTTCTTCCAAAATCTTCCTTCTGAACTCGGGGTCAGGGATGCGGAAGAAAAAGAAACCCTGGTCATCGGCAAAAACCTCAACAAGCTTCGGTCCCCAACATAGCTTGAGCGAGTTCTCCGTGAGCTGGAACGGCAAACTCTTTCCTACATAATATCCAACAAGACACTCATGCCATTTGGGATCCACCGCATCTAACACTTCTTCAGGAAGATCCACCACCGGGATATCATCCTCAAATGAGGGAGGAACAAAGGTAAGGTCATACCCTTTCGCTGCAAGTTTCGCAACATTTGCCCACGTCCGGACAACCGGGGCGTCTGGTTTCCTCACTTGTTTTTGCGAGGCTTGGGGCCGTTTGGAAGCCGACCTCGCTCTACTTCGTCCTCTCGAGCGCCTATCCCGGCCTACATCTTTGGGACCACGGTTTGAGGTCTCGCTAGTGCGGAGCCTTGCCGTGAGCATGGAGGCCCGTGCCTCCTTGTCTCGATTGAGGGGGCTAGACGTCCTCTCCAATTCATCTCTCAATTGTGCCGTATTACTCGGCTCACCACCCACAGCCATTGGAGCAGCCATAACATTACCCAGCCAGCTAAACCCAGACTTCTACACATCAGCCATCTAGAGAGCAAGAGACTAACCGGTCGGACGCCTCGCACCTCTCGGGTTGGCTGGACGCAGCAAGGACAAGGCAGGGTGGAGGACCAACAGATTGTTCGGGAGCAAGGCGGCTTACCTGACGCCCTCTTCCCGCTGCGATCAGGTCCGAGACGCACCAGCACTGCTCCTCAAGGGCCGAGCAACGCAGCAGTTTGGTGCAACAGGGTCGCAACAGGGGGCATCAACCGTTCAGGAGCAGAGCCGAGGGAGGCTTACCTGAGGGTGCTGGGACGCCTGCGAACCACAGACCCGAGCCGCACCAGCACCGCACCTCAAAGGGCCGAGCAGCGCAGCAGCAGGCGATTCTCTTGGAGAGGCAGCTCATATCTCGCCGCAGAGATGGAGAGACTCGAATCCGTTCGATGAGGAGCGAGGGCCTTCCCAGAGGAGCTGAACCCCCAATTTTCACGCCAATCGGAGGTCTGGATCGGCCGAATCGAGCAGCTGACGCCGGTGAGCTACAGTTCAAAACCCCAGAGGGAGAGAGGCGATGAACAGTACCCATGCGTGCATTTTGGCTTTTACCATTCGTTTTTTTTTTTAAAGCATAGTTGTAATTAGGGGTGAGTGAAAAAAAAAAAAAAAAACCATTTGAACCCAAAACCGTCTAGATAGCGTTTTGAAAGGAATATGAGTAGTTTTGTCTCATAATAATTAAAACAAAGGTGAAAGTAGGAAAAAATTGTAAGAAATAACCTTAAAGCGAGAGTGAAATCTATAATAGATAGTGTGGTCAATTCAATGTGGTTTTGCCAAAAAAAAAAAAAACAACAACAAATCAATGTGGTGGGGTATCAAGAGCTAATCATAGAATGAAAATAGCATTAGCAAAAAAAGAAAGATTATTTTTTAGCATTTAATTCACAAGGTGCCATAGATTCTTGTGATTAGTGTATTGGAAATCTTAAACTTGTCACGAATATACAATTGAATCCAAAAATTTTCAAAAAGCATAATCAAGTTCTAAAATTTATCATGAAAATACAATTGAATTCTAAAACTTTTAAAAAATTCAATCAAATTCTAACACTTGTCACGAAAATACAATCGAATCCTAAAACTAATAAAAAGTGTAATATAGTCCTAAAAATTTCTTAAAACTTCTACACTTTTTGAAAGTTTTAAGACCCAATTACACTTTCTTAATAATTTTTGGGATTTAATTGTACTTATTAAAAAATTTATTACTTAGTTACACTTTCATAACAAGTTTTAGGAATTTTATTGTACTTATCCCTAGATATTGTGATGTTATTACTTTATTTACATGAACACATGCTACACTACTTTTCAAATTTTAGGATCTTCTACATATTATGATGTTTTGCACTTATAAAACAAAATCATTTGTTGATCTAATATGTCTGAAATAGTATTAAATTTTTTGAAACGTTAAATTCACATATCTTTTTTCATTTGGTTATGCAAACAAATACTGTTGCCACTTATCGGGGGAAAACACTAAAAATAATGTCTATCTAGAACACAAGACAACTTGGAAAAAGGAAGGCAACTTTGATGCAAGTGAAGGTGAACTGTAGTACAGTAGATGGAAGTGTTTCGACAAGCATGAAAGAAGAAAACATGAAAAATGATGCTAAAGTGTCTCGTGATCACAGGTCAACGACTTCATATGGTCCTGTAGGAGTCCAAGACCATGTTTGTCTTCATAGTTGTACATCAGTGAAACCATCTTAGCAGCATTCACGCAAGCTTCAAGGAAAGGCGCAGAGAACGGACATGGAGAGAGGCACTCTTTGTTGAGCAGCTTCCACGATTTTGATATCAACTCCATCACATGCTTTCTCGCGCTTTGGTACGAAGAGCCTTGATTTTCTCTCAAATAGCACTCCACATATGACCCGTCGTAGCCATTTTGATTCTCATCCTTCGAGGAATCGAATCCCCCCAACTAAAATAATTAAATCAATAAAATAATGAAAAAACATGAATAAAAAAATTGAATAAAACCCAAATGTTGCCCGGCACGAAACCATAAAGTAATTTACCTGGGCACATCCGAGGTCATCCCAAAGGCGAAGAATTTCGGCGATTAAGAATATTATATTTGGCAGCTGCACCTCTTCTTTCTTTGAGTCCATACTTGGGTTGGCAATGTTTTGGCCCATTAGAAAGAACAGGTGGGTTAGCACCAAGGGCACACCCGAAGTGATAATCCCATTCTTCAAGTAATCATCTGCCTTTGGCATTTTCCCAGAAGCGTTCCACTGAAACTCTACCAGGAATGCATTGCACAAGTTCGCCCACTGCAACATCAAATGTTATCCGACTGATAAAGGATATATCTAAAAGTAATCATAAATCAAAATCGTGTGCTTATTGAGCTTTCCTAGTAGTCATAAATGACGAATCACTAGGAACTCTCTCTGTCCCTCTCTGCCAGTTAGGGAGCTCCATGCTGCACTGAGCTTGCTAAGAAGCCAGTCCACAGCTACAAGATCTTGACAGAAACACCTCGATCTCGCCAATATTTGTGTGTATGGGGGGGGGGGTGGGGGGTGGTGGTGGGGGGTGGGTTGGGGGTTGGGGTAAAGAGGGCGTTGCAGCTTAACCCTATCAGAGGTAAGATCTCCGTGCATGGCATTATAAGGAACTCTAGAAAAGATTGAATGAAACTCAACGGCGATTGTAAGGATTCAAGGGCTACCACTATATTACATTGTCTGCTTTGGGCGGATGGCTCTCATGACTTTAAAATGTGTTACACAGAGTGAAAAACTCAAGCCTTATCAACCAGCCCAGTACTCCTTCCCTTGGCAATGTAAGACAAAAGACATGCACTTAATCTCACCCACTTTTAGGTCCTAGTCGCCAGCCAGCACAACCTCCCTTGCCATCCCAAACATTCTAACCACCCTTAGGGTCTAGGTCATCACTATGATGAAAATTGGTTTTTGTGGCTTTAATTTGAAGAAGTGAACGCAAACTTCAAAGTGATGACCACAATATTGGAGGGTGGTGAGACAAAGAGTTGACAAAGGGACGAGGATACGATGAAGGTTGAGTTTTAGTTCAGTGCTGTGAATCTCAAATTAAGTGATGCTCATTTAGAGTTGAGATAGGAGTTAGCAACATGGCTGGGGACAGAGGTTCTTATCAATAATAATTTTATATCAATACCATCTGTTTCAAGAATCTTGTGGGGTTCCATCCATGCTTCTCAAAGATGATGTTGCCAAAATCATTTGTAATATCACTGAGAACCTTGAAGCATTTTTTCATGTACTCTGGAAGCTGCTCAGCACAAGCATCATCCCATCTGAAGGGAAAATGCAAGAAAAATTTAAATTGGCAGCATAGCATAAATGTCTAATGTAGGTTTTTTTTTTCTATGTAATAGTTGCGACATAATAGGTAAAATGAGATATCTATATATGTATACCTTTTAATGACTCCTGTAAAGAGAATTAGCTCATCAACCTTGCCATGGACATCAAATATGTCATCAATAATGTACACGAGAGAGATGGGCTTAACGAGCTCAACCCTAAGCTCAGACAAGCTTGGATCTGTGAGAATTGCTATGGACCACAAGTACCATTTTAGTGGCTGGTCTCTAGCAAACTTCATCTCCTCTCCCAATCCAGACTCTTTCCACCACCTGAAATATAGGAAACGTATGAGGAAATACTATATCTAGAGTAAATAATAGTATACTCATATATATGAAACAAATTATTCATTTAAAGATTCCATTGATCTCACATATGTAGAGATTAGAGAAAATGGAGATCTAGAGTCCATCATTTTCCGAATAGTTTTTAGCGAAACTGGTTTAAGTCATGCCTCAAACTGTGATTTGTGAGTTTGGTATTAGTCTGAACCTAAATGCCAACTTCTTAGATGTATAATATAAATATAGCATCTTTTTTCTGCATCAATAGACTTGAATTAGGGCCAACTGTCAAAAGGCCATCTTTGTTATATGTTAATCATCTATCGTCCTTCAATTGAGCATAAATTTGCATAAGTAATTAATTAGTTACTCACGTATTAATTTGGTGATTCTCCTTTTGGTGCACAGATTGTACAATTCTTCGCTCTCTATTTGCCACTTCTAATAAGTCTTCGATCCATGAGTTCACGCCAGGCATATCGTTTACAAAACTTAGAGGGGCTAGCGATCTTGCGAAGCTCTTGCGATATGGATATCGCAATGTACTTTCTATCATTCTCACTTGTTCGGGATCAAGATCACATGTCAACAATTCGTTGAGACACTTGCTGCTAAAGCATTCGGCTTCGTCGAGTATATCCTCTCCTTCTATGCTCATTTGTGATGCTTCGTATAATTCCATCATTCCCTTGACGTTTCCTTCCAATTTCATAATAAAACCTTTTCCCTTATCCTTGAAGTATTCAAATACATCTGCATAAAAGCATAAGGACTCCAGTACATCGAAAAAGTATAGTCTGCAATCTAATTTATACGTTGCATCATTCAAAATTATGATAAGACAAAAAAAAATCCTAAATTGGTTAAAACTATTCCATCATATGAAAATTTTAAATTTTTTAATGAAAAGAAACTTAAAAGGAGAAAAAATGGAAGAAATGGGCAAATCAACTGAAAAATCTAGGTTTTATCATTTTGGTTTCTGTAATATGAATGACTAGATTAGACAAGATTCCCTCCAAGTTCTTTCCATTTTAAAAATAACTCCCGAAAATTAATGAATTGCTTAATATCTGCCATAAGTCCTCGCATGTAACATGCATTGATAGATACCCATTGGAAAGGTCATCTCAATTAAACATTTCCAATTCTTAAGTCAACAAAAAATTCAAAAGATCAGCTTATATTCTTTTCCATTTTCATCCTTAACAAAAAAAGAAAAAAAAAAAGAAAAAAATTTGGGGCTTCCACTTGACTAGTCAAAACGAAAACATATATATGTCTTCTGTTGTTATGGATCAACAGCAACATTTTATTTTGCTATTGCAATCGACTTGAAACTCGTGGGTAACAAACCTGCAGGCACATCATAACCTTCTTGCCGAAGAAGTCGAAACCGGAGAGCAATCTCATAGACATCATCTTTGCCATGATTCAGAGAGGTAAAATGTGTGTATTGCCACCGTAGAATAGCTTTTATCTGTTCTTGGAATAGGGGTTTGATTCCTAGCCGCTGAATCATGTCGACAATGATCAAACTTTCTACGGGCTCACCCCCCACGTTATTCAGAAAACCTATAATGCCCTTTATTTTTTCTTCATGTTTGATCCCAGAATTATCCTGCATCATGGAAATCCAGAATTACAAGTGAGGTCGATGTTATAATGCCAAAAAAAAAAAAAAGAACTTAAGCAGAGAAAAACCAAAATTTGCGATACTTTTTCCCATGTAATTGTAAGAAATTATTGTAATGAATCAAAAAAATAAATCAGCAAAAGTTCGAAAGAGCAGAGACAAGCACAACGGATGAAGTAATTAACTGATAATTTGTCACAAAGTCATATATGGTAATTTAGTACGATATGATTTATCTTTTTCTGTTGATGTTAATTTTATTATAGTAAAGCTTAGTATGATCATATGTACTAGGACATATTATCTGACCTTACAAGCCAGTCCAGGTTGAAATTGTTTCAAATGGTCAAATCTAATAGAGAGTTAATAAGTCGGTTGTTTATAGCAGATTCATTCCAACAGAACCTGGAAAAAAATCTTTTTTTTATACTACACATTTAGATACGAATTGACATAATACACATACTCATGCATAAAAAATTTTGTTTCCTTAAAAAATATTTAAAAATTATCCACATGTCAAAAATAGTAAAAGGTAAAAAAAAAAAAAAATTAAAGATACAATCGAAACATAATATTAGCAGATAAATTAAAATGTACACTTTAGCTATAATGAAATGCAAAAGTATACTCACATTATTAGGGAACATGTTGAAATGTCATAAATGTGTTAAACCCATTCCTGTGGATAAATGTGTTTCACATACTCATAGTTGTAAATGAGTTATAGTATTGTGTTATTGTTGATGCAAGAACACAGTGGCCACTTAATAGGGTTCAAGGTCGGCCAGTGAGATGATGGGAAATAAGCTTCATCATCGAGAGGGAAACAACTCGGATCACCAGCTAAAGCCCCTAAATGACCGCTAGTGATAAACGAATAAATTGACTGGATTCAATTTTTCACAATTGCAACTACCCATCGCAAGGAATTTAGTTCTTACAAGTAAATGCTCAAGACCCAAGTAAGCTTACAAAGTTCATCATAATCAAGTGCTTTTTGGGTCGTCTTAGACCTTGCAATTGAACTTTATGCTCAAAATATCTCGAAACTTTTTATTTTATCTTAAATACAGAGGATTTGCTTGTTACTAATATAGTCTAGCATCTGCTCTTCTTCCTTTAGACCCCTTGTTTTACACTTTGATAATATCATAAATTAGGTTGATACATAGGAAAAAGCTATGTTTCTATGCTATTAAGTAAGTAAAATAACTAAAATAAAATGTCTTAAATCACCAACTTGACCCTTAGCCCAAGTATTATATTTGGTTATTTACTAAAATCTCTTTTTGGAGGAGAATGATAAATTGCTCGTGTGGACGATCACATTTAATAAACATGTATTGTTTGGATTAGCCATCTTGGTTACACCCTATGCTGACACAACACAATTAATATGACAAGACATGAATTTCCAGCCCTAGACAAGGCCACCGCGCCCACAGTAGGAGCTAGGTGATCAGAACGAGCTTGAGTAATTATTTGCCCTAATATGTGTAATTCCTTGTAAAGATTTGGTACAAATTTATATTTATTCTCTATTATCTAAAGTTTTGTGTCTGATGACCCAGGAGACATCCCAATTTCACTAAAGCGGTCATACATGCCCCACAAAATGATGCTTGCAAGGAAACACTACATCCGTGATTTTCTTTTTTTCTCACGATCTAAGGAAAGAAAAGAAAAGGTGAAGATAAAAGGCTAAGATCAGTAGATTTACCAGATGAGTTTCCTCTTTGTCAATGCTCGATGATTGCATTTGGTTAGGTCGAGGCGTTATGAAGCTGGAGTCGATGGTCGAACCTTTCACAGTACTAATCACAGGGAGAGAAGAGAAGCGCGAAGATTGCTAAGGATGGGACAGGGTGATTTAGCCAAAGCACGAGAGGGAAAAGAAAATGCGTTGATGGGATGGGATGTTGGTGTGCTTTAGATGGCCTATTTATAGTGAAAAACAAGAAGTGCCTAAAATATATTGATGGGGAGATGATAACGGGACGGTACTGTTATTCATAGGAGAGCAACGGCATGGTGAAGACCACATATTTTTTCCACCTTGGCACAATCATAAAATAAGGGAATAATGGAAAAGAAACTTATTAGCATTATCAATGTCAGATATTTTTGCATTAAGTGAAAAAAATAAAAACGATCTAAACATCTTTATTTCAAGAGAAAATATAGGATTAGCGACAACACCGTTGGAAAACATTTATACTCTTGTAGTTTTTTAATCAAGATCTTTTCTGTTTCACCAAGAAAATGGGGAAAAAAAATTGCAGCCCCAAATTGAAAGAGTTCTTTTTAATCAAAAGTTAGTGTCCACATCAATGACTTCCAATGAGTAAATCACTATGCAGGGATGGAAGACTTAACCGTGGGTTATTTTATTCCATAAGTAAAAATCCATGCATTTTTTTTTTTTTCATTTGAAAAGTGAGGATAGTTTTGTTCTATATGTAATCCGTGCATCTTTTTTTGGGATTTGGCTGAAAGTACTCTAAGGGAAACGTTATAATACCATCAAAAGGAACTTTAAAAATATTTCTAAGTTCAATATTCCAAGTTCCATGATAGAATCATAATACCCTGTGAATTGGCAATCTGTGTAGTCACAATCTCTATGGCTTTCCCAACCTCCGGTTGCCAAATCCTCGCAAATAAGAATTTGTGGTCTTTAATGGTAAATGATGATACCATCATATTAGCAGCACTCCATTAACGAAAAATAAGAAGGGCCTAAAACGATATCTTTTGTACTGATTTAAATGCGTCGACAGGGATTTTTGTTGACGGCGAGAAAGCTGGTTCACGCGATTTTATCACTACTTTTCCGTACGTACGATCGTCCGGAGTTCACGTGATTCATAAATCACGCCCTGCTCTGTTGAATGAAGACAAACTCTCTTGAACTCTTTCCCGTCACGTCAACCCGGACGATCGTACGTACGGAAAAGTGGTGATAAAATCGCGTGAACCAGCTTTCTTGCCGTCAACAAAAATTCCTGTCCACGCATTTAAATCAGTACAAAAGATATCGTTTTAGGCACTTCTTATTTTTCGTTAATGGAGTGCTGCTAATATGATGGTATCATCATTTACCATTAACGACCACAAATTCTTATTTGCGAGGATTTGGCAACCGGATGTTGGGAAAGTCATAGAGATTGTGACTCCACAGATTGCCAATTCACAGGGTATTATGATTTTATTATGGAACTTGGAATATTGAACTTAGAAATCTTTTTGTAGTTCCTTTTAATGGTATTATTTGGTCTTGGGTTGATTCTGAAACAGAATCAAACTTATCCAATCCTCGGTTCCAAAAATTGAGGATTAACACTGTGTAAGTTAGTCCTAAGGTTAGGGGGTGGACCGGCCTAATCCGAACCATACTCACTCCTAATTCATGCCCTATTTGTGCTCTTGCCTTAAAAGAGAGACGCAATGACTGCACACCCAAGCCAATCAAAATTGGTTTTGTCCACTCCTTTGAATCGAAACCACGTTATGCCACTCTGACTCCAGAAGAATTGGATCGTGTTTTTAAAGTTTCAAATGTATCGGCGGTGAGTCACAAAAGCATTTGTTGAGACCGTACATTATCCTTCAATATGTGCGGAAACCAAATGTGAACGAGCATAGTTTGAAGATTCTTATTCAACTTTTAGTGATTATTATAAGTACCATATTTACTTGATTCATAAGTTAATCGTGAAAAAGAATCAAACTTATATTTCATTACATTAATCATACATAATGTGACAATTCACTATCTATCACATCTTTCATGAAATCATCAGCTTTTGCAACTTGACACTAGACATTCATGAGAGAAAGAGATAATAATAATGAACCATAGATAAATTATCAGCATAACAAAATCCACCAAAAATGAACATAAACATATTAATGGTCCAGGAATTTACCAATGCAACTCTAGTTATTCAATTGCAAGTTGTCTCATATCTTTAATCAGTGATAACATCATATTTCAGTTGGCAATCAAACTTTGTGGGACTTGAGAGACATCATCCTTCAAGAGGCATCTGCTCACCCGCTTCAAAATTTTCTATAGATGTTCTTTGTTTCGAAAATGATATGGATGTGAGGATAGAAACTTTTGTGTAAGAATCTTTTGAAACTTAAGGGGCCGGATATTTGATGGGATAAAGGACTTCAAATATAAAGAAAGATGAGATGGGACTATTTAAAAAGTGGATGTTCAGTGATCATCACCATACAACGTCAGTTTCATCAAGGAATTAATTAAATAAGAAAAGGAAAAATACCTCATAAAAGGGAGAAAATATTAATCATTAAAATACGATGTCAGTACATGCTATGACTCAATTGCATTTTTGCAATAAGTTTAAAGATTTCTGAGTATACTTATTCTAAAAATAATGAATAGATTATTTGTGCAACAGAGAAATAAAAATTGAAAATTATGTAAACATAAAATGATATCTTTCATTTAAAGGTCAATGCCATGAAAACCTCAAATTGGTAATTCTGTAACAAATTTATCCCAAATATATTTTTTAAACACCAAAAATAACAAACTAGTTCACTCATGACAAATTTATTCTACATTAATTTTTTTTACCACAAAAAAAAACCGCAAATTAGTAAAACCTATGACAAATCTCAAATTAAAATTTTTACCACCAAAAACTCATACTAATACACCTATGACGAATTTACCTCTGTTAGCTTCCATCAGATTTATTGTTAAATTTGCTGACCTAGATGATACACAATGACATAGTATGGTGACGTGACAAGTTCACGTGGAAATCCATAAGATAAATATAATGAAAAACCCCAAACTAGTATTTATGTAACAAGGTCAATGATATTCCTATGATAAATTTAACGGTACCCTTGTGATAAAATTTAAAATTTTTCATGATATTAACCCTATGGATTTCCATGTGGACTTACTGCGTCACCATAACACAACACCATGTGTCATCTACGTCAACTAATTTAGCGGTAAAATTTGACAAAATTTAACAAATGATAAATTTGTCATAAGTATACCAATTTGAGATTTCTTGATCATATTGACTAGAAGGTTGATCAAATGGCTTTGGTCACAGATAAATTGCTTGAGACGTTCCAAAAGAAACCACAACAAATGGAATCTAGCAAATCATATTCCTCATCATTATCTAGAGGATTAAACGGCTGAAATGGAAATTGAAGAGACAGATCAAACTCTTCAAGAAGAAAAGTTCATTTTTCCTTCAAACCCATTTTCTCAACCTTAGAGTCTAAATCTAATGGAAAAGATTTCTCCTAAGGCTACATCGATTGCTTCAATCTTTGAAGAAGCCCCAAAGACAAACTAAAGTGATATTGTTACACTTTGAAATCGTATTAAGAAAATGGAAAGGCAAAAGAAGTTAAAAGAGGAAAAAAAGCCAGCTCTAGAACCTTTCCAAGAGACTTCCTCAGCTCATATGATCTCAAATCCACTTGAGGCTTTTTTTTGCAAGACCAAAGTTGACAAAAGATATTAACCATTGCTACATTCCAAACAAAATATCTCTGAATGGACTTCAAAATCATATTCATGTTCCTCTAAAAACATGTTAGCCTATGAACTAGAAACACCAAAGTTTTTTGAACTTGCTATCTTTATTACAATCCTCTTGAGGCAAAAATGCATCAAATTCATCTGAGTCAGAAGTAGTACATCTTCATTATCCAATCCCAGACCATAAGTCTTCGACCTCAAAATATTACTTCACACTCGATGATAGTCCATACTCAAAATGGCCAAAAAGACCATGGGAATTTCATACTTGGCTCAATACTAGAGCACTTACTGGTCGAAAGTTGGTATAATAAACTGATTGATTTTGTGAGTAAATTTACGGGAAGCCTAAAACATTGGTGGAGAAGTGTTACTAGTCGAGATCAAACAACATTTTTACTCCAAATAGATTTCCATTAGACAATCCGTGCAATCCACCATTTCTTTACTAGTAAACCAAAATATCTTCTTGAGCTTAGAATAAGATAATCCAAAAGCCATAAGAAGACATTATCATTTCATCCAGAAAATAGAAAAGCAAACTAGAGTAGCATTTCATGATAATGATATCGAATCTGCATTCTTCTTGGAAGATAAACTAACCAAACATACTATGTGTGTGATCTAGACATGGTCACAAACCAATGATAGTTCATCTGAAGAATCCGAAGAAGTTTTGTTCTTTTCAAAAAACCCTGGATCACCAATAATCCAAGATCTTTGTGCATACCTTTCCAATAATCTTTCATATTTCCCTATTGAAATATATCCATCCAAATATGACAAGCCTGGTTTTGTCATTGCCTCATTGAAACTAGAGCTAATGCTTATATCGTTGATATAAAGATACTTTAGAAAAATATTGGACTTCATATACCCAATATTTTAACTCTAATTCTAGATATACCTTTGTTACAAGAGTTCGAAGCAAATTCATCATTATACAATTCTTTCCCTAGTGTTTAGTCACTATAAAAATCCTTGGTTTTGGTTCACTAGATAAAGATATCATTATTAATTGGAATATCCTCACACAAAATCATAAACTCAGAATTTTGCCCAATAAACTGCGATTTAATAGACAATTGAAGGAATTTATAGACATCCAAAGATTCTTCAATTTTCAAATAAGCATTTTAGACCCTATCTTGCAAACCTTTCTTGAAGCATGTGCAGATTCTCACTCAAATTTTGTTCGAAAGTGCCTTAACCCTTTATGGAAAGACCCTGACTTTTTCATTCCTCTTCCTTTTAAGAAAAATGAGGATGTTAATCCCACCAAAGCTAGTCATCTTGGAATGAATCCAGAGAATTTGCTTTTGACACAAAGGGAATGCTAATACCTACTTTATCAAGGACTAATTGAGCCATCAGATTCTCAATAAGCTTGTGAGGCATTTTATGTTAACAAGCATACTAAGCTGAACAAAAAAAAAAAATTGAGTCTGTTTATTAATTGCTAGCCTCTCAATCAACTCCTGCAAGATGATAAATTTCCTCTGCCTTGTCAGAACTCTTTATTCTTTAGTTTCACCCAAGCCAAAGTGTACTCCAAGTTTGATCTTAAAGCTGGATTTTGCCAATTGAGAATTCATCTTGAAGACAGATTTAAGACAATTTTGTATCCCAAATTAGCATTTCTAATGGACAATACTTCCTTTTGGCCTCAAAACAGCTCCTCCACTATTTCAAAAGGCCATGTGTAGAAGTTTCCACCCTATCATGACCAATGCTCAAATTTATACCAATGATATCCTCCTCTATAGTCCAGATGAGGATTCTCAATTTTAATTATTGGCCAAGTTTATAGAGCTAGATGAAAGCACGTGATTATGCTATCCTAAAAAAAAGATGATCATTGCTCGGAAAGAAACTATAGTCTTTAGGATGCATCTCAAAGATGGAACGTACTATCTAGGTCCTCGTATCCCTGAGGAATTGCATAAGTTTCTTGATAAAAATCTCTCCCACAAGTAGGTTTAGCAATTCATTGGGATAGTTAATTATCTAAGGAATTTTGTTCTAGAAATCACAAAATTTGTGAATCCACTACAACAAATGCTTAAGAAAGATGCCTCTCTATGGGGGCCACAACATACTAGGTCTCTAAGCAGACTTCAAAAAAAAAAAAAAAAAAAATCAGCATCTTCCCCTGTTGCAACGGAAAAAAAAAATTATAAACAAGTGCTAGTGACGAATATTGGGATGTCGTTCTTTTTAAAGAAATTGATGGGAAGCAAAGAGGTTGTGGACATAAGAGTGGAAGAAGACTTAGACAAGCGAAAATATTACCACTCTACATTCAAAGAAATCCTGATAATAAAATATAGTATCAAGAATTTTTTGAATTTTATCTTATAGGACATCATTTCCTCGTGGAGATGGACATGCCTTTATTTTCTCAAATGTTGAAGTTCAAGTAGAAGCATATCCCACATTCTTAACTCCTTAGGTGAGCAGAATGGTTCTTAAAGTATTCTTTGGAAATCAAACATATTGCAGGAAAAAAAATATATATATACTTGCTGATTGTATATTTCGACCAAAAGAATTTGCAACTTCCACATCCATAAACATGTTTGTGGTGAGAAATCCCATAGAAGGTTCCAAGGCTTGAGAGTTAAAGCCTAAATGGCATTTATATTTGTATCCATTAGAAGTCCCCAAGCTCATCGAACACGACACTCTTTTAAAATCTTGGAAGTCTTATGTGACAATACCATTTCCATATTTTAGCAATTATGGTTGTGGCGTCCCAGTCTGCCGCCTAGCAAATCCATCGTATTGATTTATCTAAGAGTTTTCACACAAGCTAAAGACCTTTTTATAAGTTAGCATTTATAACATGAATTATAAACGAAACAATCTTATAGCATTGATAGGAGGGGGGAAACATACATCCATTTTAATACGTCTTATTTAAACACGTCAGGTGGTCAATCATAAACGTGAAAGGACCTATATCGGGAGACCAAAAAAAAAAAAAAAATGCACCGCTCCTTATCCTCCACTAAACATCTCCCATGACCATCAGCAAACGATACCACCTAAGCTCACAGTCCTATCCCAAAAAGTTACGACTGTGGCATATTCCCAAAAATGTCTTCCCCTAACTCTTGCTATGGCTCCTTCCGACTGCTACTCCTCACTAGCTCTTCCCTTGCCTCCGCTACCGTCAATAGGGTACAGAATTGGCCCCACTAGACGTTCATCAACCAGCATAAAGACAAACACAAAGCAATACAAAACCCGGCCCTCCGAAGACCCTACATGGACCAACTGTATAATGATATATCTCGCGAATCTCACGTCCAAGAAGTCAGGGTTCGTAAACTCATATAAATCGCCCTAAAAATCTACAGGCGCACTATATCTAGAAATCGGAGTCGCTAGAATAGGAGGCGTGGCTAACTATATGTAAAAAACAATAGGAGTGAGCTATGCCCAGCAAGATAAATAACCAAATCATAAACCAAATGATCCGAGCATCACTCAACTTCTAGGACACATCTAATCGCAACTGTTGTACTTAATCAGTACGTCCATGATGGGGTGCGATGAGAACGCACCATTTCATTTTGATATGCTATGATGGAAAGACACCTTTGAAAGGATGTGAATGAGTCATATAAAAGACTTCTGAAGACAACCGTTGAAAAAGTTGGCAGAACGTACGCTCAGAATTCTCTCCTTGTCTTGTCCCCTTTTCCATCAAAAGAAAAGGAAGCCTTATATTTCTTTTTTACAAGAACAATCGGCATTTACGCTGTGGAAATCAAGTGCTTTCCTCGTGATTGCATTCAGACCAACGTGAAGTATCTTTGTTTGTGAGCTTGTGCTTGGTTGTCTCTGTTTCTCACGCCTCAGTTTGCGCCTATGAAGTATTCAATAAAATGCCTAAGCTAGACCTGGAGATTCAACCCAGGTTGGTTCCAACCCCTTTTTTATGATATAATTATTTTATATTAAAAAATAGAAAGATCCCCAAAAAATAATTTTTTTAAAAAAATCAAAAATGCTTACAAAATAGTTTTTAAGTTTTCTCGTAAGATATGAGGAGAACCTTAAAGAAAAGTAAGACAGTTACAAGTTTTTGGAAACAAACCTTAGATCGTTGTTTGCACACTTCCCCTATTTCTATTACGCCTTTATAATACATGGATTTCTATTTCCTTAGCTCAGCTAGGAATTGAATCTTAGGACTCATGATTGGTATAAAATGCTACATTAATATTGCACTTGATGTTTAAACAAGATTAAGTATCGAAAGAACATTAACTGATTAAATAATGTAATCAAGTTCCGAATTTTAATTTCTTTGATTGCATAAGAGTAAAATATTTCTCGCAATATTTTGCTTGGGTTTCTAATCGATTCACCACAAATCGATTAGTGGCGACTCTTAAATGAAAATGATATGCAGATTAAATACTTGAATCATAAGTTGTAAATTGATGAACTTTGGAAATCTCAAGCTAAGCCTAAACTTAATAAGCCATTAGCCTCTATGTGCCTGTGAAAGGGCTCCCAAGGAGGTCGTGACATTCTATTTCGGAGGGCAAATGTGATTTTCAAGGTCCAATCATAGCCATGTTGTTTTCAGGTCATGTCACTTGGCGATGTTGTAGAGCATTCGAAATAAGCAGTTAATTTGACATATGGCTGGCTATAATACATTATTTACGTGATGATGCATATTGCATGAACCGTGAATTTGAAAATATGGGTTGGAGTCCCTTTCATGGTGCATATGATCGCATACATTTTTTTATTAGTTTCTTTGTTCATGGCTCAATTCCAATGGAATGGTAATTGTCACTTACTTAAACCGTATCTTTGCTCGTTTATTTATCTACCATTTGAGATTCTGAACACGAGGAGTTTAATCGAATGCACGTAAAAAGTGATTAGTAAAAAGTGATTAGAAATTAGTATGGGACTTTATATTAGACTAATTGAATAAGTTTATTAGATTAGGATTTATGACCACAAAGTTTTGGTTAATTCATAATAGACAACATTTTATTATAAGTTCTATTCAACAGAAGGTTTTATTCAGTCAATAGGTTGCCATTAAATGACTAGCTTTGGCTAAGGGTTTTACCCTTCACGTTATGATAGATTACCGATCATTCCCTAAATTCTGGATGTGGATTTAGGATGTGGTTGTCATACACTAATAAAAAAATCACTTGGAAAAACTGTCCTCGCACGAGATGTGGACAGAAAATCTGGCGCGCTATATAAATAATTGTGCATATTATTAGAAGAGAAAATAATTTGATACTGTTGAATTATGTCTCAAGTTTGAATTCATTATACGATATCCGATACGCGCAAAACATTTTCACATTGAAACGAGGAAGAACGTCGGCGAAGCATTTAATTAAAATTAAGGAGCGTGCGATAGGAGCCAAAAAAGATCCAACCCTTGGCGTTGGAAATAAAGTCTTCAATCCATGGGATTCTTCTCATTTGTCAACATGAAATCTGAAGGGGTGATCGTCCAAATTCTTCGTCATTAAATGCATGCACATGGCCATGTGCATGCATGCTTGTAGAAGAATTGGTTGGTCAACACTTGCTGCTTCTGAAGCTATCTCGTAGGCGCCCAATTTTCTTCTCTTCTTGGTCATCTTTGTGGACATCTTTCGTCTTGTTGCGGATAAAGAAGGAGAGAAGGCAGAAGCTCTTCTACGTTTGTCAGTACATGCTGCTAAGCTCACACGCTAACATTAAATGCATGGAGGCACATGCTTTGACGATCGGTGCCTTCTGACAATTCTGGAGTACAATATTATTTTGTTTCCTTCTCTTCCACCAATAAAAAGGAGAAGACGTCTGTAGCTTGATAAGCTGCAAAAGAAAACCAGCTTTGCAGTGAGCGAGAGAAAAAGAGCTCGAGAGAGAGTGAGAGGCGTGAGCTCCGAGAGTTTTGTGTGGGTTTGAGTCCATTGATTTGTTTTGTTAAATATTATGGATATCGAGTATAAAGTAGGGCTGGAAAACACTTGAGTGTATATGTGTGATTATAATCCTGTAATTCTCCGATTTATAATGGATTGATTTCTTTACTTCCCCGTGGACGTAGGTTAAACACTTGGACCGAACCACGTAAATTTCTGTGTCCTTTATTTTATTGTTCCTCGTTTTATTTCGATCGATTTCTATAGCTCCCGACATAATTGCAAAATTACGATCCGCTTCCGCTGCGACACGATTAACAACAGATACCTTACTTTGATTTCCAACATCTGATGGGCGGCAATTATTTGAACCACACTGAACTTCTATTTTCTTGAAGGGGACCCTAAATTATTACAATAAGAGCTTTTTGAACGCAATGCTACGGACGTCACCCCATAGCGAAGCATCCATTAAGTTCATGCGGGGAACATTGAACATCAATTCAAGCAATTAGTTTGCATTGATCTCACTTTAATTACAAGCTAGAAACGTTGCCACTTTTAAAGGAGATGTCTAAAAAAGACTGGAAATCCGTACTATCTCGTGAACGTTAACACTTGCAACTAATTTATCAAGATTTATTTGAGTTCTATATGGGACACTTTTTTGTACTAGGAATCGGACCAAAATCCACTGATTATAATTTTATGAACCGAGAGCTAGATTAGCATCCCCTAAAACCACCTAAAATCAGCCGGTCTGGTCTAGTTTGGACATTTTCCAGCTCAAGTGGTCCTCTATACTCATCCCTAGTCACACAAGTACGAGTTTTGGATAGGGTAATATGTCACCACAGGAAGAATTTTGAGTTTTTTGTGACTTTTTTCTCAATGTAATTGCTCATTTAACTTTCAGGAAAATGCCAAACATTTAATCATAGTAGTGTCATGATTCGCAAGCAAATTTCTCCGATCATAGATGGAGAAAATGTCAAACATTTGAATGGGATCCCCCTCCATTGCTTCCACTTCTCGTGAGAAAATTTCTTTGATATAGATGGAGAAAATTTTTCAACCACGAGTACACGCAACATCCAATATTTTGCAATTTTAATTATTTGTTAGCATTTGTCTTATTTTAAAGAAGCAAACAGCGAGGGGAAAAAACAAAATTAGATATATGTTCATTTCAGTTGAGAGACCAAGACAAAAACTGCATTTTTCCAAAAAAAAAAAAAGGCTAAAAGTAGCATCAATTTCTCGAATAAGGACCTAAAGTGGATCTTATTTTAAATAAGAGTTTAAAGTGTTTTCACTTTCTGAAATAAGGACATCATATGACCCCCCCCCCCTTTTTTTTTTTTTTTTTTTTGTTTCCTAATAAGGGTCTAAGATGGCCATATCAATCTAAGTGTTGGTTAAGAGTATTTTGTTCTTTACTTTTTTTTTTATTTTCTTTCCTTTCCTTTGTCCTTTTTTTGATTTTTTTTTTCATAAAAAAGAAAAAAAAGGTAAAAATTTAACAAAGAAAAAGAAAAAAAAATACAAGCAAGAGGGCTAGCCCCAATCCTCCTACTTGTATCATAGGGTCAAGGCATTGGCTATGGTCGACAAGTTCGCTAGCACCTTATCGAGGCCCGGTGACCTTCACCAAAACTAAGAGAGAGCTGTAACCCTCTCCCAGATCTGGGCACTCACATGAAAATGATGAAGCAAGCATTCGACCAATCTCGTAATGGGAATCATCTTCTTCGTCTTCAGGTTCTTAGGAGGTTTCAGATTTCATTGGTGACCATGACCTTGTAGTTGTTCTGCAACATGGAGTTCTTGCAATGAGCGATCACACCTTGAATCGTGCCCTACAACTCCTCCGTTAACAAGGCATCCAAATTGCAACCTCCTCTCGTCCAGACCCATCCTCCTCTTCCGCCACTGAACCTGCTCTGGCAAAGGGTCACAACCCTCTCTTGGTTCCGGTCATCAGCCCTTCCGGAGGGGCCGATGACCCCCCTAGCCATAGTCAACACCTTGTCCCGGCAAGGGGCGGTGACCATAGGCGGGCCTGGGCCTTTTTTTTCGTGTTTTTTTTTTTTTGAGTTTTTTATTTTTTTTTTTTCGTGAATATGTCTTTTTTATGAAAAGAAAAAAAAATAAAGGAAAGAAGAAATAGAAAAATGAAAGAAAATAATAATAAAAAACAAAAAGAAAAAAATGCCCTTGACGAGTCAATGAAGTCAAGCTCTTCCTTGAGACTAATATGGCCAGTTCAAGTCATTATCTAAAACAAAACCCACTTCAAATATTTATTTGAAAAAATGATAATACTTCAAACTCTTATTTAAAACAAGATCCAATATATCCTTATTTAAGAAAATGACAACACTTTATGTACTTATTTGGCATTTTTCCAAAAGCGCAACTACACTAGAATATGACATTGCCTTGCTAATAAATAACCAAGCAAATGCCAATAAGACTCATTGTAAGTATATTGAATAAGTACACAAAGAATAGAAATCCTAAAAGGGAACAACATGACGATTGTGTTAGATAATTGAAAGCGTGGTCTCATGACCGTGTAGTTTAATGATTTCAAATAGACTCACATTAACCTAGCATTATTCAATCCATCGTGGTATCAGTTAACAATGCCTCTTCTCGTATTATGTCTATGCGCTCATTTTATTACAAGACTGAATATAGGAATAAAAAAAGGAAACAAAAATCAACAAATTGGACGGTCCCCAGGCCGCAATCACGGCCAAATAAGCTGGACCACACTTTATGAGAGAGACTCTTAAAATCTTCGAAAGGGCAAACATATGTGTCCGATTTTGTGTTGACGTGCACAAAGGACTGCAACGTGGGAGCGTCTCATCACTTAGAAAATATCCCGGATTGCGTGGATCAGAACATCTTCTTAAGCTAGTGGCGTGAGCTAGCCATTGTTCCTGCGCTAAACTTTAAGCATGATGACCATACACATGTTCGATCGGCCGTGTTTTCAGTCAATTATTGTGCCAATTGACGGGTAAAGATATATACATGATCTACATTAATATTTAGTTAATTTTGCATGTAAATTATGTTCATAATTTGTGACTCACCGATCATAGACATAATGGGAAGCATGTGAATTATGTTTATAACTTTGACTCACCAATCATAGACATGATTGGAAGAATTTTCCACTAGCCAAAGATGTAGGAAAATCGATGGCGAAATTTCAAAATGACCAATAGAAACTGGTGATGCATCGTCCAAAAGGCGGTGGATTTGGTACAGTAAGTTGACATTGTCTTGGTTGACATTAGAGGTAAAGGGTTTCAAGTTTTGTACAAATGTCATGTGAAATCTGGAACCAAACACGTTACTTATTTTTTGGAACTTGGGCACTACCCTACGTTCTAAGTTCAAGTTCAATTTAAATTCCACCTATATTATTAATTGAACGATTACAGTAAATTAAAACATTTTATAACAATCACTTACTACTATAATTCACTAATCATAAAGACGTATAGAAAATATGAACATCAATAAAGTAAAATTCTCAATTTAAAATGAAAGCTCAAACTAGTACTTCTAAATTATACACTTATCATCAAATGGCATGGAATATTGCAAGATGCGCAAAAACATGAACCAATAAAACATTATAACTTGTTCCAAGTTCTAAATTACAAGTTTTAGGTTCTAGGTTTTTCTGACTAAGAACTCGGAACCTACCTATCGAAATAGGTTCCTTATTTTTTGGAACCTCAAAGCTATCATGCATACCTTGGAACCTAAATTTGGAACATATAATTCTTGTTGGTCCAATTCTCAGATTCCATATTTTACCCTAGAACCACGCTTACCCTTAGTTCATCTCAATTAAACATTCACAATCCTTAAGTCAACCAAAAAAAATCAGCTTATATTCTTCTCCATTTTCATCCTTGACAAAAAAAAATGGAAAATGAGGGGCTTCCTTTTAACTTGTCAAAACAAAAAGGAAATTGTCTTCTGTTGTCGTGTATCAACGCCAACATTGTGTTTCGCAATTGCAATCAACTTGAAACACATGGGAAATAGACCTGCAGGCACCTGGTGGAGGAAAAAACTCTTCTTCAAACGGAGCTAGCTTTGACACCGAGGTGAAATAGCCAAGATAGAATTGAGTATGTTTTATATAAGAGATATTTGTAGATTGTACAGGTGGTTAATGATAATGAAGACTACAAGCGATATTTGTATTTGTAGATTGCAAAAGTGGTTATCCAAGGTAAGAATACCTTATTTCTGTCCAATTCTTATTTATAGTACCAATTACAGTTACCATCAAGATAGTTCTCTAATTTGGAAAAGACTTACTTCCATGTGATTTAAAGGTGCCTTATCACAAGTTCCTATCCTGTAATCACTCATCGATCTAAGGAAATTCAGGTTCATTTTGGCATATGTTCGACATGTGCACCGGGCATTTAATAATTCTAGTTGCATTCCAAGTTGCATAAGATCATGCAATCTTGATGTGTTCACTCAGAATTAAACGATAGTTATAGTTAAAACAGAACATCTCAATAACAAAAGTAAAACTCTTATGGTAACCCTCTAACCAAAGGGTCACCGACACTAGTCATTCCTTCCCACTTTTTTTTTTTTTTTTAAGTTATGAAAAAAGTGTATCAATTACAATCAATTAAGCATAGACATGATTAATTAAAGATTTGATGGATCTTCAAGTGTCTCTAAATAAATATAATTTAAGAAGCTGTGATTTGAAAATGAAAACAATTTAATTGCAGTCGTGAAAAGGTATAACTACTTTTAGCAAGTTTAAACAAGAGGAGGCTGTCCTATCTTTTACAGTTATAGAGTACCAATATACTTCAGACCTAAAACTGAAAGGTTTCCTGGTCCCATTGCGCTTACGAGTTGAGGTTATTCAACAAAAACTGCTGAGTGATTCTTGGAATTGTCGCAAGGGCCGAAGTACCAAAGTTTTTGCCTTCCCTATCACTCCTGTGCATTATTCAGCCGTGATTTAGAGAAGACACAAGATACATGTGCATAGATTAGTTCTGTTACGGAGGCGGATGTGATTTTTAGGGTCCAATCATAGCCATATGGATCACTCCGTCCCACCTTTTTTTAATTATAAAAAAAGAGTATCAATTACAATCAATCAAGCATAGACATGATCAATGGAAGATTTGACGGATCTCAATTATTTTTAGCAAGTGTAAACGAGAGGGGGCTGTTCTATATTCACGTAATTCCAAGCTGGACCCACCTTTTGGCGTCCCTAAACTTCTACCATCAACTGAAAATGTGTACTTTTTCCAAATGTGGATTACGTTTCGTTTGTCCTTAGGTTCTTACGATATGTGGTCATCGTTCAAGTTATGCCGGAAAGTTCTTGGGCCTATCCTCTCCCGCTGTCATCAAGGATGTGAATGTCGACTAAATGACGTGAAGAGCCGAGCAAACGAATATGAAAAAGTTCTGAAAACAGAAAGCGACCCTGCTAGACGTTTTCCATGTTTGTTGGATACATTATATTCAAATTTGTTGCATAAAGTAAAACTTCGTCCCTGGATGCTTATCGAGCTTTGTGTATGGAATCCGCTGTGCCAAAGTCATTCTTCCATGAAAGACTCAGAAGGCATATCTTTTACTGTTATAGAGTCCCAGTATACTTCAGACCTGAAACTGAAAGATTCCCTAGTACGAGGTTGAAGTTATTCAGCAAAAACTGCTGATAGATTCTTGGAATTGTCGCAAATGCCGAAGTACAAAAGTCGTTGCCTTCTCTATCACTCCTGTGCATAATTCGGCCTTGACGTAGAGGAGACGCAAGATACGTGTGCATGGAATAGTCCTGTTATGGAGCTTAATCACGACGGATGTGATTTTCAGGGTCCAATCATAGCCACATGATTTTCAAGTCATGTCACCTGGCAAAGTGTGGCTGTAGATCATTCAGCATGAGCAGTTAAATTTGACATATGGCTGGCTATAATACATGATTTACGTGATGATGCATATTGCATAACTCGTGGATTTGAAAATATGGATGGAGTAACTTTCATGGTGCATACTATCGGATACATTTTTTATTAGTTTCTTTGTTCATGGATTAATTCCATGGGAATGGTGATTGTCGCTTGGGGCCTATTTAGTTTTCATTATATTCCCAAAGATAATTTATGATCATAAATGATTCTTTATTATTCTATTCCCTAAACGAATTTATAAGCATTTGAATGCGTTTGGTAATTATCCAAAATTTATATTTCCGGAATAGAATTACTTTTGGTACCGCCCTCAAAATTTCTAATTCAAATAATTTTCTTTTAATGTTTTTAATAATTCTATTACTTTTTTCTTTTCTTTCTCTTGTTCTTCAAGCTTTAATCGATCACCGGCCTCAGGATGATGGACGACCGACCAAACGAGGGCCTACAACCTTGTCAAAGCATTGCTGACCCCTAGCGAGGCTACATCTCATCAACCAAGCCTTGGTTGGGTGAGCCTCGCCCGGCCAGGTGAGGTTCTCTAGTGGCCAGGGGAGCCTTGCCTAGCCAGGTGAGGCTCCCCTAGCCACCCGCGAGGCTCAGCCTCGCCCAAATCTAGAGAGGTCGACTCTCATCGGTGGTTGGGTGAGCCTTCAGCAAACTTACCGAACCTCACCCAACTTGTCACCAACAACCAACAGCAGAAAACAACAAGGGCCAGCAGTGGAAGAAGAAGAGAGAAGGAAGAAGAAAAAGAAGAAAAGAAGAAGAGACAAGAGAAAAAATAAATTTAAATTGGCTTGATTCTGAAATTATTCTCGATAACAAAGAAGTATCTTTTTTCTTTTACTCCTTGATTCTTTTTTTGTTCCTAGAAATAAAAGAATAAAATCGAGTATTGTTTGGTCAAGTACCAAATAGACCCTTACTAAGCCATGGCTTTGCACACTTGTTTATCTACCATTTGAGATTCTAAATACAAGGAGTTTAATCAAATGCATGTGAAAAGTGATTAGGAGTTAGTATGGGACTTTATATTAGACTAATTAAATAAGTTTATTAGATTAGGGTTTATGATTGTATAGTTTTGGTTAATTCATGATAGACAAGATTTTATTATGACTTTTATTCAATAAAATGTTTTATCCAATCAATATGTATTCGTTAAATGACTAGCTTTGGCTAAAGGTTCTATTCTTTATGTTATAATAGATGACCGATCATTTCCTAAATTCTGGACGTGTATTTAGGATGTGATGCAGACAATTTCCATTAATTTGTGATCCATAATAAAAAATTTACTTGGAAAAACTGTCCTCGCATCACATATGGACGAAAATGTGGCCCGCTATGTAAATAATTGTGCATATTATTAGATGAGAAAATAATTTGATACCTTACTTTGATTTACAACATCTGATGGGCGGCAATTATTTGAACTACCCTGAACGTTTATTTTCTTGAAGGGGACCATAAATTGTTACAATAAGAGCTTTTTGAACGTAATGCTATGGACGTCACCCCATAGGAAAGCATCCATTAAGTTATGCGGGGAACCATTGAACATCAATTCAAGCAATTAGTTTGCATTGAACCCGCTTTAATTACAACCCAAAAACATTGCCAAATTCAAAGGAGATATCTGTAAAAGACCGGAAATCCGTACTATCTCGTGAAGGGTAACACTTGCCACTAATTTATCAAGATATTTATTTGAATTTTATATTGGACATAGTTTTTAACTCTGTCGTTGACAACGCCCTTTTCATTTCCATTGATTTCGACGTAGGTTGTTTAGAAAAAGAATGGGCAGGCTGTGTATTTCAAATGTTTCCTATACTTGGAAAGTGCCTTTTCTTCTGAGTCATAAAGCTTTGGCCTTTTCAACGGCCGGGTTTAAGATTAGGGCTTCAACATTTAATTTAACCCAACTTTTAGGAAGAATACGTCATGATGATATAAAGGTATTTTGCAATGTGAATGTGCACTTTGCAGGCATTTTACAAGGTAGAATTAAACCATAGAAACTTCATTTACTATTTAACAAATGATATCAACTACATGATAAAGATTTCTGTTTTCAGAATGTGACAATTGATTAGACCTAAGTGCATTTTGCACATTTTGCATTCATTAGTTATGTTGAATTATTTTCTACCTAAATGTTGTGCACATTAAAAGAGAAATAAAAGTTTACTACCTCGCTATCATGAACAGCATCTTATGGGCAGCAATCATTGTCCATCTAAGATTAAGAGTGTTTTGACATGATATTTTGCACATCCGCCATGGTGAAGCATGCATAGAGGTTGAGCTTTGCAAAAAGGCTTTGCAACTTTAAAGATTCTTGGGCAAATGTTAGGTCATTTGACAAATTTTTCAAGTTCACTTTGCAAAAATACTAGCATTGGTAAAGTTGAAAGCCCAATACGTAATATGGCTTTCAGCATTTGCGAAAGGCCACTTCCTGAGGTAAATAAAAAAGAGTTTGTTCCAAAACTGCTCTCATCAATATTTTTCATTTCCATTTTTGCCCTCGTTCATCTTCTTCAAGTCGCAGATAGGTTGCCAATGAATCTCCACCAGATGGTCCATGAGATGGTCGCTAATGAAGCTCCATCGGCGAAGGTCTGACGTTCTAGATCTGAATCACCCCTATATTGCATAAATAAACACCCTCGGCTCGGACTCCTCGGCATCTTTAGCTTCATGGCATCACCTTGCCAAGGTCGTGCAACCCCAGCACCGCTGCACTTGGGTCACGCAACCCCAGACAAGGCGACGCCCGGAGTGGCACAAGCTAGGCATGACTCGCCAAAGCTCCCGCTCAGCTTCTGCCAACAACATTTGTTGCGATGACAGTCGCTTAGCTAACGGTAGCTTCTGGTCACCGCCGATGCTTGCCTATGATCGTAGCCGAAGCTCATCCAGTTGCCGATGCTCCAGTTTCCCCCTCTGTGGATGCTATAGTTGTTTGCCCTCTCTTCCTTTTTATTTATTTTTAACTTCTAAGTCAATTTATAAATTTTACGCCAAATCAACTTTCCAAATGCTACACCTCCCTTTAAAAATCTTTGGCGAAATGACTTTACGTCCACTCAAAGCAAAACTAAACGTGGCCTAAGTTCGCATGCACGACAATTTAACATCAGTGGAAGCAATGTTTTTCAAAAGGTTATCGATGCGTTGAAAAATGTCACAAATACTTTGATATTTTAATTTTAATATTTTATGATGTTTTACATAGCCTTACTAGTTCTTGTCGTAATGTATTTGATGGAGGTCTAAAATATTGAAGCATCTTCGAGGACTTGATTACACTAGTTAATCACTAATGCCCTTTTGATACCTAATCTTGTTTAAATCCTAAGATTTTTTGGATTTTTGAAGAGTTTTTTATGTGGAGAAGAAAAAAAATTTTTTTGGGTCTTTTTCTATTTACTTTTTTAACATAAGAAGCATTTTTGGTTTTTCAATCTTTTTCTGCAAATATTTTTTTTGAGAAATTTTTAATTAAGATTTTATTTTTATTATTATAATAAAATAATATATTAAAAAATGACTCAGGTCGGATCCTTGGGTCGTCCACCCAAGACCGGGACAGGCCTGCAATGCAGGGCCGACCCGAGATTTTTTTTTTTTTAAGACAAAAAACATAAAAGCCCAAACCGATTTGGCCCGTTTTCATTAAAAAAAAAAAAATTAGCCCAAAGGCTACGGCCCATGCATACAAACCCAACCCAGGTGGAAACCCTACCCAAACAACAAACCGGATCCAACTCGACTTCGTAGCCGCAACCCGATTCCTGCCAAAAAAACCTACCCGATCGACGTCCTAGATCTACCTAACTTCGACCCGTCTTCTCCCTCGTCAACCCGGTTTTGTGGAGCCTTCGAGATCTGACAATCCACGGCAGAGGCGGTTGAGCTCATCACGGTTTGAGCTCGTGACCCATTCTCTCTCTTGCCCACTCTCCGATCTTCCCCAAATGTCTATCGGGGGAAGGTTTCTGAGCTTGCTCATTGCCTTCAACGAAACTTGCACCCTCCTATTTATAGGCAAAGGGTCTAGTCGACAAAGAACCTCGGCCACCGACCTTTGGCTTGTCGACCAAACCCTCTCGGCTAAACTGGCATCCCATCCTTGTTCCTCCACCGAGGCACGCTCGACATTGAAAGCGGTATTAATGGTGCCCGAGATCCATCCCCTCCGGCCGACGTTGGCCTACTCCTCCTCGGCCATAGGGGCCCATGCAAGAGAAGAGAAGGGAGAGGGGGCTGGGCGTGAAGGTCTAGCCCCACGCAACTACAGTTTCTTCTTTCGCTTTTTTCTTCTTCTTTTTTGTTTCTTTTGGTTATTATTATTATTATTTATCATTTATTATCCAAAAAATAAGTAAAAAGAATGAGAATAAAGATTAATGGATGCAAAAATTTGGGTGTCAACATAGTCCAACATCTATTGAACCAGTTCCTCACTGCCACTTAATAGGCAAATTGCTTTTTTAGTCTATACCAGCATTGGATGTGGGACTAAGCGGCTCCAAGAGTCCCACACCCTATGTGCTCACTCCCTCTCTCTCTTTCTGTCCCTCACCTACAAGAGAAGCCACCCTCTAAGAGTCCCACATCGAGCAATTACTCAAAAAGTGCAAAAAAGATTGTCTTGCTGACTTGGGCCTTTTGGCCAAGAGGTGGCGTGATTCTTTTGGAGCATAGTTGTTAATTCTAATGCAGTTCAATGTTTTTCCATGTGGGCCTTTTGGCCATGACTTGGCATGTTTCTTTTGGGGCGTTGTTGTTAATTCTAATGCAGTTCAATGCTTTTTCATGCAGGGACGTGCATTAATCACATGCAATCAATTTCATTGGGCCACCAAAGAAGCAATCCTTACTGATCTTGATTGATCAGTTCGATTTTATTTGGTTCCAGCCTCCTCCTTCGGTTCCCGAAATGGGGAACCAGTCCCTGCTGTCCAATTTTCAGCTCTAGGGTGGGAATCGGATCGCCCTAGAACCAATCACCCCTAATTGTAATCCTCAAATCAAGGATGGATGGGGCGCTTGTGGAAAATTTTCTTTGCACCAAAAGTATATGCTCTAATTTTTTATATTAAAGCCCTCCAACATTTTGACAGAACGTAGTTGAAAACCTCATATATAGTTTAGTATTCTAGCTTCTTAAAATTATGGATGCATATACGATAGTTTTAAGTTGATTTTTTAGTGCTTGGAAAAAAAAAAAAAAGAACTTGCTCTATTTCTATGACATCCCAAATTTTTTATTTTGTTTTCTATTGAATTAATCGGACATTTCATTGATGTGTCTATAAGGCTATTCCTAAAGCCGATCACTCTAGAGATAAATAAACTATCCAAGGAAGTCAATAAGGAATTTTAAGGCAATAAACTTGAGAATTCGACCAGGAATCGACTTCTCGGTTGTGCTCATCTTTAGAGGCCATTTTGGCACAGTTTAAAATTGGTTTGTAATAAGAGATAAGTCTATTCAACTGAGATGTGTGGCTGATCGTGGATGACTCCACTAGATTGGAAAATTCTCGTCGACATGCACTAATCTGTTTTTTCGGTTGTTTTGATACCCTGTGTCTGTAATTGAATCATCAAGATTTTCACAACAATCAAGAGCCGTTATTGAGTCAAGTGGGTTTATAGTGACTTGAAGAAAATTGACCACGGGTCATTTGCCCTAAAAAGTTCTGAAAACTACTCAGTAGTCTTAGTCATGCTAAAAATGCGTTGAATGGAAATTAACCGTAAATTCAAGTCCAATTTCAGAAATTAAAAGTCTTGTTATGTCACGACCAATTTTAGGAATGTCGACTCATCCTCCAAGACTTTTCAAAGGTCTCGAGATTTTTATGAAAAATGGATTCAAATGCTACGGAAAAATAATGGAAATTCGGATGGGCTAAGTTGATGGAAATATGGACTTCCAAACCGAGCCTTTGGGTGATAGGGACTTGCAAAAACTTTGTAGACTCTTTCTTCATTCAAATTGGACTCGATTTGGGAAATTTCACGAAGAAATTGGAGCTGAAATTTAAGAAATTCGGAGCTGGACTTTTGGGCAGAAAAATTGGCTTCAAAATGTGATTAATTGTGGATTATCTCTCAAGAAAGTAATGGGGGACCATGGATAAGCTTGAGGGCTAGCTAGGGGACCAAGCATTGAAGTATTTAGATAGTCTTTATTGACTTTTTGCACTATTTTTCTCCCTCATCCGATTCTCTCTTTCTTCGTTGGTCTCCTGCGCACGCCAACTCCTTCTCTGTATCCATCTTCATCGAGCAGCCCACCTCTCCACGTTTCTTTGCTATCCACCGAAGACCCACACCCCCACCGAATTCCCTTCTTGCCACATGTCCAAGCACCTAGCTTCCTTGGTCAATCAAAGAAAGAAAACTACAGAAAAGTTGACCCCAACACTTCGACCAAGCTGCTACCCATCCAGGTTTCCTCCACGCCACGCTGCTGCTTCATTGTTCCCTCCATTTCGCTGTCTTCTCCTCACGCCAGCTTCCCAAGACTCCACCGAAGCCACCAGCTCTTGTCGCCCGCTCACCGAATCCTCATCCCATCTCTGCCAAAACACCCGTGTCTTCTCATTCAGCTTCCACGGTCGAAGATCCCAGCGGAGCAGCCGCGCGTCCCACGTAAGCCAGCGAATTTCACTGAGCTCCCACGTTTGGTCAACAAAACGGTGGAGCTCTCACCATCTTGTTGACCCCAAAGCCACGCGGCCTTCAACGCCGCACGTCGATCTCTCCACCCAGCTGCCCGAACTTCGTTGGTCTTCTTCAACCGGAGTTCCTCACGCCTGGTCAACAGTGAAGCCTTCAGCAGTTCAGTTCAGCCTGCTCCGTTTCCTGTGCTGCTTCCTCGAGCCCAGCAGCAATGCTCGATCAGCCCAACCACTTCTTCTTTGCTCGGGTCAGCAAGTTTCGGGCTCATTCCACCGAAGATAAGCCCACGTGAATTGCAGCTCAGCCCATAAGAAGTCAACCCAATTCAGCAGCTCCATTGAAGCCCACGAGCCCAAGTGAATTCAGTCCATCAGCAGCCCAGCGAAATCGGAAGCCCACAAAGCCAAAGCCCAACTTGGGTCCAGCCCAAAATCAAGAATAAACCTCAGCTTGAGCTAAGATTTATTTGGCCGGCTCTAGGCCCGGTCCGAGCTCCATCGACGCCGTCACAAACTCAAGTTTCGGCCGTTGTTGCATCTCCATTGCGGTGATCCGGTCTCCACTTTGGTCGGGTGAGTTTTACTCACTAATGCTTTCTTAGTTTGCTAATTATGCTTAAGGGTTTATTAGAGTTAATTAAATAAGATTAAGTGATTAGATTAGAGTAGATTAGTGATTATTAATTAATTGTGATGCATATTAGACATTTTGATTGTGCAATTAGCAAGTAGATATATTCTATTATTTATTGAATGTCTCTTGGGATTTTTCCCGACCCTTATTAGGCTTCAATTAGGCATTACGAGCCTAAATTGGATTTGTATTATTTATTTATTAAATTTTGAAATTAATTATTTTTTTTTTCCAGAAATTAGGTAAGGATAGCCGACGACTGGAGTTTTATGCTGATTGTTGTGGTGCAGTTCGTTTATTTATTTGAGCTCTACGTTGCGTTGAATTGAATTGATTGTGCAATTTGAGGAATTATTCCTAAATTGATTGAAATTGAGTGCAATTGAATGATTGATTGGTAGATGGCTGAGTGTGATCATTTAGCATTAATAATGCTTTGATAAGTTGTAAAGTGGAGAGAATTGTGAGAGTGAGATGGAAATACTCGAGGCTAAGACCAATTTGGTACGATGATATAGGCATACGTGGTTCAATGATTAAGAACATCACTGGCGAAAACGGCACCTTAAAGAACGCACGTAACTATCTACTTATTACATCATTATGGACCAACATGATTTGTGATTAAGAACATCACTGGTAAAAACGACGTCTTAAAGAACACACGTAAGGGTCTATTATATATGTGATTTATGGGCATACATGGTTTGGTGATTAAGACATCACTGGCAAAAACGACGTCTTAAAGAACGCATGTACCTGTCTATAATATACATCACGTTGGCAAAAACGGCACTAGAGATAAAGAATGTACTTGATTTATAGGCATGCGTGGTTCGATGATTAAGAATATCACTGGTGAAAATGGCATCTTAAAAAATGGATGCAATTGTCTAGTGTATACATCACCTTGGCGAAAATGATGCCTGATAGCATTGATGTAGCTCTGTGGCTAAGTGTACAATTGGAGATTATATAGAGAGAAGTAAAATGATTTAGAAATGGTCCGACTGACATGAAATCGACTAAATCAATTGATCGAAATATCGATCTATGATGTGATTGCTTGGGTGCCTATTGAACTGTGCTAATATGTAGGTGGAATCTAAGATTGAGGTAAGTCCTTTGACCCGTGTGTGCATAGGCAGCCTGGTTAACGTATATTGATTTACTAATTGAGTCTTAGGGGGTAGAATTTGTTGAGACATGGTCTCAATGGTTATTGTATAACCATTTCAGGCCCGTAGATGAGCCTAACGAGGAGGAACCAGAAGAGGACGATGAGCTAGAAAAAGATGAAGAGTTTGAAGGAAATGAGCTTAGTGAAGAAGAATCAGAGGAGGATCAGGATGATTCTGAGTACAACCCGGATGACGACTGAGATCCCATCTTGTTTTGTCAAACCTGGTTTTTATGTGGATAAGTGTTATATCAGACCTCTATGAATAGTATTATATTATATACTATGAGGTGCTTGTATAAAAGTGTGATTGTGAATTTTCAGTATGAAAAATATGGCTCTGCTTTTCTATCTCATTATTTTTTTGTCTGGGGATTTATAGTTGCTTCCACATGTGCTTATATAAAATGAAAGGGTAGGTGATACTTAGTCCTAGGATATCGCATTTAAAATCGACCAAGCTGAAAGATGGGTGTGTCTCCGAAGATCAGGGCGTGACAATTTCCACCTCCTTATTATCTCTTGTCACCCCCTATCAAATTAAATTGAATACATCCATTACTAGTCTCATTTAAAATGATTTATTATCTTTGGTTTCGATTTTTCTAGACGAAATGGGTTTGGGAAGGAACAGCGGAATAGGGCGATACTCATTAAAGCTAGTAATTGACCGGTCACTCATGGGTTGCTGTAAACAAGGAAGAAGAAGAAGAAGCGGCCTTAGCTGCTCTTGCCTCTATTGATGGCAGTATGCATGAATGTCTTGATTGTTTTGGAGAATTGTAAGGGAAGTCAAACTGAGATTGCATTCACTTTCCTCTCGGATTAAACTAAGGTTTTTTACTCCTTTTTTTCACTATGTTTTGGGGAGTGCATGATCACCCTGCTCGACTAAAAGGCCTGTGGTTAGATTGTCAGTGATAATGAGAAGAATATTCTTCGGGTAACCTCCTCAAGGCACTTTTGGCCTCACTGCCTCATGGCAAGCTTAATGAATATCCACCACATCCCTTTCCACAGATTTATTTTGATTGGTTTTTGCCATGAACTCTCTCAGCAATGTTAGGATCATCTTGCAATCCACCTTATCAAGTAAGTTACCTAACTGAACTTGAAACTTTGGCTCTGGATCTAACTGCTTGACTCACCAACCATCAAGTCTTCCTCCATCAGGTCATCTTCCAGAGCCAAGCCTTTTGAAAGAAAGCGAATAAGAAAAATACATTGACAAGGTCTGTCCCTTCTCCAACTTCTTGTGGTCTTTCCCCGTCTTACCTTATGCTGGGTACTTCACAATCAGACCAACCTAATGGTTACCTTCTCTACTAATGACTCCATATTTCGGTTGAGTAACACTGGAGGTGGTTCAACTACAACCTAGTATTCACTCAAACCTTCTGCCGAGCTCTCCCCTACCCGCATTTCCTTTTGGCGAGGCCAAAGAAATGTCTCCACCTGCTGCCAACAGTCTTCCTTCAGAATTCTACTGGATGGGTCGATCCTTCCCTCCCGTTTGTTTTAGCAACAACTCCTAAGGTCTTCTCGCCAAGAGCTTCCCGGTGACAACAAAGGAACCAACTCGCTTGCTATGGCGAGGCGGCTTTTTTTGTTCACAATAAGACCTAGACGATTATCCCTACCCTTAGTGGCTTACAAGTTTACGTCCATCCCTGGTCAAGTACAACTTCCTTTCAATTTCTCCCTTGTAGCCGTTACCCGGATTCCCATAAGTGTGTCCACACCCCCCAAATAACATTGGTAAAGGTTAAATATGATGCCAGCTCTTGATTTAAGATTGTTTCTTGCCATTTTTTTTTTGTTCTTTTGTGGTTTGTTTTTTTTTCCATTTGGAACAAAATTTGCTTCCCTCTTTTTCGGAAATTAGTTTATTTGGTAGATAGCTAATTGAATATTGTGTTAATGAATTGTATATTTCTCCTTTTCTGTACTAGGAAACTATAATTTGAAAAATAACACATGCACAAGTAAGAGTGAAAACACTTCTTCTATCAGTTTTAGTACACATTTCGTTTAATTATAACTTGAATATGCGTGATAGTCTATGTATCTTAATTGCTCAACTTTAACTTTATTTAGTGAATCTAATGTTGAGAAATCAAGTGGATGTACAAGTAAAATAATCCCTTGATTTTATATAAGCAATATTGCAAACTCTTTACACACACACCACTCTCATATACATCTCACACGCCTTACCACTAAACACACTTTTTCATGCCACCTACTCCATCCACTCACACACTCAAGTACACACCCCACACTTTACGTACACACTACACTCACGCTTCACACACTCCTCACACTTCACACACACACAAGGAGCAAGAACCCCTATTTATAGGGTGGAAAAGTCGGTGAGAAAAATCTGGGGAGAGGGGGGAGAGAAAATTCTTGAGAGAGGGAGAAAATTCTGGTGCAGCAGAGAAAGGGAGAGAAATCTGGAAAAATCCAGAGAGAGAGAGAGAGGCGGTGCTCCCATTTTTTCTGACATCTTATAGTCCAATTTTTTATTTATTCTTCATGCCATCATTGCATGATATTTTAACGGATGCTTTCAAAAAAAGAAAAATACGACAAAGTTCAAAACATAAAAAAAATTCTAAGCATGCATTATTATCATGCAAATGCAAAAGAAAATGCTTCCTGAAACATTATTATATAGAATGATATCCTTGCCTTGATTACATGAATAATTAACTATTGGTAAGAAATTATGCCAACCGTAATGGCATTATATGACAACCCATTCAAACCATTTGCAAGCACATATTTTTTGTAAATACTATATGCATCATAGTTTTTATAAAATTATCAATGAAAAGAAAATTATCCACTGCAATGCAAAAATAACAAGTTTCATATGCAACTTAACAAAAGATATTGTCCATCAGCTAGTTGGCTCCCCTAAAAAAGGTTACTCTCTTGACAAAATTATTTTACCCGAATCAAGCATAAACATTTTTAATGACATCAAGAAGAGAGTAATTATTTACTTAAAAAAAAAACACACACACACACACACACACACACACATACACATCAAGAAATAAGTTTCAATATTTAGTGCAAGAAGCTCCAAATGAACTTATTGAGATCAATAGATACATATAAGCAAGTTGGGTGAACTTCAATATTATCTTCTGTAGTGACTGCACTACAGAAAATGAGAAATGAGCAAATTTTGTATAATGCATTCATCAACCATAATGTTCAATCTTTGAGTAAATTCTTGTAAATTTTTACCGAAAATCAAAATCAAAAAATTTGTAGCTTTAAGGATTATCTAAGGAAATAAGTTATAATTGGCAGAATAAGTTTAGAAGATGACGAACATGAAGGAAACGTTGAAATGTAATGGATGTGGAAGACATGGCTAAAGTAATTTTTTTTTTTTTTGAAAGAGATGTGAGTAGTTTTGTCTCGTAATAAAATTGAAACAAAAGACCAAAAAAAAATGTATACAATAACCTTAAAGTAGGAGTGGGATCTGTAATGAATAATGTAGTCAATTCAATATGGTAGGGGTGTGGAAAGCTAATAAGGGAATGGAAATAGCATTAGCAACAAAAAGAAAGTTAATTTTTTAGTGTTCTATTTGTTAAATATGTCTCGAGTTTAAGCCCCCAGCGAAAAGCCAAATTTTGAAATAAATTGAAATAAAGAAAGATTGGTGTATTTGGAAGTTTGGCTTGAAATAGGAAAGTCCAAACATGGACTTGGACTTGGACGTGCGAACCAAGACAAAAGGAAAAAAAAAAAGAGGAAGAAGTCCTCTCCTCTGCACGCGTGAAGATCTCCACGTGAAGTCAGGATAGGAAAGTAGTGGGGCCCAAGGTCAAAGGTTTGACCTTGGGCACACCCACGTATAAAATAGAATTTTTACGTAGCTCTTTTTGCTTCCTTCTTTTCGTTGGTTGGGAACACACGGCCGAAACCCTACGTAGAAGTCGCAGAAGGGAGCCACGAAAGAGGTCTTCTTCTCGAGGTGTTGCTGCTGCACCCATATGAGAGAAAAGGAGGAGCCGCATGTCTTCAAGCTGAAGCGCAATCAAGAAAAGGAGTTCTTTTTCAGCATTTGTTTTGAGCTTGTGTAATAATTTTGTGCTATGAGTTGGGTTTGAGGTTCAATTGGGGCTTGGGAAACACCGAGAGAGTGTTTGAGTGACTTGAGTGTGTAATCTCCTGTATCGCTTGATCTATAGTGAAAATTTAACTGCTGCCCCGCGAACGTGGTCTTACGACCGAACCACGTAAATCCGGTGTCTTATTTATTTTTCTTCTTCCGTCTATATTTTGTTCGATCGCTTGCCCCATCGCAACACTATTCACAAGGTGTCATAGATATTTGTGATAAGTACATTAGAAATCTTAAAACTAGTCACGAAAATGTAATTGAGTCAAAAAGTTTTCAAAAAATGCAATTAGGTTCTAAAATTTATCATGAAAATACAATAAAGTTCTATAACTTTCAAAAAATCTGATCAAGTTATAAAAATTATCACAAAAGTACAATCGAATCCTAAAACTAACAAAAAGTATAATCAAGTCCTAAAACTTTCTTAAAACTTGTACACTTTTTGAAATTTTAAAACTCAATCACACTTTCTTAATAAGTTATTAATAAGTTTTAGGATTTAATTGTACTTATTAAAAGTTTTATAACTCAATTACACATTCATAACAAGTTTTGGGAATTTCATTGCGCTTACCCCCAAATATTTTGATGTTATCATTTTAAATAGTTTAATGAACATATGCCATACTACTTTTCAAATTTTAGGATCTTCTTACATTTTATGATGTTTTGCACGCATAAAACAAAATCATTTGTCGATTTAATATGTCTGAATTAGTATTAAATTTTTTTTTGGTAAGGTAAGAGATATAATAAAAAGGGGAAGTATTAAATTTTCCTACACGTTAAATTCAATTTTTTTATTTCATTTGGTTCCGTACTATCTCATGAATGTTAATGTTACTTGCCACTAATTATCGATATTTTTATTTTAATCTTATATGGGACACAAGTTTTTACTCTGTCTTTCCCAACCCCCTTTCATTTCCATTGATTCGGATATAGGTTGTTTAGAAAAAGAATGGACAGATTGTGTATTTCGAATGTTTCTGCATTCCTATACTTGGAAAGTGCCTTTTCTTCTATGTTGTAAAGCTTTGGCCCTTTCAATTGCCGGGTTTAAGATTAGGGCTTCAACATTTAACGTAACCCGACTTTTAGGAAGAATACGTCATGATGACATAAAGGTATTTTGAAATGTAAATGTGCGCTTTGCAGGTATTTTACAAAGTAGAATTAAAACTTAGAAACTCCATTTACTGTTTAACAAATGATATCAAGTCCACAACAAAGATTTCTCGCTTTCGGAATGTGACAATTGATTAAACCTAAGTGCGTTTTACAAGTTTTGCAGTTATTAGTCATGTTGAATTATTCTGCCCCTAAATGTTGTGCACATGAAAAGAGAAATATAAGTTTACTACCTAGCTATCATGGACAGCGTCTTACGGGTGGCAATAATTGTACATCTGAAATTAAGAGCCTTTTGACATGATGTTTTGGACGTGGACCGCAACGAAGCATGCATAGAGGCTCAGCTTTGCGAATAGGCTTTGCAAAAACACTTGCCTTGATAAAATTGAAAGCCCAAGGCGAAGTGGGGCTTTCAGCATTTACGATAGGCCACTCTCCTAAGGTTAATAAAAAAATTTGTTCCAAAACTGCCCTCATCAATATTTTCATTTCCGATTTTGCCCTCATTCATCTTCTCCAAATCGTAGATATAGGTCACCGATGAATCTCCACCGGATGGTCTATGAGACGGTCGCTAATGAAGCTCCACTGGCAAAGGTCTAACGCTGTAGATCTAAATCACCCCCAAATTGCATATCTGGAAACCCCTTGCTGAGGTCGTACGACCGCAGCATCGCTGTGCTTAGGTCACGCAACCCTAGACAAGGCGACTCCCGGAGTGGCACAAACTAGGCATAACTCGCCAAAGCTCCGCTCAGCTTCTGCTAACAACATTTGTTGCGATGACAGTCGCTTAGCTAACGGTAGTCTTTGGCGAAATGGCTTGACATCCACTCAAAGCAAAACTAATGCGGCTTAAGTCCGCATGCACGACACATTTAATATCACTAGAAGCAAAATTTTCCAAAAGGTTACCGATGCGTTGCAAAATGTCGCCAACACTTTGATTTTTTAATTTCAATATTTGACCATGGTTTACATAGCCTCACCAATTTTCATCATAATGTATTTGATAGAGGTCAAAAATATTTAAGTATCTTAAATCTCTATGGTTTACAATGTTTTTTCATCATAACTCAACCAAAAAAACGTAATAGATATATTTCTTACCTTTACCAAAAAAAAAAAACGTAATAGATATTGAATTATTCTTATTTCTAAAGAAATTATGTTCTTCGAAGGCTTATGAAGTTCAAAACACCATAAATATATAAACTGTAATATCGAAGAAATTCTTAAAATGCTTATGACATTTCGTCATGAATCAATTAATGTCAAATTGTTAAAGAATAAATATAGCATGCAAGTTAGTGTAAAAAAAAAAAAAAGTTACGCAAGCAGTAGCAATCTTATATGCCATTCGTTTTTAAAAAAGCATAATTTTAATTAGTGGGTGAGCAAAAAAACTATTTGAACCCAGAACCGTTACCCACCAACCAAAAAAAAAAAAAAACCAGAACCGTCCAAATTCGTTTTTAAAAAAAGCATAGTTGTAATTAGGGGTGAGCTAAAAAAAATCCCATTTAAACCCAAAACCGTATGAATCAAACCAAACCAATTGGATCCGATTCTCGAGACACCAATCCCATCCCTGATTTCTTGAAAGTAGAGCCAATAATTTTTGGTCCGGCTCTACAGAATTCAGAACCAGACAGATTATTTTTTTTTAAATTTTAATTGTACTTCATAAAAATATATATAAAAGACCATTTCAAAGGTACGTCGACATGAGGCTTTTCTCAGTGCTAACAACGTTAAACTGGCCCATTGCCAAGAGTCCTATAGCCACTCTAGTTCCTCCCTGCTACTTGATAGGCAAACTGCTTCGTTAATCTGTACTAGCTTAGGATGTGGGACTAAGCAGCTCCAGGAGTCCCATACACTCTGTGTTCGCTCCCTCTCTCGCTTCCCCTCACCTACAAGAGAAGCCACTCTAAGCCTCCAATAGTCCCATGTCAAGCAATCACTCAGAAAGTGTAAGAGAGATTGTCTATAAAATCAAAACCAAGCAACCCTTTTGAGCATGCTGACTTGGGCCTTCTGACCAAGACTTGGCCTGATACTTTTGGAGTGGAGTTGTTGTTAATTCTAATGCAGTTCTAGGGTGGATGCGCTTGTGGAAAATTTTCTTCACACCAGAAGTACATGCTCTATTTTTCCATATTAAAACCCTCCAACATTTTGACAGAACGTAGTTGGAAACTTCATAAATGGTTCAGTATTCTAGCCTCTTCAAATTATAGATGCACATAAAAGTTTAAGTTGATTTTTAATGCTTAGCCAAAAAAAAAAAAAAAAAAAAACTCCTCTATTTCCACATCGTTATTGGCTCCCGGCACCCCCTATCGCTTTAAATTGAATACATTATCCCTTATTGGTCCTATTCAAAATGATTTATTATCTTTGGTTTCAAGTTTTCTAGAGATGAAATTTCCCATATTCCTCTTAAATAACATTGGTAAAGGTTAAATGTGAGGCCCGTTCTTGATTTAAGATTGTTTCTTGCCATTTTTTTTGTGGTTTTTCTTTTTCCATTTGGAACAAAATTTGCTTCCCTCTTTTACGAAAATTAGTTTATTTGGTAGATAGCTAACTGAACAATTGTGTTAATGAATTGTATATTTCTCTTTATTTGAGTAGAAAGCTATCATTTGAAAACTAACACCTACACAAGTAAGAGTGAAAATACCCCATCTATTAGTTTTAATACGCATTTTGTTTAATTTTAACTTGAACATATGTCATTACATGATAATCTATGTATTTTAATTGCTTAAGTTTAATTTTATTTAGTGAATCTAACAGTCCAATTGTTTATTTATTTTTCATGACATCATTTAACTTGAAGATATGCCATTACAGGATAATCGTTACATCATAATTTAATGGACACTTTCAAAAAAAAAAAATATGACAAAGTTCAAAACATAAAAAATTCTAAACATGCATTATTATCATGCATATACAAAAGAAAATGCTTCCTAAAACATTATTATATAGAATGCTATCTTTGCCTTGATTACATGAATAAGTAACTATTGGTAAGAAAGTATGCCAACCGTAATGACATTATACGACAATGCATTCAAACTATTTGCAACGCATATTTTTTGTCAATACTATATGCATCATAGTTTTTATAAATTTATCAATGAAAAGAAAATTATCCACTGCAAATAATAACAAGTTGCATGCAACTTACAAAAGATATTGTCCATTCAACTACTTGGCTCTCCTAAAAAAGGTTACTCTCTTGACAAAAATATTTTACCTGAATCAAAAATAAAATTTTTAATGACATCAATAAGAGAGTAATTATTCACTTAAAACACATACATATCAAGAAATAAGTTTCAATATTTAGTGCAAGAAGCTCCAAATGAACATTTTGACATCAATAGATACATATAAGCAAGTTGGGTCAACTTCAATGGTCACACCCCGAACCTCAAGCACGCAGACATCCCTCAGCGGTCGATTAAAAATGCGACGTCCCTAGGATGCGTTGCCTACTCATTCTTTTTATCTTTCAATTAAGCACATGTGGAAGCGAATTGAATAAACACCCGGCCAACAAACAGACATAGGGATAGTGAAACATACAACCATTTTTCACAAACTATGCTTTATATACATACCAAGTTAACCCTACAAGTTCATAAGTACAAGTTTGCCTCAAAAAGAACTACTAGGCGACCTACACCCCGGATCCCTCCGACTTGGGCTTGGGATCCTCCACGACACCATCCGGGATATCGATGTCCATAGGGTGACCTACCTCCTTCTCCTTGGTTTCGATTGTGACATCCGGATTTTCGGGTTTTAATTTCGACTGGATAAATAGGGCCGTCTTCGTTCGATTGAAGCCAGAGATTGTGAAATTAGGATGCAAGTACGCCACAGTGATAAGGAAAAATACCAATTTGATTGATGATGTGTTGAATGAATTAATTGGGCTCAATTTGATTTAATTCAAGTGGGATTAAGATTCAATTGGAAGAGAATTGAAGAAATGGGACGTACAAGAATTGGGCCCCGGCGGAAAATGGAATTGCACCCATTGGAAGAGGTTGTGGGAGATAGTGGAGTGTGATGTCATCTTAGGTCATGGTGGGCCATTTTTGTTGAATAAAAGAAAGAGAAAAGAAAAGAAAAAGCCCCCCTTCTTCTCTCTCCTCCCTCTTTTCTTCCTCCCAACCGTGCGACTCCTCCATCTCCATCTTCTTCATCTCCTTCTTCTTTGAAAACCCAGCAACCAGCAAGCTGGAGAAGCCGCCGCCCCTCCCTTGCTCGTCGCCGCCGGTGCCGTCGCCGCTTCGCTTGACTGCGCGACGCCCCGCGCCCGCGTGCGCACCTTGCCTCGCCGTCCCGCTCGACCCCGCCTCACTGCGCCAGCCGCACGCCGCCGCCCCTTCGCCATTTGCTCGGCCGCTCGTTGCCGTCACTGCCCGCACGCCATCGTCGCCGTCGCCGCTACCGCACGTCCGCCGCGCCACTCGCACGTCTCCGCCTCCCGCGCGCCGTCGTCCCGCTCCTTTCCGTTCGACGCCCAGAAATTTCAGAGCGCGGAGCTGCCGAAGCTCCCTCCGGCCACCGTGAGGCCTCGCCCCCGCCACCGCCTCGCCCGTCCAAGCCCCGCCGGTCCTCCTCCACCGTTCCTCCGCTCGATCCGCCGCCGTGCAGCCCTTCTCGGCCCCAAAGCGTGGCTGGAAAAATGGGTATGCAGCGGACGTTTGGCCCGTTTTGGCCGCCTTCCCGAGCCCGAATGCTCGGCCCGCTTTGAGGAAAGTCGATCCTCGCATCGTCCCCGTCATTTTGGTCCGCCTTCCCGAGCATGAATGCTCGGCCCGCGTCTATAAAGAGCTTGTAGGATGAGTGACCAGGAGTGGAGACTCCTTGGAGAAGGTCGAGGACCTATACCTCGGGGGTAGGATGCTTGGACGAGTCGATCGCACTGAGGTGGAACACAGGCTTAGGCAAGCGTGAGTGTGAGAGTATTGTTGCAAGTCGGTGCTGAGAGTGTTGCAGTATCAAATGATCCTAGGTTCATCGGGATTGTTTAGGCGCCAAAGTCTTTGGGAAGTATTTTTGGGTTCGTAAGCTCAGGATTGAGCCGCCGCTGTTGCCGTTGTCTCTACCGCTACCAGTGTTGTGACCGTTGTTGTTGCCGCGCCTGTTGAGGCCCAATCTAGAGTTGTGATCGAGGATTAAGTCACCGTATCTGAGTCAAAGTTCAGTTTAAGCAGAAACGGAAATCGATTGGAGGAAATGCTGATATCAAAAGAAAAGTGCCCTGCTTCACCCAACTGGAAGAGTAGAATGAGAAAGTCAGTGCTCAACTCGATCGATGTGTGTCGTGTCTGTAAGAAAAGACGGGGACCTGTTTTATGCTGTAAGAGAGAAATGACTTGTTACAAGGGTCACCAGTACAGCCATTTGATAAAAGATTATCTGTATAGACAGATAGAATCGCAGCTATTTCTGTCACCGTTGCTGATAAGACAGAACAGAAGAAGCATGCTTCATGACATTTAATGGGGTACTTGGAATAGGCCCCAATGCAAAGAAGGGTGCATGATATTCCTCGATAGGAGGTAGACGACTCCTTGATTGTGTGCCAAGTCAATGGAAAGAAGGCATGAGTCAGCCTGGTGTCAGAGAAAAGAAAAGGAAGCATGCTTTGAATGTGGCTAGCACGGCCATCGAGTTAGGAACTGTCCGCGTAAGTCCATGAAAGTGTGAGTACCGTTACTGCACATAGGATGCCACTAGGATGGCTAGAGGAGCATGAAGGGATCGACCATGCATCAATCGAAGAAGGATGTTTCGAGATGTTTTTATCAGAGTAGTGCAGCAGAATTTGCAGCGAGGGTTGTAGGATTTCCGGATTGGTAACAAAGTAATAGAAATATGAATCTCTAACTATAGTTGTACTTGAAGGGGTTTGCTTAAGTATGACTTGGAAGTCATTTATAAAAAGATTTATCTCCAGAAGCTTTCTATTGCTTTGAATCGTGGTATTGATATAATTCAGCTTGTTCACTTAGTGTGCGAAAGTTTTGAATCACTGAAGGTCGAAGAGAAACTTCAATCCTTGTTATTCGTCACTGAAGACGACCTGTTGTTGGTTACCGAATCTGCTTGGCAACTGTAATAGATGCGTCAGTTGGGGAGTCGAATATGGAGAACATAACCGTGGTACATAAGTTTTCTGAGGTGTTTTAGGAAGAAGTGCCAAGTCTGCTGTCAGAAAGAGAAATAGAGTTCGTGATTAAATTAGCATCCGGAGCAGAGCCAGTCCTTAAGGCTCCTTACCGGATGGTGTTACCTGAGTTAAAGGAACTGAAGGTGCAGATGCAGGAATTGTTGAATAGGGGATTCACACGTTCCAGTGTATCACCTTGGGGAGCACCTGTTCTATTCGTGAAAAAGAAAGTTGGTTCGTTGTGGTTGTGTATCGATATTTCTCAAGATCGATTGGAGGTCAGGGTATTATCAATTGAGAATCAGGAAGAAGGACATACCGAAGTTAGCATCTCGCACTTGATACAGCAGTTGTGAGTTCACTGTAATACCGTGTGGTTTGATGGACACCTTAGTTGTTTGTTTGGGTCTAATGAGCGGAATGTTTAAGAGCACTTGAATCAGTTGTGATCGTGTTCATTGAAGTTATCTTGGTGTGTTCGAAGAGTGCCGAGGGGCACAAGAGACGTTTGAGGATGGTACTTCAGACCTTGAGTACCCTTGGATTTTACAATAAGCTTAGCAGATGCGAGTTTTGGATGACTCGTGTTGCGTATGTGTCCCGTCAGTTGAGACCTCGGGGGTTGAATATGAGATAGCGTCGTTGGATGGAACTCATTAAGGATTATGACTATGATATTTTATATCACTCTAGAAAGAATTGAGCCGAGAGTACTGATCAGAATCAAGATGCTTCTATGGACATATTCAGAAATTCAGAAGATTCTATAAGAGAATGCAGATAAGAGAGATGTTGATTTTCAGATTTCTAAAGATAGGACGCTAAGGTTCTGAGGACGATTGTGTGTAAGTGACGATACAAAGATTGAAGAAGAGATCTTATGGGAAGCTCATCATAGTAACTTCAGCATTGTCCAGACAGTACGAAGATGAGTCAGAATCTACATCATCGAGATTGGTAGATGAGTATGAAGATAGATATCGTTGAACAAGTTGCAAGTATCAGAGATGTCAGTAAGTGGAAGTTCAGTGATGTAAACCAGGATGACTTTTACCATCACTTGAGAGTCCTAAGTGAGAATGAAAATATATCACAATGGGACATTGTGACGAGCTTACTAAGGATTTAGGGGATTACTGATACCATTTGAGAATAATAGTCGATCGATAGATGGAGTTGGTCCACTTTGGTACAGTATGAATAGATCTTGTTTTGAGCGTGTGACATCCTAATTTTCAAACTCTGATTTCGATTGGTTAAATTGGGCATTTCATCGACGCGATTACAGTGTTTTTCTCTGAGTTGGCCACTTACGAGATAACTAGACTAGCTGGGTGAGTTATTAAAGACTTTAAGGCAAATAGACTTGAGAATTCGACCAGGAATCGACTTCTCGACTGTGCTCATCTTTAGAGATCATTACGGCACAGTTAAAAATCGAATTAAGATCAGAGATAGGTCGGTTTGACTGAGATGAATGACCGATCGTGGGTGACTCCACTAAATTGGAAAAACTCTCGTCGACTGGCACTAATTTGACTTTACTGTCGGTTTGGTACCCTGTGTCCGTATTTGAATCTTTGAGATTTTCACGACAATTGAGAGTCGCCAATGTGTCGAGTGGGTTCATCGTGGTTCGAAGAAAATCGACCACAAGTCATTTGTCCTAAAAAGCTCTGAACACTACCCAATAGCCTAGGTCACACTAAAAGCGTGTCGGAGTGAAATTAACCGCCAATCTAAATTTGATTTTAGAAATTGAGGATTCCGTCTTGTCACAAAGTGGGTATACCGAAGTGTGTGAGCATTAGATAATTCACCAACATGGAGTGCCGGGGATGAATTATATTTCGGATCCATATCATAGATTATAAGTTTGGTAGAATTTTCAGAAGGTTCTTCCTTAATCGATGCCTAGCAGAAAGTGTAGAATTTCAATTGCTGAGATGAAGTCAGGGAAAGAAAGATCATAGGCACGGGTCGAGTACGATGTCGTGATTGCGATTCTGTGATTAGTGTCAGAGTTATATCAAATCTTGACTAGAGGTTCCCAGTTTCAGCAGATCAATCAGATAGTTTCTTTTAATCAATGCAAAGCAGAGTGTTCAGAACTTCAGTTGTTGAGATGAGATCAGAGATCAGAAAATCGCAGGTCTAGAGTTGGTTCAGAAATCAGTGATTCAATCGCAATTAGCAGAGACAATCTTGAGACCACTCAGAATCGCTAGTTTAGCTTCGCAGATTTTGTGTTGAAGACCTTTAGAATTTTAAGTGAGCAAGTGTTTAGTATTTTGGATCCGAAGTGGTTTGGGCAAGATAGTAGTGATCTGGCAACATTACTGCAGAAAAAGCAACCTGAGAAAGAGAAGAGGACATGAGACGACTGTACCCTCACCTCCTTGTTAAGAATTAGTAAAGGTTTAAATTTCGAGGACGAAATTTTTATAAGAGGGGAAGAGTTGTGACATCCGAATTTTCGGGTTTTAATTTCGACTGGATAAATAGGGCCGTCTTCGTTCGATTGAAGCCAGAGATTGTGAAATTGGGATGCAAGTACGCCACAGTGATAAGGAAAAATACCAATTTGATTGATGATGTGTTGAATGAATTAATTGGGCTCAATTTGATTTAATTCAAGTGGGATTAAGATTCAATTGGAAGAGAATTGAAGAAATGGGACGTACAAGAATTGGGCCCCGGCGGAAAATGGAATTGCACCCATTGGAAGAGGTTGTGGGAGATAGTGGAGTGTGATGTCATCTTAGGTCATGGTGGGCCATTTTTGTTGAATAAAAGAAAGAGAAAAAGAAAAGAAAAAGCCCCCATTCTTCTCTCTCCTCCCTCTTTTCTTCCTCCCAACCGTGCGACTCCTCCATCTCCATCTTCTTCATCTCCTTCTTCTTTGAAAACCCAGCAACCAGCAAGCTGGAGAAGCCGCCGCCCCTCCGTTGCTCGTCGCCGCCGGTGCCGTCGCCGCCTCGCGTGACGCGGGCGCCCTGCACCCGCGCACCTCGCCTCGCCGTCCCGCTCGACCCCGCCTCGGCTGCGCCCGCCGCACGCCGCCGCCCCTTCGCCATTTGCTCGGCCGCTCATTGCCGTCACACCCCGCACGCCATCGTCGCCGTCGCCGCTACCGCACGCACGTCTGCCGCGCCACTCGCATGTCTCCGCCTCCCCGCCGTCGTCCCCGCTCCTTTCTCGTTCGACGCCCAGAAATTTCAGAGCGTAGGAGCTGCCGGAGCTCCCTCCGGCCACCGTGAGGCCTCGCCTAGCCACCGCCTCGCCCGTCCAAGCCCCGCCGGTCCTCCTTCGCCGTTCCTCCGCCCGATCCGCCTCCGTGCAGCCCTTCTCGGCCCCAAAGCAGTGGCTGGAAAAATGGGTATGCAGCGGACGTTTGGCCCGTTTTGGCCGCCTTCCCGAGCCCGGATGCTCGGCCCGCTTTGAGGAAAGTCGATCCTCGCGTCGTCCCCGTCGTTTTGGTCCGCTCGGCTCGCTAATCCGGTGAGTTTAACTCACTAAATCTTGATTAGACGGTTAATTATGCCCTAAGTGTGCTTAGTCTAAGTTAAGCAAGTTTAGGTGGATATTTTAGTTTATTTAATTGTGATTTGGATTAAAAGGTTTATTTAATTTAAAGTGTGTTTAATTAAAGGCTAAGATAGTTTATTTGATAATAAACCTTGATGGGACATAATAGGGTTTTACTTTTGAATTATTTAATTGTTTCAAAATTTTGGAAATTATAATATTATATTATATTCCGAAATTATTAAAATATTATTATTTATTTAAAAAAAACGAAAAAAATTATTTTTGACCCCGGTTGCTCAGAATTTCGTGCCGATCGCTGCTGTGTGTTCGGATTTTGAAATTGATGGTTGGATATTATAAATTGAGCATGGATGATGAAAAATATGAATATTATTATTTAATTAATTTTCGGAATAAATTTAATTATTTATTAAAATTCAAAAATTTCGTCGGGACCCTAAACTCTCAGAATTTCGTGCCGATCGTTGCTGTGTTGTTAGAATTTGAATTTAATGATTGATTGTGGCAAATTGAGTGTTGATTGTGATAAATATGGATTTTATTCATAAAATCCCAAGTGTCAAGCTCACCATTAAAATTGGATTGTTAACGCTAATATCGTAATTGGATTATATGAGTGAAATGTAAAATATCCAAGGATCTGTATCGAATTGTGGTGTGCTAGTTGAAAGGCTCGGGTCGCAGTAGTGGCTAGGCCGACTGGATCCTTATTTTTCTAGAATGCCGTCAAGAGAATGACGTGGCTTGGTCGCAGTAGTGGCGAGACCGACTGGACCTTTATTATTCTAGAATGCCGTCAAGAGAATGACATGGCTTGGTCGCAGAGTGGCGAGATCGACTGGACCTTTATTCTTCCAGAAATGCCGTCAAGAGAATGACGTGGCTTGGTCACAGTAGTGGTGAGACCGACTGGACCTTTATTCTTCTAGAAATGCCGTCGATAGAACGACGTGGCTTGGTCGCAGTAGTGGCGAGACCGACTGGACCTTTATTCTTCTAGAAATGCCGTAATGTTAGTAGATATCTGACCTACGAGTAGGCTATGCTATTGTGTGGAAGTGAATAATAATTGGGATGCGTGCTAAGTGCGATCGTGATTTATATGAAAGTGATGGCGTTCCAATTATTTGAATTATTATTACTACCTGAAATTGTGTGATACAAATTGTGCTAACCTGCATGAAGGAATTGAGGCGAGGTAAGTTCTCTGTGTGATGTGGTTAGGCCACCCTTGGGCGTATTTTCTTTCTAATAGGGGTTTAGGGGGTTGAACTTGCTGAGACGTTGTCTCAGTGGTTATTGAATAACCATTTCAGGTTCCTGGTGGATGGAGCGGCCATATAGCTTTAGTTGGCCTTGAGGAGCTGGAAAGGTGAAGTCATAAGGATTGGAGATCGTGTACGACTTGTAGGTCGTAGGATAACCTCTTTTTAAGAGCCAGTCTTTTGTAGATTTTTTGACTCTAGGCCTTCGTCTGTAACTCCGTTGGTTTATGTAAGTGATTGGTTGTGAAATTGTTTCCTGCTTTTCTATCCCGTATTTTATTGTCAGGGGTTTTATAATACGTTCCGCTTGCGCAATAATAAATGAATGGGGTCGGCGACACTACCTGGGAATGTCGCATTTGCATGACCATGGTGGGATGTTGGCACGCTCGAGGTTCGGGGCGTGACATCGATGGATGGTCCATCAAAACCCTATACAAGACCCTCCCAAGAACCATTGCACTCGTTAATAAACCATGCTTTGAAGCGATGAGGTAAAACATGAAGGAGGCCTTTATCGACCCAAATCGCAGTCACCACTAACTCGCGAGTTTGGGTGGTCCCGGGAAAGGGAAAAAAGTAGACTCGTAGTCCATTTCCCACGGAACCCCGAACTGGACTGCATGTATCTCCATAATAAGGACTTGAAAAGGGTTAAGCACAACAAGGTCAGATAAATCTCAGTGAGTCAAAACCCTAAACCCCGATTAGGATGCAAATTCACCTCGAAGGAAGTCCTAAACACGCATCATACAAAACTCACCTCGCCTTGGCATGTCCCTACATATTAGCGCATCACATATACCATTATAAATATCACAAGTGTAATCAATAACCAGAACACATCATTCTCACTCTCCAAACATTCACATGGGTACCGATTATAAGGTAAAACTGTTATGACACGTCCCATATCATGCCACACAATTTTGCTCCATAATCAGGTGCAACAGACAAACATTCAGGCGTGTTCCGATTATTACTACCCATCGGCCACGACCAATTCAACAGTCGACGGTCATCCGACGTAACCAGGCATCGTCCTACCCCGTTGGGCACTGCAACGTCTAGCATCCTCCGCTTAGATGGCATTTCACAAAAGAGCTTTGTTCCGAAATCCATCCACGAATGGCAACATCTAGTATCCTCTGCCTAGATGGCATTCCATAAATGAGCATCGTCCCACGTAAACGCATCAGGACAGGTTCCATTTAGTGACCCTGCAAACACATTATCAATCAAACCTATTTCTTATCTTCCATCAATTAGCTCAAAACACCAAAATTCCTCTTCAAATAATAAACCTTGCAAACCTTTTTGTTTGTTCAAAATTTTTTGAAATAAATTCGTAGGTGCTCACGTACTCAAAATAAATACATCAAATTTTGCACGCACCTAGTTTAAAACCCCATTTTTTTATTGAGAAAATAATTTTTGACATCCAAACCCGACACCTAAATTTTCCTTCTATTTAAATGCCCATAAAACCATCTTTTGCACTAACGTTGGATAATTATCATAAAACAACCAATCACGTAATAGTGCACGCGCAACACTCAATTTCACTCATAATTGCATCCAAGAAAACAAGTGTAAAATTCTACGAAATGGCTAATCCGTCACTAATTACACTAATTATGATTAATTAAATAAATCGCAATTAATTAAGTAGATTGCGATTAAATAAGCTAATCCAACTTAATTATCATAATCATAATTAATTAACCTAACATGGTTAACTAACCTAACCAAGTCAACTAACTTGACCAAGTTAACTAACCTAACCATGCTAGTTAATATTAATCTAGGATTAACTAAACTAATCCTCATTAGCCTTAATCTAACCCCTAAGCGTAATTAACAGTCTAATCTAGGATTAAAGAGTTAACTCACACGATTACAACAGCAGTGGGCTCACGGCGACGAGAACTCGAGACAACCGTGTCTGAACGGAGGCTTGATGGAGACTGTGATGGCCCTACAAGGCTCTCAGCCAAGGAGGGGGATTTCAGCTGCTAGTGGTTGCTGGCTAGCATTGAACGGTGGGGGATGGACACTAGCATAAGGATGAAGGATCGAGGGGGAGCTGGTGGCAGCTCGGCAGAGTGGTGGCTGGTTGTAGGCGGTGGCACGTGCGGTGCTGGACGGTGAAGTTGGGGAGCTGGCTGGACGTGGGATGGTGAAGATGTGTGGAGCGGTGGCGGTGTGGTGGCGATGAGGTTGGATGGTGAGTGATGGACGCTAAAGGAGCTGCGGTTGCTGGACGTTGGTGTAAGTGAGGAGATGGTGGGCTGGAGTTGGTGGGGTAGGGGTGAGGCAGTGATGGCAAAAGGAAGAAATGAAGAAGCTGAGATGAAGAATTGGGCAAAAGAAAGGAGAGTCGGCTGAGGGGGGTTTGTGCGCGTGAAAGGGTGGGGGGTGGAGGGAGAGAAAGAGAGGGGAAAAGAAAGAACCATGAAGTAGAGTGACCCACCAATCACAAGCCTAAGCCAAATATCTAAACCACTCATTACATATGTCCCAAAGTCTTCATGCCTCCAAAGTCTCATGCCCAACCAATGACCATTTTTCCTCTTATTTGTCACAAACAAAACCTTTTTAGAGGTAGAAAAATCCAATTATTCAGCCCATCCGAATTTCCTTTAATTTTCTTGTTTGTCCGAAAATCATTTTCTCACAAAATTCCGGACTCAACGAAAATTCGCCAAAAGATGAGACGAAGTCCTATAAATGAATCATGACATGCTCGAATATCCAATTCCCAAAACCAAATTCAATTTCGTAGTTAAAATCGACCGAACACAACTTTAGTACGACCAAACATATCGGGTAGCTTTTAGGGATTTTAGCGTGTTTGACTTGTGGTCGATTATTTTCGATCCACATTTGTGCATCTCCATATTGTACACAACTCTTGGTTGTCACATAATCACGAGGTTTCAATTACGTTTCCCGAGTATAATATCAATAGAAAATCGGGTTATTGCCGTTCGATGTGAATATCGTGATCGTGCAGAACAAACCACAATTCGACTACGCAATTCCATCGAATCAACTTACATCCATTTACTAATTGATTTATAACGGTGTCGTATTGACCCTTGTCGATTATTATGGTCAAGCGATCGATTTCTAATCGAATTCTCTAGTTTGTCACATTTATATCCCTTAACGGCTTCACCTAATAGATCGGTTAACTTGTGAGTGGCCAGCTCTGAATAAATTAACCATAGGCGCGTCAACGAAACAACCATTTCATATATCCAAATCGGGGCCAAATTTAGGGATTTCACATCAATATTATCTTCCGTAGTGACTACATTACAGAAAATGAGAAATGAGTAAATTGTGTATAATGCATTCATTAAGCATAATATTCAATCTTTGAGTAAATTCTTGTAAATTTTTACCAAAAATCGAAATAAAAAATTTGTAATTTTAAGAATTATCTAAGGAAATAAAGTTATAATTGGCAGAATAAGTTTAGAAGATGACAAATATGAAGGAAACATTGCAATGTAATCGGTGTGGAAGATGTGGCTAGAGTGAAAAAAAGTTTTTTGAAAGGGATATGAGTAGTTGTGTCTCGTAATAATTGAAACAAAGGCCAAAGAAGGAAAAAATTGTAAGAAATAACCTTAAAGCAAGAGTGAAATCTATAATTGGTAGCGTAGTCAATTCAATGTGGTGAGGGTGTCAAGAGCTAATAAGAGAATGAAAATAGCATTAGCAAAAAAAGAAAGATTATTTTTTAGCATTCAGTTCACAAGGTGTCATAGATTCTTGTGATTAGTGTAATTAGAAATCTTAAACTTGTCACAAAAATACAATTGAGTCCAAAATTTTTTAAAAAGTACAATCAAGTTCTAAAATTTATCATGAAAATGCAATTGAGTTCTAAAATTTTTTTAAAAAGTCAATCAAATTCTAACACTTGTCACGAAAATACAATCGAATCATAAAACCAATAAGAAGTATAATTAAGTCCTAAAATTTTCTTAAAAATTCTGCACTTTTTGAAAGTTTTAAGATCCAATTACACTTTCTTAATAAGTTTTGGGATTTAATTGTACTTATTAAAAGTTTTATTACTCAGTTACACTTTCATAACAAGTTTTGGGAATTTAATTGTACTTATCCCTAGATATTTTGATGTTATTACTTTAAATAGTTTACATGAACACATGCTACACTACTTTTCAAACTTTAGGATCTTCTACATTTTATGATGTTTTGCACTTATAAAACAAAATCATTTGTCTATCTAATATGTCCGAAATAGTATTAAATTTTTCTACACGTTAAATTCACGTCTTTTTTCATTTGCTTATGCAAACAAATACTGTTGCCACTTATCGGGGGAAAACACTAAAAATAATGTCTATCTAGAACACAAGACAACTTGGAAAAAGGAAGGCAACTTTGATGCAAGGGAAGGTGAACTGTAGTACAGTAGATGGAAGTATTTCGACAAGCATGAAAGAAGAAAACATGAAAAATGATGCTAAAGTGTCTCGTGATCACAGGTCAACGACTTCATATGGTCTTGTAGGAGTCCAAGGCCATGCTTGTCTTCACAATTGTACATCAATGAAACCATTTTAGCAGCATTCACGCAAGCTTCAAGGAAAGGCGCAGAGAACGGACATGGAGAGAGGCATTCTTTGTTGAGCAGCTTCCACAATTTCGATATCAACTTCATCACATGCTCCCTTGCGCTTTGGTACGAAGAGCCTTGATTTTCCCCCAAATAGCAATCCACGTATGACCCGTCGTAGCCATTTTGATTCTCGTCCTTCAGGGAATCGAATCCCCCCGAGTAAAAAAAATCATATCAATAAAATAATGACAAAACGCAAATAAAAAATGAATAAAACCCGAATATTGCCCAGCACGAAACCATGAACTAGTGTACCTGGGCACATCCGAGGTCATCCCAAAGGCGAAGAATTTCAGCGATTAAGAATATTATATTTGGCAGCTGCACCTCTTCTTTCTTTGAATCCATACTTTGGTTGGCACTTTGGTTGGCAATGTTTTGGCCCATTAGAAAGAACAGGTGAGTTAGCACCAAGGGCACACCCGAAGTGATAATCCCATTCTTCAAGTAATCATCTGCCTTTGGCAATTTCCCAGAAGCGTTCCACTGAAACTCCACCAGGAATGCATTGCACAAATTCGCCCACTGCAACATCAAATGTTATCTGACTGATCAAGGATCATCAAAAATGTAATCATAAATCAAAATCGTGAGCTTATTGAGCTTTCGTAGTAGCCATAAATGACAAATCACTAGGAAATCTCTCTCTCTCTCTCTCTCTCTCTCTCTCTCTCTCTCTCTCTCTCTCTCTCTCTCTCTCTCTCTCTCTCTCTCTCTCTCTCAGAGAGTAAGGAAGCTCAATGCTGCACTGAGCTCAATTTTATTGCTAGGAAGCCAGGCCACGGCTACAAGATCTTGACAGAAACACCTAGATCTCGCCAAGATTTGTGTGTGAGTGTGTATGGGAGAGGGCGGGAGGGACGGAGGGACGGTTGCAGCTTAACACAATCAGTGATATCTCCGTGCATGGCATTATAAGGAATTCTATAAAAGATTGAATGAAACTCGACGATGATGAAGCCGGCGATTGGTTTTTGTGGCTTTAATTTGAAGAAGTGAACACAAACTTCAAAATGATGACCCAAATATTGGAGGGTGGTGAGACAAAGAGTGGAAAAAGGGACGAGGATATGATCAAGGTTGAGTTTTGGTTCAGTGCTGTGAATCTCCAATTAAGTCACGTTCATTTAGAGATGAGATAGAAGTTAGCAACATTGTTGCGAACAGAGGTTCTTATTAATAATAATTTTATATTTATACCATCTGTTTCAAGAATCTCGTGGGGTTCCATCCATGCTTCTCGAAGATGATTTTGCCAAAATCATTTGCAATATCATTGAGAACCTTGAAGCATTTTTTCATGTACTCTGGAAGCGGCTCAGCACACGCATTGTCCCATCTGAAGGAAAAGAAAATGCAAGAAATATTTAAATTGTCAACATAATATAAATGTGGAATGTAGTTTTTTTTTTTTTTGGATGTAATAATTGCAACATAATAGGTAAAAAGGGATATCTTCGACTGTATACCTTTTAATGACTTCTGTAAAGAGAATTAGCTCATCAATTGTGCCATGGACATCAAATATGTCGTCAATAATGTACACGAGAGAGATGGGCTTAATGAGCTCAACCCTAAGCTCAGACAAGCTTGGATCTGCGAGAATTGCCATGGACCACATGTACCATTTTAGTGGCTGGTCTCTAGCAAACTTCATCTTCTCTCCCAATCCCAACTCTTTCCACCACCTGAAATATAGGAAACGCTTGAGGAAAAACTAAAGCAACAATACATAAAAGTATTTTCATTTAAATGAAACAAATTATTCATTTGAAAATTCTATTCATCTCATGACATAGAGATTGGTTTAAGTCAAGCCTCAAACTATGATTTGTGAGTTTGATATTAGTCTGAACCTAAATGCCAAATCCTTAAGTATATAAGTTTAAATATAGCATCTTATGTATGCATTGATTTACTTGTATTAGGGCCAACTATTAAGATTTCGCCTATTATTATATGTTGGTCATCTATAGTCCTTCAATTGAGCATAACTTTGCATAAGTAGTTAATTAGTTACTCACTTATTAATGTGGTGAATCTCCTTCTGGTGCACAGATTGATCAATTCTTCGCTTTTTGTTTGCCACCTCTAGCAAGTCTTCCATCCATGAGTTCGCGCCTGGCATATCATTTACAAAACTTTGAGGAGCTAGCAATCTTGCAAAGCTCTTGCGATATGGATATTGCAATGTACTTTCTATCATTCTCGCTTGTTCATGATCAAGATCACACGTCAACAATGCATTGAGACACTTGCTGCTAAAGCATTCAGCTTCGTCGAGTAGATCCTCTCCTTCCGTGCTCATCTGTGACGCTTCGTATAATTCCATCATACCCTTGATGTTTCCCTCCAGTTTCATAACAAAACCTTTTCCCTTATCATTGAAGTATTCAAACAAATCTGCATAAAAAGCACAAGGACTCTAATACATCAAAAAGCATAGTCTGATATCTAATTTATAAGTCGCTTCACTCATTCAAAATTATGATGTGCATACTTTGCTTTCGAAAAAAAAATTCCTAAATTGGTTAAAACTATTTAATCTAATGTAAATTTTTAATTTTTTAATGTAAAGAAACTAAATAAGAGAACAAATGAAGTGGGCATATATCTAGGTTTTTTCAATTCGGTTTTTGTAATATGAATAATTAGTTCTGACTTTCCATTTTGAACAAAACTCCAGAATACTAATGCATTGCTTAATATCTGGCATAAGTCCACGATGTAATATGCATTGATGGATATCCATTGGAGAGTTCATCGCAATTAAACATTTCCAATTCTTAAATCAGCAAAATATTTTTAAAAATCAGCTTATATTCTTGTCCATTTTCATCCTTAACAAAATATTGGAAATTTTAGGGCTTCCACGTAACTGGACAAAACAACAACAAAAAAGTTGTCTTCTTTTGTTATGTATAAATAGCAACACTGTATTTCGCTATTGCAATCGACTTGAAATTCATAGGGACAAACCTGCAGGCACACAATAACCGTCTTGCCTCAAAAGTCGAAACCGGAGAGCAATCTCATAGACATCATCTTTGCCATGATTCAAAGAGCTAAAATGTGTGTATTGCCATGTTAGAATGGCTTTAATCTGTTCTCGGAATAGGGATTTGACTCCTAGTCGCTGAATCATGTCGACAATGATCAAACTTTCTACCGGCTCATTCACCACTTTATTCAGAAAATCTATAAGGCTCTTTGTTCTTTTGTCATGTTTGATCCCGGAATCATCCTACATCATGGAAATCCAGAGTTACAAGTGAGGTCGATGTTATAATGAAAAAAAAAATAAAATAAAAAATAAAGCAAGAATGAACTAAATTGGCGATATTTTTTCTCATGTAATTTAACAAAAAAAATTATTGTGATGAAGCAAAAAATATTAAATGAGCAAAAGTTCAAAAGAGCAAAGACAAAAGCACAGCCAATGAAATAATCAACTGATAATTTTTCATAGTAATATATAGTAATTTAGTATGAGATTTGATATATGACCAGAGTCCAGTTGAAATTGGTTCAAATGATCAAATCTAACTGGGAGTTATTTATTGCAGGTTCACGGAAAGAAAACATCCATATTCAGAGCTGGGAAGAATGATCGGGACAAAACTTTATTTCACATGGATTTGGGTAATTATTTGCCATAATGTATGAAATTCTATGCGAAAAGATTATGTGAAAGTTTATGCATCAGTGGATTCTCCTCTTTTGTATAAATGGTAATTATTTGCCATAAAACTTTAGATATAATATATCTACAGTTTTGTGCTCGCTGAACCAGGAGACATCCCAATAATCATTAAAGATGTCATATATGCCCTACGAAATAATGCTCGGAGGCAAACACTATGTCTGCGATATTTTTTTTTCGACACATTTAATAAACACACGAGCTTTCCAATCTAGAAGAAGGAAATGGAAAGTTGAAAATAAAAGGCTAAGATCAGTGGATTTACATATATGCCCTACGAAATAATGATAAGTTCGTTCCTTTTACCGGATAAGTTCAATGCTCGATGATTGCACTTGGTTAGGTCGATACATTATGAAGCTGGAATCGGTGGTCGACCCTTTCCCAGTTCTAATCACGGGGAGACGAGAAGTTCGAAGATTGTTAAGAATGATGGGAGGTTGATTTGCTTTAGATGGCCTATTTATTATTTATAGTGAAAAACAGAAAGTGCCTAAAATATATTGATAGGGAATGTGCTGCACATATCTTTCGTAAGTTTCTGCAGTTGAAATCTTTGTTATGGGCGAGAAACTTGGGTACGTACAATTGTCGTTTTCAAAACCCGATTGGAGGAAACATCGTCGTTGAAAGCATACATCAATGCATATACATTTCGAAGAGGTTTCGAGTGTCAGTGGTCCTCAAGAAATTCGAAGCGCAATGATCGCATTGTCTAAAAGAAATTGACATGAGGTGCTTTTTCGGCAAACAAGGAAGACCACATACTCGGATTTTATTCCACTGTTTCAGATTTAGCTCACATCTTACGTAATACACGAGGAATACATGCTTGAACTTGAATTCTCAAAACTTTGTCCTATGGGGAACACGTAGTTTGGAGATTCTTATTCGACTTATAGTGATTATTATAAGTACCGTATTTACTTGATTCAAAAGTGAATCATGAAAAAGAATCAAATTAATATTTTGTTACGTTAATTATACATGATATGACAATTTACTATATATCACATCTTTCATGAAATCATAGGCTTTTGGAACTTAACACTAGACATTCATGAGATGGTCAAGGTCCGACTCTTATGATAACCCTCTAACCAAAGGGTCACCGACACCGGTCACTCCGTCCCACCTTTTTTAATTATAAAAAAGAGTATCAATTACAATTAATCAAGAATAGACATGATATGAAAGATTTGACGGATCTCAATTATTTTTGACAAGTGCAAACGAGAGGGGGCTATTCTATATTCACGTAATTCCAAGCTAGACCCACCTTTTGGCGTCCCTAAATTTCTACCATCAACTGAAAATGTGTACTTTTTCCAAATGTGGATCACGTTTCATTTGTCCTTAGGTTCTTATGATATGTGGTTATCGTTCAAGTTATGCCGGAAAGTTCTTGGGCCTATCCTCTCTCACTTGTCAAGGATGTTATCTATTCCCCGAACGAATTTATAAGAATTTTAAGACGTTTAATAACTGTCCAAAATTTCTATTTCCGGAATAGAATTACATTTAATGCCACTCTCAAAATTTCTAATTCAAATAATTTTCTTTTAATGTTTTTAATAATTATATTACTTTTTTTCTTTCTTTTTTTCTTTTCTTTTTCTTGTTCTTCAAGCTTTAACCGATCGTCGGCCTCAGGATGACCGAAGACCGGCCAGACGAGAGCCTACAACCTTGTCGAAGCATTGATGACCCCTAGCGACGCTGAACCTCATCAGCCAAGCCTTAGTTGGGTGAGCAAGCCTCCCTTGGCCACGCTAGTGGCTAGGGGAGGCTTGCCTAGCCGTGCGAGGCTCTCTTGGCCACCAGCGAGGCTCGGCCTCTAAATCTAAAGAGGCCGACTCTCATCGGTGGTTGGGTGAGCCTTCGGCAAACTTATCGGACGGTAGCCAACAATAGCAAACAACGAGGGTCGGCAGTGGAAGAAGAAGAAAGAAGGAAGAAGAAAAAGAAGAAAAGAAGAAGAGAAATTTAGATTGGCTTGATTCTGAAATTATTCTCGAGAACAAAGAAGTATCTTTTTTTTTTACTCCTTGATTATGTTCCAAATGAATAAATAATTTACCAAATGGATTTTTATTATTTTCTTGTTCTTGGAAATAAAAGAATAAAATCGAGTATTGTTTGGCTAATTACCAAACATACCCTAACTAAGCCATGGCTTTGCTCACTTATTTATCTACCATTTGAGATTCTAAATACAAGGAGTTTAATCGAATGCATGTGAAAAGTGATTAGGAGTTAGTATGGGACTTTATATTAGACTAATTAAATAAGTTTATTAATCAGGATTTATGATTGTATAGTTTTTGGTTAATTCATGATAGACAAGATTTTATTATGACTTTTATTCAATAAAATGTTTTATTCAATCAATATGTTTTCGTTAAATGACTAGCTGTCGCTAAAGGTTCTATTCTTTATGTTACAATAGATGACCGATCATATCCTAAATTCTGGACGTGTATTTAGGATGTGATGCAGACAATTTCCATCAATTTGTGATCCATAATAAAAAAAAAAAAAATACTTGGAAAAACTGTCCTCGCATCACATATGGACGAAAATGTGGTCCGCTATGTAAATAATTGTGCATATTATTAGATGAGAAAATAATTTTATACCTTACTTTGATTTACAACATCTGACGGGCAGCAATTATTTGAACTACCTTGAACGTTTATTTTCTTGAAGGGGACCATAAATTGTTACAATAAGAGCTTTCTGAACGTAATGCTATGGACGTCATCCCATAGGAAAGCATCCATTAAGTTATGCGGGGAACCATTGAACATCAATTCAAACAATTAGTTTGCATTGAACCCGCTTTAATTACAACCCAAAAACATTGCCAAATTCAAAGGAGATATCTGTAAAAGACTGGAAATCCGTACTATCTGGTGAAGGGTAACACTTGGCACTAATTTATCGAGATACTTATTTGAATTTTATATTGGAGATAGTTTTTTACTCTGTCGTTGACAACCCCCCCTTTCATTTCCATTGATTTCGGCGTAGGTTGTTTAGAAAAAAGAATGGACAGGCTGTGTATTTCAAATGTTTCCTATTCTCGGAAAGTGCCTTTTCTTCTGAGTTATAAAGCTTTGGTCTTTTCAACGGCCGGGTTTAAGATTAGGGCTTCAACATTTAATTTAACCCGACTTTTAGGAAGAATACGTCATGATGATATAAAGTTATTTTGCAATGTGAATGTGCACTTTGCAGGTATTTTACAAGGTAGAATTAAACCATAGAAACTTCATTTACTGTTTAACAAATGATATCAAGTGCATGATAAAAATTTCTCGTTCTCAAAATGTGGCAATTGATTAGACGTAAGTGCGTTCTACGTGTTTTGCATTTACTAGTTATGTTGAATTATTTTGTACCTAAATATTGTGCACATTAAAAGAGAAATAAAAGTTTACTACCTCACTATCATGAACAGCATCTTATGGGCGGCAATTATTGTACATCTAAGATTAAGAGCGTTTTGACATGATGTTTTGCACGTCCACCAATAGTGGTTCAGCTTTGCAAATAGGCTTTGTGGCTTTAAAGATTCTTGGGCAAATGTTAGGGCGTTTGGCAAATTTTTCAAAGTCACTTTGCGGAAATACTCTTGGTAAAGTTGAAAGCCCAAGACAAAATAGGGCTTTTAGCATTTGCCAAAGACCACTTCCTGAGGTAAATAAAAAGAGTTTGTTCCAAAACTGCTCTCATCAATATTTTCATTTCCATTTTTGCTCTCGTTGATCTTCTTCAAGTCAGGTAGGTCGGCAATGAATCTCCATCAGATGGTCCATGAGATCGTTGCTAATGAAGCTCCATCGGCGAAGGTCTGACGTTCTAGATCTGAATCACTCCCCAATTGCATAAATAATCACCCTCGGCTCGACACCTCGGCACCACAAGGCTCAAACCTTTGAAAAATACCTTGCAAATTTTATACGTTAAAGATATAAACGTCCTTAACAACTCTTAAGAAGAAAATATGTCCAAAATCTAACTAAAGAATTTTATGAAAATACTAAAATATAGATAGGTCACCGTACTGCGTCACTGGATAGATATTCTCTACAACTTTCAGCTCCTAAAAGGAATCTGAAATTTAAGTATATCGTATAAAAAGATATTCTCTACAACTTTCATGAAGGAGCTATATCAAAAGTCGAGTTATAATGTTTTGTAAAAATTCCATAAGACACTAAGGTCGTGGGTTTCACTGTTCTAGATAGATCTACTATAGGACAAAATCACACTCTCGAGCTAGCCATCCAAACTCAAAATTGAACCGGATGTACATATCATGATCAAACTACTTCAGCCGATAGACCCAGATGTCCAAAAGATTCTGCAAGAAGACACCGATAAGAGGAAGGCTGACTTTTAGGTTTTTGATGAAGGAACACTAAAGTTCCGAGGACGATTGGTTGTACCTAACGATATAGAGCTTAGAGAGGAAATCTTGTTAGAAGCACATTGTAACAGCTATAGCATTCATCTTGGTAGTTCTAAGATGTATCAAAATCTGCATCGACATTATTGGTGGTCTGGTATGAGGCGGACATCGCTAAGCATGTCGCCAATTGTCTGACGTGTCAACAAGTGAAAGCTCAGCATTGCAAGCTAGGAGGAATTCTACAATCTCTTGAGATCCCAAAGTGGATGTGGGAGTACATCACGATGGATTTCGTGACAGGTTTACCAATGAGTTAAAGAGGAAATAATTCCATTTGGGTAGTGGTCGACAGATTGACAAAGTCGGCTCACTTCACTGCAATACGAAAGGACCTCGGTTTGGATAGGCATGCAGAGTTATACGTGTGCCAGATAATTCGTCTGCATAAACCCGAGATTCAGAACCGCTTTTTGGAAAAGCTTGTAGAGTGCTTTAGGTACAAAGCTGCAATACAGTACGGCATATCATCCTCAGACGGATGGCCAGTCTGAGAGGACAATTCAAACTCTCGAGGACATGCTGTAAGCTTGCATATTAGACTTCAAGGTAAACTAGGAAGAACAACTTCATCTGGTCGAGTTTACCTACAACAACAGTTATCAGCAGAACATTCAGATGGCTCCTTCCGAAGCGTTATATGACAGAGTGTGCAGAACACCAATTTGTTGGGATGAAGTCAAGGAAAGAAAGATCATAGGCCCAGAGTTAGTTCAGCAGTTAGTGGATGCAGTTGTAGTTATCAGAGGTAGACTAAAGACCACTCAAAGCCGACAGAAGAGTTACACAAATAAGCGCCGGAGATCATTAGAATTCCAAATTGGTGATCACGTTTTTCTAAAGGTGTCACCAATAAGGGGAACTTCGCGCTTTGGCAAGAAAGGAAAACTGAGTCCGAGGTACGTAGGTCCATTTGAAATTCTTGATAGAATTGGGACCCTAGTGTATCGTCTTATGTTGCCACTGAGATTGGCGCAAGTGCACATATCTTTCGCGTGTCGATGTTGGGACCCTAGTGTATCGTTTTTCCCTTGTTCTTCTTCTCCAAGTAGTAGATGTAGGTTGCCGATGAATCTCCACCAAATGGTCTACGAGATGGTCATTGATTGAGCTCCATCAATGAAGGTCCGACATTGTAGAACTTAATCTCCCCCAATTGCAAATTTGAACACACCTCAACTCGGATACCTCAGCACTGTTTAGCTTCACAACATAACCTTGCCAAGGTTATGCGACCCCAACATCGAGGTAGTTGTCTAAATTGGAAAAGACTTAATCCCATGTGATTTAAAAGTGCCTTGATCATAAGTTCCTATCCCATAATCACTCATCAATCTAAGGAAATTCAAGTTCATTGTGGCATAGGGTCGACATGTGCACTAGGCATATAATGTAATTCCAGTTGTACTCCAATTTGCATTAAATCATGCAATGTTGATGGGTTCACTTAGAAATAAATGATAGTTATAGCTCAAACAAAACATCTCAATCGCAAAAGTAAAACTCTTATGATAACCCTCTAACCGAAGGGTTGCTAACACTAATCGATCCTTCCCACCTTTTTTAATTATAAAAAAGAGTATCAATTACAATCAATCAAGCATAGACATAATCAGTGAAAGATTTGATGGATCTCCAAATTCTCTGAATAAATATAATATAAGAAGTTGTGATTTGAAATTGAAAAGAATTTAATGGCAGTCGTGAAAAGCCATAACTATTTTTAGCAAGTGTAAACAAGAGGAGGCTGCTCCATACTCACGTAATTCCAAGGTGGACCCACCTTTTGGCGTCCCTAAATTTCCAGTATCAACCGAAAATGTGTACTTTTTTCCAAATGTGGATTACATTTCGTTTGTCCTTAGGCTCTTACAATATGTGGACATCGTTCAAGTTCTGCCGGAAAGTCCTTGGGCCTATCCTCTCGCGCTGTCATCACGGGATGTGAATGTCGACTAAATGAGATAAAGAGCCGACCCAACAAATATGAAAAAGTTCTGAAAACAGAAAGCGACCCTGCTAGATGTTTTTCATGCTTGTTGGATACGTAATGTTCAGTCTGGTTGCATTAAGTAAAACTGCTGTCCCTGGATGCTTATCGAGCTTTGCGTAAAGAATCTGCTATGCCGAAATCTTTCTTCCGTGAAAGACTCAGAAGGTATATCTTTTACCATTATAGAGTCCCGGTGTACTTCAGACCTGAAACTGAAAGATTCCCTGGTCCCATTACACTTACAAGGTTGAAGTTATTCAAAAAAAACTGCTGAATGATTCTTGGAATTGTCGCAAGGGCTAATGTACCAAAGTCGTTGGCTTCTCTATCACTCCTTCTCTAGCAAATACTAGAGGTACATAGCATAATTCTTGGCAATACACATGAACTTCACAAGAGATCAAGGATAAATCCGTGATGAAGAGGAGACACAAGATACATGTGCATAGATTAGTTCTGTTATGGAGTTTAATCACGGCAGATGTGATTTTCAGGGTCTAATCATAGCCATATGATTTTCAAGTCATGTCACCTGGCAAAGTGTGGCTGTAGATCATTCAACATGAGCAGTTAAATTTGACATATGGCTGAATATAATACATGATATATGTGATGATACATATTGCATGACTCATGGATTTGAAAATATGGATTGGAGTCACTTTCATGGTGCATGCTATCGCATACATTTTTTATTAGTTTCTTTGTCTGTGGCTTAATTCCATGAGAATGGTGATTGTCTCTTAGGGCCCATTTGGTAACCATTATGTTCCTAATAACAATTTCTGATAAAAGATAATTCTTTTTTATTCTTCTCTCTTAACAAATTTACAAGCATTTGAAGGCGTTTGGTAATTATCCAAAATTTGTATTTCCGAAATAGAATTGCGATTGGCACTACCTTTAAATTTTCTAATTCAAACCATTTTCTTTAAATTTTTTAATAATTTTATTATTTTTTTCTCTTTTTCTTTTCTTTCTCTTGTTCTTTGAGCTTTGGTCGATCGCGGCCTTGGGATGACTGGCAACTTGCCAGACAAGAGCCAACGACCTTGCTGAAGCGTCACCAGCCCCTAACGAGGCCACGCTTCATTGACCAAGCCTTGGTTGGAAGAGCCTCACTTAGCCAAGCAAGGCTCGCCAGTGGCCAAGGGAGGCTCGCCTAGCCACCTGCAAGGCTTAGCCTTGCCTAGATGTGCCGAGGCCGAGCCTCATCGATGGTTGGCGAACCCGAGGCCGAGCCTCTGATGAGTTTGCTAGACCTCTCCCAACCAGTCGTCAACACCCGGTGGTGATGGACAATGATGACTACAATGATGGCGGCGACCAACGGTGGAAGAAGAAGAGAGAAGGAAGAAGAAAAAGAAGAAAGGAAGAAAAGAAAAGAGAGAAAAGAAATTTGAATTGGCTTGATTTTGGAATTATTCCTGAAAACAAAAAAGTAACTTTTTTTACTCATTAATTCTGTTCCAAATCTATTCTCAAAACAAATTTGGTCCTGGAAGCAAAAAATTTATCAAACTGACTTCTGTTCTTTTTTTATTCCTGAAAATAAAATAATAGAATTGGATATTATTTGGTCGATTGCCAAACAGACCCTTAGAGAGTCATGGCTTTGCTCACTTATCTATCTACCGTTTGGGATTCTGAACACAAGGAGTTTAATCGAATGCACGTGAAAAGTGATTAGAAGTTAGTATGGGACTTTATATTAGACTAATTGAATAAGTTTATTAGATCAAGGTTTACGATTGCATAATTTTGGTTAATTCACGATAGACAAGATTTTATTATGACTTTTGTTCAATAAAAGGTTTTATTCAATCAATATGCAATCAATATGTTTTTTGTTAAATGACTAGTTTTGGCTAAAGGTTTTATTCTTTATGTTATAATAGATGACTGGTCATTTCCTAAATTCTGGATGCGGATTTAGACGCAAGCAATTTCCATCCATGGCTGTGATCCATAATCAAGAAATTACTTGGACAAACTGTCGTCGCGTCACATATGGACAAAAATGTGCATATTATTAGACAAGAAAATAATTTGATACCTTACTTTGATTCACAACATCTGATGGGCAGCAATTATTTGAACTACCCTGAACATTTATTTTTTTGAAGGGGACCGTAAATTATTACAATAAGAGCTTTTTGAACGTAATGCTATGGACGTCATCCCATAGGGAAGCATCCATTAAGTTCATGCGGGGAACATTGGACATCAATTCAAGCAATTAGTTCGCATTGAACCTGCTTTAATTACAAGCCAAAAACGTTGCCAAATTCAAAGGAGATATCTAAAAAAGACTGAAAATCCGTACTATCTCGTGAACGGTAACACTTGCCACTAATTTATCGAGATATTTATCTGAATTTTATATTGGACATAGTTTTTACTCTGTCGTTCACAATTCCTTTTCATTTCCGTTGATTTGGACGTAGGTTGTTTAGAAAAAGAATGGGCAGGCTGTGTATTTCAAATGTTTCTGTATTCCTATGCTTGGAAAGTGCCTTTTCTTCTATGTTACAAAGCTTTGGCCTTTTCAACAGCCGGGTTTAAGAATAGGGCTTCAACATTTAATTTAACCCGACTTTTAGGAAGAATACGTCGTGATGATATAAAGGTGTTTTGCAATGTGAATGTGCGCTTTGCAGGTATTTTACAAGGTAGAGTTAAACCATAGAAACTTCATTTACTGTTTAACAAATGATATCAACTGCACGATAAATATTTCTCATTTTTCAGAATGTGACAATTGATTAGACCTAAGTGCATTTTGCACGTTTTGCATTCATTAGTTATGTTGAATTATTTTCTACCTAAATGTTGTGCACATTAAAAGAGAAATAAAAGTTTACTACCTCTCTATCATGAACAGCATCTTATGGGCGGCAATCATTGTCCATCTAAGATTAAGAGTGTTTTGACATGATGTTTTGCACATCCGCCATGGTGAAGCATGCATAGAGGTTCAGCTTTGCAAAAAGGCTTTGCAGCTTTAAAGATTTTTGGGCAAATGTTAGGCCATTTGACAAATTTTTCAAGGCCACTTTGCAAAAATACTAGCCTTGGTAAAGTTGAAAGCCCAAGATGAACTGGGCTTTTAGCATTTACAAAAGGCCACTTCCTGAGATAAATAAAAAAGAGTTTGTTCCAAAACTGCTCTCATCAATATTTTTCATTTCCATTTTTGCCCTCGTTCATCTTCTTCAAGTCACAGATAGGTCGCCAATGAATCTCCACCAGATGGTCCATGAGATGGTCGCTAATGAAGCTCCATCGGCGAAGGTCTGATGTTCTAGATCTGAATCACTCCTAAATTGCATAAATAAACACCCTCGGCTCGGACACCTTGGCATCTTTAGCTTCATGGCATCACCTTGCCAAGGTCGTGCAACCCCAACACCACTGCACTTGGGTCACGCAACCCCAGACAAGGTGACGCCCGGAGTGGCACAAGCTAGGCATGACTCGCCAAAGCTCCCGCTCAGCTTCTGCTAACAACATTTGTTGCGATGACAATTGTTTAGGATGCGCTTAGCTAACGGTAGCTTCTGGTCACCGCCGATGCAAATTTTAACTTCTCATTTTAGAAATTGAGAAATCAATTTCTACCATCGTAGCCGAAGCTCATCCAGTTGCCGATGCTCCAGTTTCCCAGTTTCTGTGGATGCTACAGTTGTTTGCCCTCTCTTCCTTTTTATTTATTTTTACTTCTAAGTCAATTTATAAATTCTACGCCAAATCAATTTTCCAAATGCTACACCTTCCTTTAAAAATCTTTTGGCGAAATGGCTTTACATCCACTCAAAGCAAAACTAAACGTGGCCTAAGTTCGCATGCACGACAATTTAACATCAGTGGAAAATGTCGATGTTTTTCAGAAGGTTATCGATGCGTTGAAAAATGTCGCAAATACTTTGATATTTTAATTTTAATATTTCACGATGTTTACATAGCCTTACTAGTTCTCGTCGTAATGTATTTGATGGATCTAAAATATTGAAGTATCTTAAATCTTTGTGGTTTACAATGTTTTTCATCATAACTCAATGAAAAACGTAATAGATATTGAATTATTCTAATTTCTTTTAAAAAAAAATTATGTTCTTCAAAGGCTTACCAATTTCAAAACACCATAAATATATATAATGTAATGTCTAACAAGTTTTTACGACATTTCTTCGTGAACCAATAATGTCATAAATAGTTAAAAGAATAAATATAGCATACATAATTAGTATAAATAATATATATTTTACGCGGGTGGTGTCATATGCCATTCATTTTTAAGAGAGCATACTTGTAATTAGGGATGAGCAAAAAGAACCGTTTGAGCCGAGAATTGCCTAGACCTAACCAAATCGACCATTAGGTCTGATTCTAGATCAAGGTCTGCTTCCATGGACCCATGAATCATACAAATTATCTATTTATTTTAATTTTAATTTTCCTTCATAAAAATATATATCAAAGACCATTTAAAAAATACCTTGTTACAAGGCTTTTCTCAATGCTAATAACGTTACAGTGAATCATCGCCAAGAGTCCAACATCAATCAAATTAGTCTGTCATGACCTCATTTTCTGGTGCCTAATAGGAGCATGGGTGTCTATGGAGGCTAATGATGTGGTTAGGTCTATTAAGCTCTCTCCCAAGTCCACCAATTCATGACTTAATGGTTTGATATTTTAACCTATAAGTTAATTTTTAAAAATGAGTTGCCACTAATTAATTTGAGGTAGGTCGATTAGAAACCCAAGCAAAATATTTGGAAAAATATTCACTATTGCACAATCAGAAAAACTAGGTTCGGGGACTTTATATACTAATTAATCACTAAAGCCCTTCCGATACCTACTAGTGCCCTTCCGATACCTAATTTTATTTAAACACTAGGGCTTTTTGGATTTTTAATGAGTTTTTCATACATTTGTGGAGAAAAAAAACATTTTTTGGGTCTTTTTCTATTTGTTTTGAACATAAGAAGCATTTTTGGATTTTTAATCTTTTTCTGAAAATATTTTTTGAGATTTTTTTATTAATATATTATTTTTATTATTATAATAATATATTATATTAAAAATGACTCGGGTCAGATCCCTGGGTCGTCCACCCAAGACTCGAACGGGCCTGCAACGCTGGCCCAGCTCGAGATTTTTCTTTTTAAAAAAAAAAGAAAACATAAAAGCCCAAACCAATTTGGCCCGTTTTCATTAAAAAAAAAAACTCCAGCCCAAGGGCCTACCCGGCCCACGCGTACAAACCCAAACCAAGCGGAACCTACCCAAACGATGACCCGAATCCGACAAGACACCATCCGCGACCCGATTCATGCCAAAAAAAAAACCTACCCGATCAACGACCCAAATCCACCCGACTTTGACCCGTCTTCTCCCTTGTCAACCCGGTTTTGTGGAGCCTTCGAGATCTGACGATGCACAGCGGAGGCGGTTGAGCTCATCGCGGTCTGAGCTTGGGCCTCGGCCGACACCGCCTTGACCTCCGTCCGGCCGGCCAGTGTAGCCAATCCCATCGCCTGTTGCCACCCGTCGCCGCTAGTCACTACAGACCCGGCGCTCACTTGGGATTTCCATCGAACGCCTGGCGGACACCAATTGAGGAGGTCAAGGTGGAGCCCTTCGGGCTCCGAGAGGGCGAACAGCAAGGACCGGCGGTGAGGCAGACTACGAACAGTCGAGGGCCAAAACTCGCATGAAGCCGGCAGCTGCGAGTTCCGGCCCGACGACCCCAACGCACAAATAAACAACCAAAAAAAGGCGGACAACCCTAGCTCACCGCAACAAGGGGCGCAGCATCGACGGGGGAGTCCGGTGTGGCCCACGCAAAGAAAAGGCTAGGCTCCCGTGCTTTAAAAAATAATAATAATAATAATAATATTATTATTATCCAAAAAAAGGATAAAAAGGGAAAATAAAATAGAAAAAATAAAACTTAATGGATGCAAATAAAACTAAGATCTAGGTGATGCGAAAATCACTTTTATTAGGGTCAAATTGGTCTCTAATTTTTCATACAATTTTTATCATAAATTTTTAGCTAAAATTTACGTATCAACAATAGGTATAATATTGTTATTGTGCGTTTTAGGCTTCGAATCCTAGATAATATTGTTCTCTTCATGTATTAGTATAATAGTATTGCTTTAATTCCACTTAAGATTGCTCGTGGGTCGAAATTGAAGGCCATGAATATGGCTCGAAAATGTTGTTTGGGGTAGTTTAATGTGTACCAAAGGTTTGATGAAATGCCCAAACCAAGTTTTGATCTTGATACGATCAATTCGAGCTTGGTTATTGTGATATTCATGTTCTAAGCCGGTTCGTGTTCATGTAAATCAAGTATAGATCAATGTAGTGAATTATTTTTTTCAAATAATAATAATTAGAAAATGAAAAATCTGAAAATTTTCAAAAAAAAAAATACAGGATAGTATCAAATTAGGGTAGAAATGACATTTATGAAATTTTTCTAATTTAGTGCTATTTTGGTATTTTACAACCATTTTTGTAAATAATTCACTTTGCATGGATAAGAATTATCTAGTATAGTTTCATGCATTTAGAGTAATTTTATGCATATGTAAATTCTCATTTTACTCATGGGTTTTGCGGCACAATAACAAGGACATGTAATATTCTTTGCTTGACTTGTATCAGGCTTTCATTTTCCATGTTTACTTTCAAATCATTTCAATTTCTTAGGTGTTTATTTACCACAGTACTTTTCATAAATTGAATGTTAATTTCTTTCCTATATTAAGTTATAACTAGTCTAAATATTAGAGAAAACAACCCTACGAAAACATTTGCATGGACACTTATCTGCTTTGATACCTTAAGATTATAATTGGTAATCAAAAGTAAATTGCCACGTAGATAAATAACATTTGGTTTAGCGGTACCAAAAAGGTGCCGATAGAAATATTAGCATAAACAAGCCCTCAAACGTAGAAACTCTAATTGCGTAGGAATAGAGACGACAATCTCGCATCTCGATTGGTTTTTAACCGACTCCAAATGACTAGCGGCGACTCCCACTCCACAAAGAATATTTATAAGTCAAATCAAACTTAAATTAGAATCCAACTTCACATCATGTATGGGCTTGGGAGAGCCCATGTCCAATGAAAGGCCATCAACCTACCTTTTTGGACATTACCCCTAGACCTCCTATTTTCCCCATCAAACAGAAACAGGAGGTTGCGACGATGTCTCAATCATCTTTTCATTTTTTTCTAATAACACTTTCCTAATTCATCTCCTTTCTACGTTTTTCTAAAGGCTTCTGCTCAGGTTGCAAAAATCTAGATGAGAGAATCTCAAATTTTAAGAGACTAATACGAAATTGATGGGACATCTCTAGATCCTAATGGGATATTGCTAGATTATAATGGAATATTTTATCTTCTTTGGTCGAAAAAAATTATATTCATTACTCAAGAATGTAGATATACATAGTCTTCATGACAAAGCAAATCAAAACAAAGTATGAATGCTAAAAAAATAAAGCCAAATCCAGAACATAAAGAGGATCGGTGGAGTATTTGCAAAGTTAAGTACAAACTCGCTCTACATGAATAGATCTATCAAACAAAATTGGCGGCCGATCACTAAATCCCGTGTCTTTGTCAATGATGAGTACACGCTGGAAATTCCTTCTTCAATAATTACGACATTGCAAGTTAACAGTGCGTGCCTAAGTTTGCCTTCCTTTATACCATCGTCATACAGAAACAACCATAATACGTTAAACAAACACAGATTTTTAACATGTGGAGAAGCAAATCTCCGTAATTCAACGAGATGCCAAAACTCCTGCGATTATTATTAAAACTAGAGGTAGAAAACCTATACACTAAAAGGGCAGATGGGCATCGAATCCCCAAAAGCATATTTGTTAAACTCCCAGATTTAGATCGGGAGAAAATAGTGAAGAAGAAGATGGGAAAAGAGAGGAGAGAAAAAAGACTTTTTGGCTCCACCTAATAGAATATTACTCGGCAACAAATGCGCTCCTGCCATGACTCGCTGGGTGGCAAACCACATTTATTGGTGTACGTTGAGTGATATTCCATAGTCAGAAGGATCTTGATAAAGCAGTCCACCCCATGGATCCTAAGATGATGATGGTGGATTTGGATTGGTTTTTCTGAATTATGCTAAAGCAGCATCAATCAGGGGCTTTGTCTTTAAGATAATCCCCAAAATAATCCCAATGAACATCATATCGTCCCTGAGCCATACTCCAGGTGGGAAACATTCAGTTGGCTTCAAATGGGACCCTCTGAAGCTCCTGATATTCTCGTGGTGAAGCTCCAATACAGCATGGGAATGTCTTGTAGAGCTTGGCAAGAATTACTTGTGCTCTGTATGTTGTAACTCCTACATTTGTCGAGTATCGGGAACAGGTGCTATCTAGTTTTAATAGACATCCACGGCTTGTAGAAAAGGATAATTGTTTGCAACTCTGGATCTAGTCTACACGTCCATAACTGTTCTGTGAGAAAGGCCTTTCACTTTGCTGGAGTCTTGAACCAACAAAGCATTTTTGCGAAATGAATGTATTTTCCACCACCAAATTCTCAAAATGCTTGGCTAATGATCCTTCGTATTTTGGCTATTGGAAACTCAATGGCTATTGTATGACAATTGAAGACATACTAATACACCACTTTAGTTATCTGGAATTTCATCTTCAGGAGAGAGAGACATAGGATGAACAAATGGATATTCCGGATACATGCCACTTGGTTGAAAATCCAATCCGCCATACTTTTTAAAGATTTTATATTGATATTCCCACATGAGGTTTGTGAGAATATCAAAAAGAGCATTAGACTAGTAGATCAAGTCCGAAACTTCAAGAGGATATATTCTGTTGGGAAATTTAGGTCTCATTTCATATGGTTGAACTGAAAGAAATATTTTAAAAACCATTCAACTTATCTGATAAGTTGCAAACAAGGCTGCTACTTCTGTTTGAATTTCATCATCATGTTAAAGGAAAACATATCCATCTTGACAAGAAAATGATAACCAATAAGATGGATTTTGAATTTTTTAATTTCATATTTAAGGGCAAGTATTTCCTTGGAAAAGGAGTGATAAGACATCTCGGCATTTATGAACCTTCCACTTTTAATTCTGCATATATCCTTTTTTTCAATCTATTTCTTCGAGAATGATTGATGCCCAATATTTTTCATTGGCATCAGTTCGAAGAATTTGTTGTTAACAAACTTAAAGGACATGAAAAATCAAAAAGTTCTTTATCTATAAGATTTCCTAATGATATGTTTACTAACAGATTATGCAATGCCGATGAAATGATTCACTTTCTTCTTCTAGGGGAGACGAAATGTTCAAAGAGAGAAAGAGGGGGTTGTTGAACAATTGTCTAATTCAAGAGAAGAAATGAAGATTAAGTAAAGTTTGATACTTAGAGAGTTTCCATCTTTAAACATGACTTCATTACAACAAATTGAGAAGGTCAACTGAATATACGAAAAAGTGGAGGAACACCTCTCCCTTTTTTTTAGTGGCTGTGATGCCGATTAAGACAAAATAATTAGAATGCACATTACACGATCAGTTGATTGGTTGGATCCAACAATTCAGTTTTTTTTTTTTTTGCTCTAGCTTGTGGCAAGAAAATTGTCGTTCCATTCAGAAGGTGAGAGAGGCCTGTGGCCTTCAACGGGGCAACTCTAAGAGAGATTTCCTTCAAAAATGGGATGAAAGTATACTTTTACCCCTTAAATTTGTCCTGCACATGCTAACGGAAAATTTAGTTATAACAAAATAAAAAATCGAGGGAATAATGCGTAACAGTTGACAGTTTAGAGTCGAATGTGTATTATTCTGAAATTCGAGGGAGTTTCATATAATTTCCCCTAATAGTAGGAAATCAGCCAGAAATTAAATGCTCATACCAAATATGATTCGCATTCCCTAGTTTCATAACTTTGGTTATGAAATGGTCATTCTGTTCCATAGGTTTATCACTTCTTCAGGGAAAAAATAAAATAAGGATAAATGAATTTTGAGTGCTTACTATGTGTATCGAAAATTAAATAAAATATGCATTGTAAAATAACTTATCATTAGAAATATGAATATTATTGGCTATTTCCTTCGTCATGTGATTCATGTTTATAATTCATTATCAAATAGTGATTATATCTTCAACAAATGATTTTTTTCTTCTTTTTTTTTAAATTGTCAATGGTGCTTGGTAGATTCCATTATTAATGCCCCATGACCATTACTAAACTCCTGATAAGACCATATACGGTTAAGCAGACAAGCTTGTTTGGTTCGGTTTTGGGGAAATGCCCTTGGGAGAATGCAAATACCTTTGAGGTAAAGGGGTTTTCCGAAATGCTAGACTTGTTTGGTAAACTATAACTGAAAAGTACTTTAGGAAAATGCAAGACTACTTGGTAAACATATATTTGAAAAGCCATTTAGTGTAACCAAATTAAGTTTTTTTAGTTTTAGTATTTTTAAAATTGTAAAAAAAGAAATAATGACTATATAACCTTTTACATTTTTATGTTGAGAGTAATGTAAAAGATATAATTAGTAAATTTATTTAAAAATTATATTAAAATAATTTGATTATAGATTAGATGCAAAGCTCAACTTTTGGCCTAGGGTTCTTTTAGGTTTGTTTTCAATTTTGAATAATTTTTTTAATCATTGTAATATTAATCATCTTCGTTAATTAATGATCATTCTAGTGTATTGATAAAAAGTTGGGCTATTAATTGTCAAGAGATAAAAAATGACAACAACAAAAGGCGAACCCAACATTTGTAAAGAGTTTTTATTTTTTTAAATATAAAAATAAAATCTGATAAAACTCCGTTGTTGATCAATAGTGGTTGGGGTGTGGGGAAAATGATCGGCTAAAATAAAAAAAGAAGTCAATGGATCAATAGTAGAAGTGGACTTGCATTTCCGAAATGCTGAAAGCCTAAAGTAAGTCCCCACCTACTTTGGGCTTTCAGCATTTCAAAACCAACATTTAGCCAAGGACACCTCCAAATCTTTGAACCAAACACCTAAATTTTTTCCCAAGGGGCTTTCAGGGCTGAAAGGCCCTTGGGAATGCTGAACCAAACAGATAGCAGAAAAGCTCAAAAGAAAATTGGTTATGAAAGCGAGAGTGAACTTGAGGGCTGATTGCAGACGCCTTGGCTCCCTTCCCCTGTTCAATCCCCGACCATTACTCTTCGGAGATTCTCGAGCCCGAGCAACAGCGAACCCTCCTAGCTTGGAGCTTGATGGTGTCCGCGTTGGCGTTGGCATTCTGCCCCCGTAAGCCGCTCGAGGACGGAGACAATGGCGGGGACATTCCACACCACGGCAATCAAGAACGGCTTCGTGCAGAATGCGAGCGTTGGCAACTATGTCCTGGCTCTTTATGCGAAAGCTCAAAAGTCGGGCAATGCCCGGAAGCTGTTTGGTGTATTGCCTGTGCAAGAAGTCCGGGGTTGGACGATTCATCTGTCCAGCTTCGCGCGCAATGGATCTTGCGGGATGGTTTTGGATCTTTTCAAGGCTATGGTGATCGAGGGTGTTTGTCCGAATCACTTCACTTTGTCGAGTGTCTTGAAGTGTTGTTCGGGCTTAAATGAGCTCAAGCCGGGGAAAGTTGTACATGGGCGGATCATCAGAAACCAAATTCTTGTTGATGCAGTGTTGGCGAATTCTGTTCTTGATGTTTATGCGAAATGTGGGGATGTTGTTGCGGAGAGGTTGTTTGATTTGGTGAGAGACAAGAATACCATTTCTTGGAATGTAATGATCGGTGCCTACCTACGTGATGGAGATACAAAGAAATCGTTTGGTCTATTTCAAAGGATGCCTTCCAAAGATGTTGCTAGTTGGAATACGATTATAGATGGGCTTATGAAAAATGGACTAGAAAGAAGTGCACTGGAATTGCTTTATGTGATGAAGGAAAAAGGACCAGTGTTTAACGAGGTGACCTTTTCCATAGGGGTGGCAAATGGGCAGGTCAGGTCGGGTCGGGTCAAGTATGGGTCGAATCAATCTATATTTTACCCATTTCACCCGTTCTAATCCATATTCTTGTAATGTAAATTTAATAACCCATACCCGTTGTATTGCTAAAATCTACTTATTGTTAAAATAGTTTTATGCAATACAAATTTTTTAACAATTTTTATGCATTACAAATTTAATGGAAAATTTTTTAAATTATTTTTAAAATAATTTTAAAAATTTGAATTTGTAATTTTATATATATTTTTTATATATTTTTAAGATATTTTTTAATTATTTTATTTTAAAAATATATTTTTTATTTTTTAAAATATCATTTTTAATTTTTAATATTTATTTTTTATTTTTCTCTATTCTTTTTTTTTTCTTCTTCTTCAACCGACCGTTGGCCACGACGACGGTCGGCGACCCCACGTACGAGATCAAGCTTGCCGGCATCAGGTGGGGTTCGATCTCGCCAATTCGACGAGGCGAAGGCCCCACTCAACGCCAGTGAGCTCGAGCCTCGCCAGTCATTAGCGAGGCCAAGCCACACCAGATCTGGTGAGACTCGAGCTTGCTGGCATCGAGCGAGGCTCGATCTCTCCAATCTAGCGAGGCCGAGGCCCCGCCCGACACCAGCAAGCTTGAGCCTTGCCAATCATCGGCGAGGCCAAGCCACACCGGATCTAGCGAGGCTTGAGCTCACCAGCGTCGGGCGAGGCTCAATCTCACCAATCTGGCAAGGCCGAGGCCTTGCCCAACGCCGGCGAGCTTGAGCTTCACCAATCGTCGGCTACCTTCGACGGAGCAAAGCAAAGGCGAGCCTTAGAGGTGGGCGGCGGAGGCGAGTCGTGGCGGCGGCGGCGAAGGCAAGTGGCGGAGGCGGCGGCGGAGGACAAAGGTCAAAGGGTTGTTGCCAACTTAGCAAATGTGGGTTTTTTAGGTTTTAAAAATGGGTCGAAAATGGGTCAGAACGTGTGACCCATTTCCAACCCATATAAAGCTAAACTTAAAATGGGTCGAATGTGGGTTATGGCCCATTACAACTTCATAACCCACATTCGACCCATTTGTGAAAAATATGGGTGCAAAATGGGTCCATGACCCATTTTACCACCTCTACTTTTCCGTAGCTCTAGGTTTGGCTAGTATTTTGTCTCTTTTGGATGTTGGAAGGCAAGTTCATGGGATAGTTATTAGATTGGGAATCAATAGTAATGAATTTATCAGGACTTCTCTCATTGACATGTATTGCGAATGTGGAGAAACTGAAAAGGCTTCAATAGTATTTAATTGTTGGCCTTTAACGTTTGTGAGCACACAGAATTCCGAGATAGCTTATAAGGATGCATATGCATGCAGTTCATTGGTTTCTGGGTATGTGAAGAATGACAACTATGAAAATGCCTTAGAAGTATTTAACACGATGGTCCACAAATGTATGAAGGTGGACAAATTTACCATTACAAGCATTATTTCAGCATCTGCAAATGTTGTTATATTAGAACTTGGTCGAAAGATCCATGCCTATATCCTGAAAGTTGGCTATTACCTGGATGTTCACCTTTCGTCCTCGTTAATTGATATGTATTCCAAATGTGGGAGCCTCGATGATGCATTGTCAGTATTCAAGCAAAGTCAAGACTCGAATGTTGTGCTATGGACTTCAATGATATTCAGCTTTGCTTTGCATGGGAGAGGTAAGGAGGCTGTTCGGCTCGTCGAGTGTATGATAAATGAGGAATTATACCAAATGAGATAACTATTTTAACTGCTTACAGCCATGCAGGACTGCTTGGAGAGGGTCGTGAATATTTCAGGCTCATGAAAGATGTATATGGAATCAAATCTGGAATAGAACACTATGCTTGCATGGTGGATCTTTATGGGCGAAGCGGTTTATTGAATCAACCAGCAAAGCATCTAATGGGTAACAGTTGATAGTTTTTTTTTTGTGATCCCACATTTTAGACCCACATTTTCTCTTAAAGTTGCGACTATTCGACATAAAAGTTTTTCCACGCTTCGTACCCTTTCGTGACAACCGCCACTTATCGGGGGAAAACAATAAAAATAATGTCTATCCGTCTTGATGGGAGACGATGTATAAATAGGAACGTACGTTCATTTCTGACGGGTGATCACAAGGTCTAACACAAAATCCTCACATTTAGAATACACCATCGTACGTGAGGAATTTGGTTAGTAGAGTGTCCTAATTTTTTTGATTTTTCAGGACATTTTTCGACGAACGTGAATGCAAGAACAATGGCTGGAGGTTTGTCTTTAATTGATCCTGGCTTCCGCATATGAATTATTTATGTCTTACATTTGGTATCGAGCATGTTTAGTGCCTCTGCCTTGTTTTGTTTTTTTCGAATTTTTTCGGTGTATTTTTGGGCATTTTAGAGATGAACAGTAACTTTGGTTTTGAGGCCAAGAGAGAAACTCCCAAATTCCGGGCAAAATCCGCGACCCACCCTTTGATTTGGACCCATACGGTCGCACCGCCATGAGGAACATTAGCCATGAGTTATTTCGGTATATCGGTGTTTGCCGGAGGCTAATCGGGCGGCGGAAGTCGCGGTGGTTGAGGAATTGTGTTTTGGGAAATTTTCGTCTGATTTGGGGCCAATTTTTAGTCATTTTCGCCGAAACTTGGACCCATGTGGTCGTGCCGGCATGCTCTTCAAAACCCATCATTTATTTTTGTCTGAGATGGGCTGCCGGAGAAGAAACGGCCGGCGAAATCGCGGCTGAAAATGGCGAAAAACGGCGAAGAAAGGCTTCGTTCGCGCGAGGAAGAAGGTGCATGGAGCCCACGCGTGCGCTGCAGTTGCAGGCGCGTGGAATCCACGCACCACGCACTCTCACGCACGCTCAACCGCTGCGTGTGTGGGATTCACGCGCGTGCGCAATTGCCGGCGCGTGCAACGCACGCGCCGCGCGCGTGCGGGTCACGCGCGCGTGCGAGGCACGCGCGTGCGGGGCACGCGCCGCGTGCGGATTCTGGCGCGTGCACGCGCCCGTGCGCTGGACGGCACGTGCTCGGCACGCGCCCGTCGTCCCCTCCCGCGGCTATTTTTTACACTTTTGCCCCAAAATTTTTTAAATTTTTGCAATCTTGCCCTTGGCCAATTTATTTATTTACTGTTCTGCCCTTGATGTATTTATTTATTATGTCATTTCATGCATTTTTATGAATATTTTATGCATGAAATTAAATGTCCAATGGTCCATATATTTAATTAATTAGGGAGTAGCCACAGCATCTTTAATTAATTAAATTATATATTAAAAGCCTCCGGATCATATTTAGAAATGGACATTGATTGTAATTAATTATATTAATATGATGAATTTTATCCCACAGGAATTTTCATTATATTAATATGATTAATTAGGATGAAATATCATATTATTTTTCTTAATTTACCCACAGGGATTAAGAAAAGGCATATAATATGGTAGTTTCTTCATGAAGTAATTATGAATCTATTTAAATTAAAAACTTAGCCCACATGTAGTTTTTATGTTATGTGATTCATATTGTGACATGTTTACATTGGTAAAACATGATTTATTTATATTTGCCTCAAATTTTGTGACATAAGCATGATTATTTGATATGCAGTTTCGCAACCTGTGAATTTCTCTGAATTTAAGTTTGATGTTCCCATACTGAATGGTGAGAACTATAAAGTTTGGAAGGAGTCAGTTCTTCTTCAATTGGGGTGGATGGACATTGACTATGCTATAAGGAAAGACGAACCACCTGCTCCTACTGATTCGAGCACTCCAGCTGAGATAGCTCTTTATAACCAATGGGAGCGGTCCAACCGCGTTTGTGCCATGTTTATAAGAGCTAAGATATCTCCTAGTATTCGTGGTTCGGTTGCTCAGCATAGCAATGCTAAGGCTTTATTGGAGGCCATAGATGCGCAGTTTGAAAGTTCTGAGAAGGCGCATGCCATGACCCTGATTATGAAGTTTTCATCATTGAAGCTCACTAGTGTTAGAGGTGTGCGTGAGCACATCATGCAAATGAGGAACATTGCAGCTCAGCTTAAGAACCTTGAGGTTGAGATATCTGAATCCTTCCTTGTGTATTATATTCTGAACACTCTCCCACAACAGTATGCACCTTTCAAGATCTCTTATAACACACATAAGAATAAATGGTCAATTAATGAACTCATGACCATGTGTGTTCAAGAGGAAGAAAGACTGATTATGGAATTGGGAGAAAGTGCTCATTTGGCAACACAAGGAAAGAATAAGGGCCATGGCAAGCATAAGGGAAAAGGTAAAATACCTCCCCAAGCCGACATTAAGAAAGAATTCAAATGTTTCTTCTGTAAACAAAATGGGCATATAAAGAAGGATTGTGTCAAATTTAAGGCTTGGCTCAAGAAGAAAGGTAATCCAATCTCTTGTGTTTATTATGAATCTAATATGACTGATGTAAGTCACAACACTTGGTGGATTGATTCTGGATCTACAATCCATATTTCGAATTCCTTGCAGGGTTTTCAAAACCACAGGAAGCCAGTGGGAAGTGAACAAAGCATCTATTCAGGAAACAAGATGCGTTCGCATGTGGAAGCTATTGGGACATATAGACTAGTTCTCAATAGTGGTTTTGTTTTAGATTTGGAAAAGACCTTTTATGTTCCTAGTTTTTCTAGAAACTTAATTTCAGTTTCAAGACTTGTACCTTTGGGATACTCTTTTAACTTTTCAGATTCAAACTTTTGTTTATCATTTAAATCTGAAATTGTTGGGAGTGGTATTTTGTCTGATGGTCTTTTTCGAATTAATTTACAAGACAATGCCTATTATGATGCGATGCATGTTCATGATAAAGCTGGTATGAAACGATGTGTTGTGAAAGAACATTCCTCTATGTTGTGGCACCGGAGATTGGGACATATCTCCATAGAAAGAATTAAGCGATTAGTAAATGATGGAGTACTTGGTACTTTAGATTTTACTGATTGTGATACTTGTGTGGACTGCATAAAGGGAAAGCAGACTAACAAGTCAAAGAAAGGTGCCAAGAGGAGTACAGAAATATTAGAAATCATACATACGGATATTTGTAGTCCGGATATGGACTCATGTGGTCAAAATACTTCATCTCTTTCATAGATGATTATTCACGTTATATGTATCTCTACTTTGATTCATAATAAATATGAAGCATTAGATGCCTTTAAGGTATTTAAGGCGGAAGTAGAGAAACAATGCAATAAGCAAATTAAGATCGTGAGATCGAGATAGAGGTGGAGAATTCTATGGTAGATACACTAAGATGGACAAGCACCTGGTCCATTTGCAAGATTTCTTCAAGAGCATGGGATAGTTGCCCAATATACTATGCCTGGTTCTCCGGACCAAAATGGCGTAGCGGAAAGAAGAAATCGGACCTTATTAGACATGGTGCGTAGTATGCTTAGCAGCTCCAAACTTCCTAAATTCTTATGGACTGAAGCACTTAAGACGGCAGTGTACATATTAAACCGAGTTCCGACCAAGGCTGTCCCAAAGACACCTTTTGAGTTATTTAAGGGTTGGAAACCGAGTTTACATCATGTGCGCGTTTGGGGATGCCCGTCTGAAGTGAGAATTTATAATCCACAAGAAAAGAAGTTGGACCCAAGGACCATAAGTGGGTATTTCATTGGATATGCCGAAAGGTCTAAGGGATACAGGTTTTATTGTCCATCTCATACCACTAGGATTGTGGAGTCAAGAAACGCTAAATTTCTTGAAAATGACTTGATTAGTGAGAGCGATCAATCAAAGGACCTTGTTCTTAAGAAAGATCATTCGGACACTCAACCTTCCACCTCAAGTTTAAGATTGGTTGTTGCTCATAATGCCCCTTCAGTTCAGCCGGCTATTGAACAACCAATCGTTGAAGTTCCACAACCTACCGATATTGATCTAGTAGATCCAGTTGTTCAGCAATTACCAGAAACTGTTGAACAACCAGTTGAGCAACATGCTCCTCAAGAGAATGTTGATCCAACATTGAGAAGATCTACTAGAATAAGGAAATCGGCTATTCCTAGTGATTATATTGTGTATTTACAAGAGTCTGACTACAATATTGGAGCTGAGAATGATCCCAAACGTTTTCACAAGCCATGGATAGTGATAAATCCAATTTGTGGTACAATGCCATGAAGGAAGAGATGAGTTCTATGGCATCTAACAAAGTCTGGGATTTGGTTGAGTTACCTGATGGTGCGAAGGCTATTGGTTGTAAATGGGTCTTCAAAACTAAGAAAGATTCATTGGGTAACATTGAAAGATATAAAGCTAGACTTGTTGCCAAAGGATTCACTCAAAAGGAAGGAATCGATTACACAGAGACTTTTTCTCCTGTATCTAAGAAAGATTCTCTTCGTATTGTTTTGGCATTGGTTGCCCATTTTGATATGGAATTACATCAGATGGATGTGAAAACGGCGTTCCTCAATGGAGAACTAGAGGAGGAGGTTTACATGAAACAACCTGAAGGATTCTCCTCTAGTAAAGGTGAGCATTTGGTGTGCAAGCTTAAGAAATCTATATATGGCTTGAAACAAGCATCCCGCCAATGGTACTTAAGGTTTCATGATGTCATCTCTTCATTTGGTTTTATAGAGAATGTCATGGATCAATGTATATACCAGAAGGTTAGTGGGAGCAAAATTTGTTTCCTTGTGCTGTATGTGGATGATATACTACTTGCAACCAATGATAAGGGGTTGCTACATGAGGTGAAACAATTTCTCTCTAAGAGTTTTGACATGAAGGATATGGGTGAGGCATCTTATGTCATTGGCATTAAGATCCATAGAGATAGATCTCGAGGAATTTTAGGACTATCTCAAGAAACCTATATCAATAAGGTCCTAGAGAGATTTCGGATGAAAGATTGTTCACCAAGTATAGCACCCATTGTGAAGGGTGACAGGTTCAATTTGAACCAATGCCCGAAGAATGATCTAGAAAGGGAACAAATGTACAACATTCCATATGCTTCTGCTGTTGGAAGCTTGATGTATGCTCAGGTTTGCACTCGACCTGACATCGCTTTTGTTGTGGGAATGTTGGGAAGATATCAGAGTAATCCAGGTTTAGACCACTAGAGAGCTGCAAAGAAAGTGTTGAGATACCTTCAAGGTACCAAAGACTATATGCTTATGTATAGACGGACTGACAACCTGGAAGTGATCGGTTATTCGGATGCGGACTTCATAGGTTGCATTGATTCACGAAAATCAACATCTGGATACATTTTCATGTTAGCTGGCGGAGCCGTGTCATGGAGAAGTGCCAAGCAGACTTTGACTGCTACTTCCACTATGGAGGCTGAGTTCGTTTCTTGTTTTGAGGCTACCTCGCATGGTGTATGGTTGAAGAGTTTCATTGATGGGCTTAGAATTGTTGATTCTATTTCTAGGCCATTAAGAATATATTGTGACAATTCAGCTGCAGTTTTTATGGCTAAAAATGCCAAAAGTGGCAGTCGAAGTAAGCATATCGACATTAAGTATTTAGCCATAAGGGAACGTGTTAAGGAGAATAAAGTGGTCATTGAACACGTTAGCACTGAATTGATGATAGCCGATCCTTTAACTAAAGGCATGCCACCAATGAAGTATAAGGATCATGTAACTAGTATGGGAATAGGTCCCATCATGTGATTTGTCGACATATGAACGATTTTTGTTGTATGAAACTCTTATTCAGTTGTAATGTTGATTCTCAATTTTTGTGTACACATTTTGTTGTTTATGAGAATAACATTTATCCTTGGTTCTGGAATAAACATGGGGTTTATTCATTAAGATATGTTGTCACATATAGGCTGACATTAAAGAAATAAGATGCATTGTGATACATGGAAGATATTACTCACTCTTAGAGGACATGTCGCCATGATCCATGTGTTTTGTTTCTTTTCTTTAAGCATAAAGTTTTCGTGGAATTAGTTGAATAATCCGTATGATGAAAATGATGGGATCAAGTGGGAGAATGTTATTTATTTTTGTGATCCCACATTTTAGACCCACATTTTCTCTTAAAGTTGCGACTATTCAACATGAAGTTTTCCACGCTTCGTACCCTTTTCGTGACAACCGCCCATTTGGTCTTGATGGGAGACGATGTATAAATAGGAACGTACGTTCATTTCGACGGGTGATCACAAGGTCTAACACAAAATTCTCACATTTAGAATACACCATCAGTACGTGAGAAATTTGGTTAGTAGAGTGTCCCCTATTATTTTCTTGATTTCAGGCTTTTCAGACGAACGTGAACAAGAACAATGGCTGGAGGTTTGTCTTCAATTGATCCTGGCTTCTGCATATGAATTTTTATGTCTTACAACCTCGATCTAGCCAATATTTGTGTGAGTGTGTATGAGAGAGAGAGAGAGAGAGAGAGAGAGAGAGAGAGAGAGAGAGAGAGAGAGAGGGTTGCAGCTTAACCCTATCAGTTGTAAGATCTCCGTGCGTGGCATTATAAGGAATTCTAGATAAGATTGAATGAAACTCGACTATGATGAAGATGGCAATCGGTTTTTGTGGCTTTAATACGAAGAAGTGAACACAAACTTTAAAACGATGACCAAAATATTGGAGGGTGGTGGGACAAAGAGTGGACAAAAGGATGAGGATATGATCAAGGTTGAGTTTCGGTTCAGTGCTGTGAATCTCAAATTAAATGATGCTCATTTAGAGTTGAGAGAGGACTTAGCAACGTGGTTGTAGATAGAGGTTCTTATGAATAATAATTTTATACTAATACCATTTGTTTCAAGAATCTCGTGGGGTTCCTTCCATGCTTCTCAAAGATGATGTTGCCTAAATCATTTGTAATATCACTGAGAACCTTGAAGCACTTTTTCATGTACTGCGGAAGCTGCTCAGCACACGCATTGTCCCATCTGAAAAAAAGAATTGCAAGAAATATTAAAATTCACGGCATAATATAAATGTCTGATCTAGGTTTTTTTTGTCGATGAATATTCGCGACATTATAGGTAAAATGGGATATCTACAACTGTATACCTTTCAATGACTTCTGTAAAGAGAATTAGTTCATCGGCCTTGCCATATACATCAAATATGTCATCGATAATGTACACAAGGGAGATGGGCTTAATGAGCTCTACCCTTAGCTCAGACAAGCTTGGATCTGTGAGAATTGCCATGGACCACATGTACCATTTTAGTGGCTGGTCTCTAACAAACTCCATCCCCTCTCCCAATCCCAACTCTTTCCATCACCTGAAACATAGGAAACGCATGAGTAAATACTATATCTAGAGGACATAATAGTATACTCATATATATGAACAAATTATTCATTTAAAGATCCCATCGATCTCACAGACGTAGAAGTTGAATGCCAACTTTTGATATGTATAAATATAGCATCTCATTTCCACATCGATATTCTTGAATTAGGGCCAACTATTGAATGCCCGTCTTTTATTATATGTTGGTCATCTATCGTCCTTCAATGGAGCATAAATTTGCATAAATAAGTCATTAGTTACTCACGTATTAATTTGGTGAATCTCCTTCCGGTGCAAAGATTGAATGATTCTTCGCTCTCTATTTGCCACTTCTAACAAATCTTCCAACCATGAGTTCGCGACAGGCATATCGTTTACAAAACTTAGAGGAGCTAGCGATCTTGCGAAGCTCTTGCGATATGGATATCGCAATGTACTTTCTATCATTCTCACTTGTTCGGGATCAAGATCACATGTCAACAATTCGTTGAGACACTTGCTGCTAAAGCATTCAGCTTCGTCGAGTATATCCTCTCCTTCTATGCTCATTTGTGATGCTTCGTATAATTCCATCATTCCCCTGACGTTTCCTTCCATTTTCATAATAAAACCTTTTCCCTTATCCTTGAAGTATTCGAACACATCTGCATAAAAAGCATAAGGACAGTAGTACATCGAAAAGTATAGCTGCTATCTAATTTATAAGTTGCATCGTTCAAAATTATGATATGAAAAAAAAAAAGGTCCTAAATTGGCTAAAACTATTTCATCATATGTAAATTTTAAATTTTTTAATGTAAAGAAACTTAAAAGGAGAAAAAATGGAAGAAATGGGCAAATCAACTGAAAAATCTAGGTTTTATCATTTTGGTTTCAGTAATATGAATGATTAGATTAGACAAGATTCCCTCCAAGTTCTTACTTTCCATTTTAAATATAACTCCAGAAAATTAATGAATTGCTTAATATCTGGCATAAGTCCTCGCATGTAACATGCATTGATAGATACACATTGGAAAGGTCATCTCAATTAAACATTTCCAATTCTTAAGTCAACAAAAAATTCAAAAGATCAGCTTATATTTTTTTTTCCATTTTCATCCTTTAAAAAAAAAAAAGGAAAATTTGGGGCTTCCACTTGACTAAACATAACAAAAACAAATATATGTCTTCTGTTGTTATGGATCAACAGCAACATTTTATTTTGCTATTGCAATTGACTTGAAACTCATGGGTAACAAACCTACAGGCACATAATAACCTTCTTGCCGAAGAAGTCGAAACCGGAGAGCGATCTCATAGACATCATCTTTGCCATGATTCAGAGAGGTAAAATGTGTGTATTGCCACTGTAGAATGGCTTTCATCTGTTCTTGGAATAGGGATTTGATTCCCAGCCGCATAATCATGTCAACAATGATCAAACTTTCTACAGGCTCACTCACCACATTATTCAAAAAACCTATAATGCTCTTTACTTTTTCTTCATGTTTGATCCCAGAATCATCCTGCATAGTGGAAATCCAGAGTTACAAGTGAGGTCAATGTTATAATGCCAAAAAAAAAAAGCCGGATTGAACAAAATTTGCTATACATCTTATAATGTAATTGTAAAAAATTATTGTAATGACGCAAAACTAAATAAATCAGCAAAAGTTCAAAAGAGCAAAGCCAAGCGCAATTGATGAAATAATTAACTGATAATTTTTCATTGTCATACATGGTAATTTAGTATGAGATGATTTCTTTCTGTTGCTATTAATATTATAATAGTAAAGCTTAGTATGCTTACATGTACTAGGACATATTATCTGACCTTATAAGCCAGTCCAGGTTGAAATTGTCCCAAATGGTCAAATCTAACAGGGAGTTAAAAAGTTGGTTTTCTATTGCAGATTCATTCCAACTGAACCTGGAGAGAAGTCATTCTTACTTCCCTGCATGTATCGGTAAAAAAGCTTCCTTGTTATCCTATTTTGGTTTTTTTTTTTTTTTTTTGGTTTACTTCTCCTTCTATCACACATAGGCCAATGAAGAATCCAAAGAGGTGTTGGAATATAAGGCAATCCTCGACGCGGCCCATTTCTATGACATGACACGTAATTATAAACCAATTCGGGTTTGATATAAATGGTTAATGTCATAAATGGATCAATAGCTTAAGGCAAAATAAAAATTGTGTCTTACGAGGGCGCACCACTTAAACCATTCAAATACGAATCGATATATTTAAATTTACGGGTTAATTCGTCATTTTTCTATACTACACATTTAGATATGATTCATAATCATACTTAAAGAATTTTGTTTCCTTAAAAAATATATTTAAAATAATACACATGTCAAAAATAATAAAAGGTGAAACAAAAACATATTTAAGATACTATAGAAACATAATATTAGCAGATATATTAAATAGTACAATTCAGCTATAATGAAAAGTGAAATCGGGGAACTTCTTGAATTGTCCTGATAGTGTTAACACATTCTCGTGTACAAATGTGTTTTATGTCAGTTTCGTTGTAAATGAATTATAATACCATGTTCTTGTCAATACAAGAATACGGTGACCATTTGATAATCATTTAGCGGTGTAAGTTGTGTCGTGTAACCCTTTTTATTAAGCGCATCGTATTCGTGTCAAGACACTTTCACACATATAATAGACGTGTGATGTTACCCAATGTCAACATGACACAATTAATATGACAAGACACAAATTTCCACCCCTAGACAAGGCCATCGCGCCAACAGCAGGAGCTAGGTGATCAGAACAAGCTTGGGTATTTTTTTTGCAATAATATTTGTAATTCCATGTGTAGAGATTTAGTAAAAATTTATATTTATCCTCTATTATCTAAAGTTTTGTGTCCGATGATCCAGGAGACATCCCACCTTTCACTAGAGGTGTTATACATGCCCTACAAAATAATACTTGCGAGGCAAACACTACGTCTGTGATTTTCTTTTCTTTTTTTTCTCACGAGCTGAGGAAGGAAAAAGAAAGGGTGAAAATGAAAGGCTAAGATCAGTTGATTTACCAGATGAGTTTGCTCTCTGTCACTGCTCGATGATTGCATTTGGTTAGGTCGAGACATTATGAAGCTGGAATCGGTGGTCGAACATTTCACAGTACTAATCACAGGGAGAGAAGTGCGAAGATTTTTTGAGAATGGGACATGGTGGTTTAGCCGAAGCACAAGAGGAAAAAGAAAGTGCCTTGATGGGAGGTTGATTTTGTCACACCCCAAATCCTAGCAAAAATGGGTATGACATGGTCATCCTTCCGTCTGAAGGATGCAATCTCAAACTATACCCAAAAACCTGCACCCAAAAGTCTCCATCGTTAGCACTCTTGTATTATCGCCACTAACCGAAGAACCTAAAAAAATTGGGAAAAAAGGGATGAGCAACCGTAATTCACTGAGTAGTATAAATTTTCTAAGCAGAACAACCTCCACATTACACAACTAAAACTCAAAGACTTGATTCATTTATGCCAATCCAAAATATAATAACTTACAAGAATAAAATGAGTATATAATTTATCGACCTTGCTATATAAATAGCAAAATTTCTCATTCATCCATAATATCAAAACAAGTATCACTACTTCAATTCAATAATAAAACTCGTCATATCTTACGTCAATGGTTTATTTCATTTTCCAAACTCATACCACATCACATCTCAATGCCCTAGAGTTGGCTCCCACGAGATTGCATCATTGTGTAGCACTTCGCATCATCATGTAACACTTAGCCCTTAATCAACACATATTAACAGTACAAGACTCTAAAGTTGGCTTTCACGAAATTACGTTATCGTATAACACTTAGCTCTTGACCAACACAAGTGAATGGTATAAGACCCGAGAGGTGGCTCCCATGAAATTAAGTTATCATGTAGCACACTAATCAACGTGTATCAATAGTACAAGGTCCAAGAGGTGACTTCCACATGACTCGAGTTGCCATGTAGCTTTTAGTCCTTGTTTACAAGACTTTAGAGTTGGCTCCCACGAAATTACGTGATCTTGAATTTGTACCCTAACTCTAACAACTAATCTGATTGGAAGAACAAGGGGCACAAGCACTTACTAAGGATTGCAAATCGGAGTTTAATTGGCTTTGGTGAGGTCTCCATAGCAAAAACCTTCCTCTTTCTTCCTTGTTCTTTCTTTCTTCTTTCCCTCTTCCTCTCTTTTTCTTTTCTTTCTTTCTTAGCGAGCTCTCTATCCCGAGGGCTCCTTTTTTCCTTTAAATAGTTGAAGTCCACTTACCTTCATTTGTTAACTTTTCAACCTTTCCCTTTTTTTTTTTTTTCATTTTTTCCAAGATGGGTCCCACTATCTTTTGACAAGTATTGCAGATTTTTTTTTTTTTTATTTCAAGTTATACGGCCATAGATGGTAGCCAAGGATTGTTTCCACCAACAAGAGCCGTCCATGATAATCCCCTAATAGGCACCCAGTAGGACTCCATTCTTTATTTTTACTTCACGTGCCTATAAGCCTCATCCCCCTTATTGATAGTGAATATTTTTCTTTTCTAACTACCGAGGAATACCAACGATTTTATACTAAAGAGAAGTTAAACTTTATGCAAGCCATAGGTGGTAGCCAAGGGTTGTTTCTACTAATGAGGGCCATCCCCAGTAATCCCCTAGTGGGGCCCAGCAAGATGACGTTCTTTATTTTTAGTTGCCGTGCCCGCAAGTCTCATCCCCCTTGTAGGTAGTGAATATTTTTCTTCCCCAACTGCTAGGTGTGAAGATTTGGTGGGACCACTATCAACTATTCTAAAAACATAAACTTTTAAATGAATACATGGTTTAATATTTCATTATTCTAACATGAGGGAATACCAACGATTTTATATTAAAGAGAAGCTGAATGTTGGTAACTTCTCACTTCAATATCATTCCGACACCATGTTCTCCTTAGAGAGTCAATTGAATGTACAAATGGCCTATTTTTAGTGAAAAAAAAAAGTGCCTAAAATATGTTGATGCTAAGATGATAGTGGGACGATACTATTACTCGTAAGAGAGCAATGGTATTGTGTAGACCACATATTTTTCAAGCTTGGCACAATCATAAAATAAGGAAATAAAAATAACATTTATACACTTGTAGTTTTTTAAAAATCTATTTCACCGAGAAAATGGGGGGGGGGGCGAAGAGGTTGACAGTCAAACTTCTTTTGTGATGTGGACATCGAGCCATATTGAGGATGAGGTTCTATGGACCATTGTCTATTCCGATTGGTTCTATTGGTAGTGAATATTTTTCTTTTCTAACTACTAAGGAATACCAATGATTTTATACTAAAGAGAAGTTAAACTTTATGCAAGCCATAGGTGGTAGCCAAGGGTTGTTTCTACCAATGAGGGCCATCCCTAGTAATCCCCTAGTGGGGGCCCAGCAAGATGACGTTCTTTATTTTTAGTTGTCATGCTCACAAGTCTCATCCCCCTTGTTGATAGTGAATATTTTTCTTCCCCAACTGCCAGGTAGTGAAGATTTTTCTTCCCCAAGCTACTACCTTATATAGGCATTATGAAAAACAAACAACAAATGATCACACATACATATTTACACCACCTTATAGCCAATAATTCAACACCCTAGGTAGGCAACAACTTTTATCATCAACGTAGGTGGACTACAACTTTACTCATCAATAACACAACATACTAAGTAGCTGACAACTTTATTCAATATCTGAGGAGGCAAATGAATATGGCAACAAAGCTGTAGAATCAACATCTACAAAAGTAATAGGCCAAGTCAGGGAGTTGATGAAATAGCTTAGTTGGCAAGCATGGTAGATGAGCAAGGACTACCCAAAGGCTTGCTTAGTTCAGTGGCTAAACTCTCCGAAAGACACTCTTTTTAGGTGCAAAAGGTTGAGGACAAGAGGCATTTGGGGAAGCTCATGATCATTCCCAAAAGACACCCCATAAGCAACTAAAAAAAAAACACTAAAAACTAAAAACTAAACCAGGAATTCCACATTGACCCATTGTCGCGATCTACCTCTCGGGGGAGGGAATAGGTTTAGAGCTATTGCCTAAAGGACGGGCCTATGGTCCATGATTAGGCTTTGGGCTCTCCCAAGCCCATAGCCGGCGTGACATTAGGGTCTTCTTAAGAATTTCGCAATAAGGAGTCTCAATAGCCTGTTGGGGTTGGCTAGAAAATAAGTGAGGTATGGGAGCGTACCTCACTTCCTACGCAACCAAAGAATCTAGGGTCGGAGACTTAATTACACTAATTAACTAATTAATGCCCTTTTGATACCTAATCTTGTTCATTTTAAGAAAAAAAAATTCAAGCAATCTGGATTGATTTATACCTATCCACTAACATGTGAGAGAATCATGCGGGTGCGAAATCATCAAAATAATAATTATAGCTACCAAGATCCTAATTACAACAAAACTGAGCACGTGCAATTAAACATTCGCAAACATAATTAAATACGCAAATTAAACATGCGATATAATCAATATGTAAGCAAATAAAGGCTTAATTACACTAGGAAGGTAAGACATAGCAATTCCTAACCAAACCCTACATTTTTTGGATTTTCAAAATCTTTTTAATTTTTTTATTTTTTAAAACTAAATAAAATAATTTTTTTTCGGGCCGGATGGGGTCGGGTCTAACCTAGTTAGGTAGGCCGGTCCAGCCCGCTCGAGTCCGGCCCAGATGGGGGCGAGCCAGTTGGCTCGCTTGGAAAAGGGACCAGGATTGGGCCAAAACAAAGGGGCCCAATCCTCTTGTAAGTGGGCTACTAAGTAGGCCCACGCGAAAAGGAAAAAAAAAAAAAGAAGAAGGGCCTAGTGGGCCAGATCATAGATCTGGCCCAACTTGGCCTACCCTCTAGTCTGCGACCGCTCAATCGCAACCAGAGGAAGCCACGATGGCGTGCGGCTCCAAGGGGTCTCTAAGCATGTAATGACGTGCAAAGAATACCCTAATTCTAGGTTTTTGTTTTTTTATTAACTTAGAAAGTAAGAATTGTCAAATAATAAACGTGCAACCTAATTTAAAAAAAAAAAAAAACTAGCAACCTAAATTGATTGATTTTTTTTTTTAAATTCGAAATAAAATTCCTATTCTAAATATGTAAAAACCCTAAAACAAGAAATCTAATATAACTCACATTTTTTTATTTTTTTTTACGAAAGCAAAATTAACTTAAACGACACGACAGCAAATCATAGCCAAATAAGATTGATATCCAAAAATTGACAAACCATATCTCGCGCATGAGATCGAGATGGCTAATTTTAAATAAATAGCGAATCGTATCTCAAGCGTGAGATCGGATTAGCAATTTCTCAAGCAATTGTGATTACGAGTTGGAATTTGAGCGCGAAAATCGACTGTCAATCCCAAATTTTATAAGCAATTTTGTGTCGGGAGCTTCAATCTTACATTAAGGAACAATTATACTTAACAAATAAAGAAAAATAAAATGAAATAATAAAAAGAAAATAAAATAGAACAAAATACCTAATGTGATTTTTCTTTTTTTCCTTTTTCGCTTTTGCTTTCCAAACAATGTTGGCAGCTTGTGGTGGGTCACCAGCGTCGAAGCTCCGAAGAGAGGGACCAGCAGGCGAGATGGGCTAGCGATTGAGAGCTGCTACAGCGTCGGCGTCGCTGTCGCGAGCTGCTGCAGGGACGCGGAGGCGCAGTGACCGGCTTGGGCTGGCAGATGGGACAGGCAGACATGCTCACCGGTTGATCATCCCTCATCATACTAAACCAGCCAGAAAGCAATTAGTCAAGTCTTGAGCATGTCTCCCCCTACAACCATGATTCTGAACAAATAACTTTCTTCCACATCATCTGACATGGATATTATGTACTTTACACATCACTCATAAACTTTAACATCGGCCGTATCTAGCTCTCAGGTACCAAACATTTGTTACCATCTACCAATAAAGCATAGCACTAACATACAATTCTCGGGAAAAAGGTACCCTTTGCTATTGACAGTGCCTAAAGGACCATAAAGCTCTTTACTTTACGGTGCAACCCAAGTTTCCTTTGACATAGAGAATAGCAGCTACGGTTAGCTATCTCGGTCCCAATAATTACACATAACAACCATAAAATCCATTCATCATCGTCACCACACAGAGCAGCTAGTCTTTTATACCAGAAACCGGCTCATCGCCGCCAAATTCGACATACGCCCATTCACAAGGAAGTAAAAAAAACCATCAAATGAATCACCAAATTACTTAGGGAAATAGAACATCAACCAACCAGTGAAGAATTGAGGGAATTTAACCGGCAATATAACCGCCTCCTGCAACGCCTGCTTGGCGCTCTCGAGCCCCGCCACGTCGTTCCACTTCACGTTGGGCTTCTCCCGTATGGTCGCCGAGTTCAGCCCGGCCCTCAGCTTCTCCTTCTCCGCATCGTCCCCATCCCCGCCGCTGCCGTCCTTGGGCTTGGTCTTGGGGCGGGTGGCGACGGCGGCATCCCCATCGGAGGTGGGGCTGGGGCCGCCCTCATCGAGGACAGCGCGGCGGAGGTACTCGGTGAACTTCTGGGTGATGGCCTCCCTAATCTTGGGGCTTCTTCTCATACTTGAGGTGGGTCTTGAAGTACTCGAGGGCGTTCATGTAGAGCGGGAAGGCCTTGGCGTAGTTCCCGGCATTGTCCTCGTGCACCGCCTGCTTCACGTACTCGATCGCCTGCGCCTTGAAGTTGCTGTACATCCTGATCGCATGTAAACCCTAGGACGGATCCGGAGCTGCAATGGGATCGCGGCAGCGGTGGCGCCTATTGGTGATCGTCGGCCGATCCTTCGTGATCGATCTTCGTCCTCAAGAGTGCGTAGAGCGCACCCCTCGTGTAGAAGTCAAGAGAGGAATTACTTGTGCTCCCGATATTGTCGTGGTGAAGCTCCAATACAGCATGGGAATGTCTTGCAGAGCTTGGCAGGAATTACTTGTGCTCTGTATGTTGTAACTCCTACATTTGTCGAGTATCCGGAACAGGTGCTATCTAGTTTTAATAGACATCCACGGCATGTAGAAAAGGATAATTGTTTGCAACTCTGGATCTAGTCTACACGTCCATAACTGTTCTGTGAGAAAGGCCTTTCACTCTGCTGGAGTCTTGAACTAGCAAAGCATTTTTGCGAAATGAATGTATTTTCCACCACCAAATTCTCAAAATGCTTGGCAAATGATCCCTGGTCTTTTGGTTATTGGAAACTCAATGGCTTTTGTATGACAATTGAAGACATACTAATAAACCGCTTGACTTCTTCTGGAATTTCATCTTCAGGATAGAGAGACATAGGATGAATAATGGATATTCCGGATACATGCCACTTGGTTGAAATCCAATCCGCCATACTTTTTGAAGATTTTACATTGATATTCCCACATGAGGTTTGTGAGAATATCAAAAAGAGCATTAGACTAGATCAAGTCTTCTTTGGGAAAATTTCAAATAAAAACTCAAAGTGCCATCATTTTCTCAAAAGATGATCTGAAGTGAAGTTTGTCTTAAATAAAGACCCAAAGTGCCATCATTTTCTCAAAAGAGGATCTGAAGTGAAGTTTGTCTTAAATAAAGACCCAAAGTGCCATCATTTTTTCAAAAGAGAACCTGAAATGAAGTTTGTCTCAAAGAATGACCCAAAGTAGTCATTTATTCTCAAAGAAGGACCTCATTTGCCGGCCGGTGAATAGATGCATCTTTAATGTACATTCCAGTGGCCTGGTTACGATATTTTCATCCCTTCTATTTTTTTTTTTTTCATTTTTGGTTGCCATGTTCTTCATCTTCTTCGTCCCCTGTTCACTTTTTCTTGCCTAGATTAAGAATATTGGACTCAGGGAAAGGCTAGCGAGTGCTGGCTGCTGGTAAGGGCCGACGAGGGCTCGACGCCCATCACCGGCAGCAAGCGAGGGCTCCACGCCCATCGCTAACAGCGGCAAGGGCCAGCGAGCCCTCGTTGGCCATGGGGAGGGGGGCCATCCAAATCAAGGCCCTACAAGAAGGTCCTCAAGGGCAAAAGGGGTAGCCGAAGAAATCATCGATCTAGGAGCGGTGGTGGGAGGAAGGGATGAAGAAAGCGACGCAGGCATCCCAGTCGTAGTCCTAGCAGAAGACGAGATTGTTGGTGGAGCAACGGCGGAAGTGGGGGAGTTCGCCCCTCATGACCATCAGTGAGGTCACCCCTCGCCGGCCCTGGGCGAGGGCTCTCCCACCTCACTGGCTACTAATAAGGGCTAACGAGGGCTTGCAAGCCCTCACCCATTGAGAGCAAGGGCTCAACGGCCCTCGCCAGTCGCAATCGAGGCCACCCTCACCGGATCGGGCGAGGGCTTGGTGGCCCTCGCCGATCCTCACCAACGCCCAGCACTCACTGGGCTTTCCCAAGTCTGATGTTCTTGAGAAGAAGACAAATAGGAGATGAAGAAGATGATGAATAGTGTCACCATTGACCCAAAATAATAATAATAATAATAATAATAATAATAATAATAATAATAATAATAATAATAATAATAATAATAATAATAATTATAATTATAAAGAACAAGACAACTAAAAATTAAAAAAAAAAAAAAAAAAAAGGTCAAAAATATCCCTAATCAAGCTACCGAAATATGCATCGAGATGCATTTATTCACCGGCCAGCAAATGAGATCCTTCTTTGAGACTAAATGATCACTTTTGGTCTTTATTTGAGACAAACTTCACTTTAGGTCCTCTTTGGAGAAAATGAAGGCACTTTGAGTCATTATTTGAGACAAACTTCACTTCAGATCCTCTTTTGAGAAAATGATGGCACTGTAGATCCTTATTTGAAATTTTCCCTTCAATTTATCTAATAAGTTGCAGACGAGGCTGCTACTTCTGTTTGAACTTCATCATCAAGTTAAAGGAAACAAAATCCATCTTGACAAGAAAATGATAACCAATAGGATGGATTTTGAATTTTTAAATTTCATATTTAAGAGCAAGTATTTCTTCGAAAGTGGAGTGATAACACATCTCAGCATTTATGAACCTTCCACTTTTAATTCTGCATATTCTCCTTTTTTTTTCCATCTATTTCTTCAAGAATGATTGATGCCTAATATTTTTCATGGCATCAGCTCAAAGAATTTGCTGTTAACAAACTTTAAGGACATGAAAAATCAAAAAGTTCTTTATCTATAAGATTTCCAAATGATATGTTTACTAACGGATTATGCAATGCCGATGAAATGATTCACTTTCTTCTTCTAGGGGAGACGAAATGTTCTAAGAGAGAAAGAGGGGGTTGTTGAACAATTGTATAATTCAAGAGAAGAAATGAAGATTATGTAAAGTTTGATACTTGAGAGTTTCCATCTTTAAACATGACTTCATTACAACAAATTGAGAAAGTCAATTGAATATACGAAATACTGGAGGAACATCTCTCCCTTTTTTTTTAGTGGGTACGATGACGATTAAGACAATATAATTAGAATGCACATTACAAGATCAGTTGATTGGTTGGACCCGACAATTCAGTGTTTTTTTTTTCTCTAGCTTGTGGCAAGAAAATTGTCGTTCCATTCAGATGGTGAGAGAGGCCTGTGGCCTTCAACGGGGCAACTCTAAGAGAGATTTCCTTCAAAAATGAGATGAAAGTATACTTTTACCCCTTAAATCCGTCCCGCACGTGCTAACGGAAAATATAGTTATAACAAAATAAAAAAAAAATCAAGGAAATAATGGATAACAGTTTAGAGTCGAATGTGTATTATTCCGAAATTCAAGGGAGTTTCATATAATTTCTCCTAATAGTAGGGACTCAGCCCGAAATTAAATGCTCATACCAAATATGATTCGCATTCTCTAGTTTCATAACTTTGGTTATGAAGTGCTCATTCCGTTCCATACGTTTATCACTTCTTCATAAGAAAAAATAAAATAAGAATAAATGAATTTTGAGTACTTACTATGTGTATCAAAAATTAAATAAACTATGATTGTAAAATAACTTATCATTAGAAATATTTTTTTTTTTTTGATGACTAAGAAATTGCATGAGATCATCCTTCAGGGATCACACCGTCCTCCGATGCCCGGTAGCATCATCGAACGTCGTCACAAGTACTATTTAAACGTAAAACCCCGGGGGCTGACCTAGTAAACCACCCTAAGACCCTTACTTAAGTCACAAGTATCCAAAAATTTGAACTTGTTCTCTCAACGATAAGATAGTAAAGTCCAACCATCATGGCTACCAATGAGTGGGTTAGAATTATGAATATTATTGGCTATTTCCTTCGTCATGCGATTCATTTTTATTGTTCATTATCCAATAGTGATTATATCTTCAATAAATGATTTTTTTCCTCTTCTTTAAATTGTCAATTTAAATTGTCAATGGTGCTTGGTAGATTCCATTATAAATGCCCCACGACCGTTACTGAACTCCTGACAAGACCATATACAGTTAAGCAGACACAGCGGAAAAGCTCAAAAGCAAATTTGGTTATGAAAGCGAGAGTGAACTTGAGGGCTGATTGCAGCCGCCTTGGCTCCCTTCCCCTGTTCAATCCCCGACCATTACTCTTCGGAGATTCTCGAGCCCCGGCAACAGCGAACCATCCTAGCTTGGAGCTCGATGGAGTCCGGCGTCGGCATCGGCACTCTGCCCCCGTCAGCCGGTCAAGGACGGAGACGGTGGCGGGGACATTCCACGCCACGGCAATCAAGAACGGCTCCGTGCAGAATGCGAGCGTTGGCAACTACGTCCTGGCTCTTTACGCAAAAGCTCGAAGGTCGGGCGATGCCCGGAAGCTGTTCGGCGTATTGCCTGTGCAAGACGTCCGGGGTTGGACGATTCTTCTGTCCAGCTTCGCGCGCGACGGGTCTTGCGGGATGGTTTTGGATCTTTTTAGGGCTATGGTGATCGAGGGTGTTTGTCCGAATCACTTCACTTTGTCGAGTGTCTTGAAGTGTTGTTCGGGCTTAAATGAGCTCAAGCTGGGGAAAGTTGTTCATGGGTGGATCATCAGAAACCAAATTCATGTTGATGCGGTGTTGGCAAACTCTGTTCTTGATGTTTATGCAAATGCGGGGATGTTGTTGTTGCGGAGAGGTTGTTTGATTTGATGAGAGACAAGAATACCATTTCTTGGAATGTAATGATCAGTTCCTACCTACGTGATGGAGATACGGAGAAATCATTTGATCTATTTCAAAGAATGCCTTCCAAAGATGTCGCTAGTTGGAATACGATTATAGATGGGCTTATGCAAAATGGACTAGAAAGAAGTGCGCTGGAGTTGCTTTATGAGATGAAGGAAAAAGGACCAGTGTTTAACGAAGTGACCTTTTCCATATCTCTAGGTTTGGCTAGTATTTTGTCTCTTTTGGATGTTGGAAGGCAAGTTCATGGGATAGTTATTAGATTGGGAATCAACAGTAATGAATTTATCAGGACTTCTCTCATAGATATGTATTGCAAATGTGGAGAAACTGAAAAGGCTTCAATAGTATTTAATTGTTGGCCTTTAATGTTTATGAGCACAGAGAATTCCGAGATAGCTTATAAGGATGCATATGCATGCAGTTCATTGGTTTCTGGGTATGGGAAGAATGGCAACTATGAAAATGCCTTTGAAGTATTTAACATGATGGTTCAAAAATGTATGAAGGTGGACAAATTTACCATTACAAGCATTATTTCAGCATCTGCAAATGTTGGTATATTAGAACTTGGTCGAAAGATCCATGCCTATATCCTGAAAGTTGGCTATTACCTGGATGTTCACCTTTCTTCCTCGTTAATTGATATGTATTCCAAATGTGGGAGCCTCGATGATGCATTGTCAGTATTCAAGCAGAGTCAAGACTCGAATGTTGTGCTATGGACTTCAATGATATTCAGCTGTGCTTTGCATGGGAGAGGTAAGGAGGCTGTTTGGCTTGTCGAGTGTATGATAAATGAGGGAATTATACCAAATGAGATAACTTTTGTTGGTATTTTAACTGCTTGCAGCCATGCAGGACTGCTTGAAGAGGGTCGTGAATATTTCAGGCTCATGAAAGATGTACACAGAATCAAACCTGGAATAGAACACTATGCTTGCATGGTGGATCTTTATGGGCGAAGCGGTTTGTTGGATGAGGCTAAGGAGTTTATTTATAGCAATGGCTTATCTGACCAAATTGCAATTTGGAAGTCATTTCTATCTTCCTGTCAACTCCACAAAAGGGTTGATATGGGGAAGTGGGTTTCTGAGAAACTAATCCAACTCAATTCACTTGATCAGGAACCTTATGTTTTGTTGTCAAACATGTATGCCACTGATCAAAAATGGGAGCAGGCTGCTCTAGTTAGAAATCAAATGCAAAAGGGAGGGCTTAAAAAGCACCCTGGGCAATCATGGATCCAAGTGAATGGTCAGGTTCATGCATTTATGATGGGAGACTATTTGCACCCCCAAGCTGCCAAAGTACATTCGTACTTGGGCAAACTAATTGGATGACTAAAGGAAATTGGAGATTCCCCAAAGATGAAGTTGCCAATGCAGGATGTAGAATAAGAAGAGAGAGAGACTCTTGTTTACACAGTGAGGAGAAAAGAACCTTCCTTTGATGTTTTGAATTTGTGTTGACTGTCAAAACTTTGCCAAGTTTGCTTCTTCACTCTTGGATAGGGAAACGGTCATCAGAGATATACATCAGTTCCATCATTTTAAGAGTGACCAATGGTTCTGTGGTGAATTCTGGTGAAAGCGACTTCAGAAAAAACATGTCATGTAGATTGTTTCAGTGAGGTTTGGAACTTTCAGTAAGTGGGAGACAAGCAATCTAGATGTACCCATGAAAAGTAGCTTCACAAATAAAGCAAGCGGAAAATCTTGGTATCTGGGCTTGTTAAGGCTGAAAAAAGACTAGTTCCTCAAGCTTCAGCATCCGGCTATCATTGGTATCCAAATTGTAAAATTCAGACAAGAGAGCAGGTACACTTCTTTGTTTCACATTTTTTTACCATATCTATGATGCTTCAGTTAGTATATTAATATGACGAGTTCACAAACAGGATAAGCCAGAGCAATTCCAAGTTTTTCCTTCCTCATTTACCAATAAAATGAAGAAAGTTCACCCTATGCTTGGGCTGTTTACTTTTTAATAAGCAAGAAGAGAAAATCAATGATAACTGTGGCCAAGTCTTGCAACGAATCAATAATGAACTCTCAGATGTTGTTGAAGCGTGTAGAGAAGAGTTCCTGCAGTGTAAGCTTTGAGTATGTTATCTACTTCTTTCTAGTAAAGTAGAATTGCACAGTTATTCGAACCTTTTTTGTTTGCTAGTTCTTTGTATGTTCTAGATCTTGGACGTGTTTCTTCTTCCTGAAAGAGCTACGTGGCTTGTTCCATGAGAAACTAGATGTCACAGTTAAATTGTGCTTGCAACAGCAGTCATTTATTTAAATGTGCTTATATAACGAGAAGATTGATTCAATAGGTAACCCTTTCTCCCTGGTTCCTGGGGTAAAAAAGATGAAAAGGGGGGTAGAAAAGATGTGTCCGTGGATCTGTCCTTAAGCCTGTACTTTCTGCTACAGTTGTGGTGAGGGGAAACATGAGGAGAATCGCTGCATGCTGAGAATCAAAGAATGAGAGGCATAAACAGGCCAGCAAAATTCCAGAAGCAATATAACCTCCTGAAGAAATATGAAGCACTGAAGTATCTTGGAGACTCTACATCTGAATCTAGGGCCAGTTTTTCCCGGACTCGGATCCACTAAGACCAGGTCGATCTCCACCGGCTGAACACTTGGATCTCACACATGGTGTTTACATTATCAGCGGTAGACCATGGACCTAGTCTAGTAGACCCGGGTCCATGCAAGAAACTCTCCCAATTTGGCGAGGCTTTTAAGAGTTAATTTAGTGGGTCGAAGAGGAAAAAGGACAACGGAGTCACTTGACTATATTTTACAAATGTTTCTTACTTCTTATCCTTCAACGTTATATTACGAGTCTATGGTATGAATTATCAAAGGCGACACACTACAAGAATGCCTTCCCGCTGCTTCTTCCTGGCCCGGTTATATTATTTGCGAATCAGCTTTGCCGAGCCCCAAATTCACTGGCATTAATGTGCTATCATTTCCTTAAAATCCATAAATTCGATTTTCTTGTGCGAATTGAGCAATTAGTAACGTTGGCACAAAATTTAATCTTTAATTAGACTGATTATAATTCACAGATAATGTAGGATCCGCATCACTCAAAAAATAACCAAACAAAACAAAACAAGAGGATTCACATGAATCCACACTGACTTGTTTATTCTGTCACGTTAGTGATAAATTCTGTCAAGGCAATAGATTTCCCTCTATGAGGGGTCAGCTAGTTCTAGAACAACCAAAAAGCTCACACTCCAGTATAAAGGGAAAGGCTCCCCATCATTCAATAAACTGATCTTTCACCAAGTTTTCACCCTGCCTGCATCTATCAAACGAACCAAAGCAGCCTCTAAGATCCAGCTCACATGCATCCAAACTGTGAACTCAAGCATTGATTCCACTCCCATGACTTGGGTTAACCGGAAATCCCGTCTGTGCATTTCAATGAACTGCAAGGGATTTAATTTCTCAGGTGGACTGATAAGGAGACGATTGATGTTGCAAAACAGATCCTTCAAGGACTTCAGTGCAAGAATCCGGTTGTCTTACAGCAAGTTCTCCCTCACAAACCGAAAGAGAGGACAAATAGAAAATGGAGAAAAATAAGTAGAGCACTGGATCATGTGCTTCACTGCACATGCTCAATTGAATTGCTTCCAGGCACCCAATCACTGCAATCAGGCATGTGTGCACACCAAATTTGGAGAGATTTCAGTAACCGTTGATCTGTGGGCGAGGAGTGGGACCTGTAAGCCGTGAGAAGGGCATCTGCGGCTGTGCAGGGACACCCTTTTGACCAGGCAACTTTGGAGTTGACGGCTGACCCGAGAATGAACCAGAAAATGCTTGAGCAAGCTCAACAGCTGAAGCTGCTTTGCCAAATCGCACACCTGCTTCCGGAGAAGCTGGTTTTGGTGGCTCCTCCACTGGCTTGCGCCATGTTTCAGGAGAAGGCCGCCTCTCTGGCTGCTGTTGTTGATGTTGAGGGGGCTGCTGCCTCTCTGCTTCTCTACCATTGCGACGATTCTCATTGCGCCAATTCCTCCTTTGTGCATCATCTTTTTCAACTATCCTTTGATCCTTCCTCTCAAATTTCTTCCCATTTCTCTGATCAATAACAAGGTTTTCAGATTGTTCGCTGTAATTGGTAGGTATAACATTCCCAGAAGCTCTCTCCGTCCTTGGAACATCATTTTTTAACCTTCAAAGAAAAGTTCACAAATATAATCAACATCAGGAAATGTGCAAAACGAAGAAGGCACAAAGTAGTTAAAGTGAACACCTGTCAGAACTTGGTCCCAAATCGCGATTGTTGACAGGAACATCATCGACCCCTCTCTCTCTAAGAACCTGAAAAAATAAATAGATATGTGATAGAGTCAGGACATAAACCGGGACAATAAGCTTCTAGTTTCACCATCCCCAAAGGAAAACAAGACAACTGGGGGAAAGCACCTCCCTGCCCCCTCTTTTTTACCAATAAGAACACAGGGAGAAACTCTCCCTGGTCAAATGAGAAAGGCCAATGAAAAGAGTAAAAAGGACATTAAGAAGGGTATACTGCAAATTTGGCCATTAAAGTTGCACTTCTTTTTGGATTTATCAATTATGCTGATCTTGTCGCCCAGCTAACAATATGCCTAATGTAGCATCCTCCCACTCTTCTTTAGTTTTCTAATGGCTACTGACGGGAGAGTGAATGAAAAGTTTAACATACAGTTTGTGAACCATGGCAGTGAATTGGTGATTGACATTGCATCAATCTAAACTACAAATTTGTGATGGGGGCATGCATTATCCAATGGGAATAACTACACCTAAATAAATTGGTAAGTTAGAAGGAGACATCAAAACTTGACCTTGCGCCACGTGGCTAACGAAGTTATAATCTATCCAGATACAGAAAATTGCAGTAATCATTAGGATGATAAACCCATTTTATATTCCTGAGAGAAACATATACAAGCACTCACCAATTCTCGTGGACGAGCACCACCAAAAACTGAACGCCTGCATCAATCATATGAGATAGCATGTAAGAATTCCTTACAGAAACTGTTTCAATGCAATGATCTAGGAAAAAATTAATGAGATCCACCCCTTTTAAGGCACCAATATGTACAGACGTCCACAGAGAGAGAGAGAGAGAGAGAGCTCCAGGGAGCCATCTAAATAACAGCATAGTTACCCATGAGTCGTGTATCACTGAGACAACTCTACAAATCTTGTACCAACTGCTTTGAAAAGATCTTATTTGCCAAGACAATGGGAATTCTTTCAAAAACAAATGCCCAATCTATCTTCATGCATGACAACTTCAGTCTAATCGTCAAAGCCATTGGCATATTCAGCCACCCCCATGCCAAAGCAAAAATCATTATCACAGCAACGCATAAGGCCTTGGAGGCATATGACAGAATATTTAGTGAGGGTCCTAGATGGGTAACTATACTACAAGTGAAAATTGAACTGTCCTGCTTCAATAGAATAAAGTGAACCTTTTACATTGCCATGAAGTCAATAAGCCCAAAAGTATATCAACACATAACAGGACAGGTCACGTCTTCAAGTACTTGATGTCCAAGATTATGTCTAACAAAATCATGTCTCTCTGGCCTCAAATTGAGACAAGTTCGAGTCTGGTAGAAGATTTTCGACTAACTTAAAACATTGCAAGCACCCACCGCATGCAAATACTGGTTAGACAAACAAAATCAATACAATGTCCAAAGCTGACATGAAGAGCAACAATGCCAACATGAGAAAAAAAAAAAAAAAGCAAAAATTACCTGTCAAGCATTACCTTAAATAGAAACCACTCATGAAAAAAAAAAGAATTACTTCTCCATTTTCATTTAAAAAAAAAAAAGGAAAGAATAGAACCTCATGAGACTGTCCCATCAGTTCATCGTAGATGATATTAATGGGGACTCTACTTGAATGCAGATAACCTATGTGTGAAGATTTTACTCGCAACTGAAAACTCTGTCACTACCAGTCTCTCTGGAAGAATGCCTCTGTTTTTCAGAAACAAAAGCAGCACAAGATTGTGTGGCAAGACTGTTCTGAAGACACTGTTTTGAGAGTGTTTTCAGAAATTAGACTGTATTCTGAATGTACTAAAGTGGTTATACATCAATTTACCCAGATGTTATCAGTTTTTCATTAAGGGATAACAAAGATCAAATTCCATGTCACTAATCCTCAAAACAATTTTTGAGCAATAATCTCAATTTCCAAAGACCGGCTGCACAATCATCCATGAAAGGACTACATTCTTCACTCACCTATCACGTTCCCCGTTTCCTTCAATGGGCTGTGATCTTGGTTTCAAGTTCAATTTTGGACGCTCTACTGCCTGATTCCCACTTTCAGTTCCATGTAAAGCATGCTTCGCAGGATTCACTATGCCCTGCAATTCATCAGTTGTTCCTGAGTGTACCGAATCAATTGGTCTCTGAAGCACCTATATCAATCAAAAAAGCAACAGGAACAAAATTAAAGCATAGACAACCACAATGATAACTGTAGAAGCACTAAGAATGCATACCAGTTTAGGTTCGGCAGAAGGTGGTTCAGAACTCTCCAATGGCCTTGTCCTTGGAAATAACTTCAACTTAGGCCTCTCTGATGCTTCTGAAGGCACTGGTTGCTGCACTCTAGATTGACCAAGTTTACCCTCTGTATGCACCAGTTTAACAGACTCAGAATAAATAAGTGGGTTCTTTTCTTTTCCATCAGAAGACACTAGATCCTCAACCTTCATATGATCTGGTAATCCTTTCCTACCACCATGAACCCCTTCAGCAATATTCAAATTCCTCTCCGCATACCTTGCCAGCTCTGCATCATGATGTTCCCTCCCAGCCACCACATTGCTCCTTGTATACTTCCCATCATCAACCCCCCTGGTGATTAACTCACTTTCTTCCTCTGCAAACTTACTGACTTCCACATCGACCTGATACGGAACCGTTGGTTTCGACTGCCACCTACCAGATGACACCTTTTCAAGAGCACTGACGTGAACCAGTTTGGAAGCAGCATTTGAAGCAGACCAGGCAGACTGCAATGACTCTCCGACACCTGCAGCCTCCTTCCTTGCCGCCCAGACATTCGGCGAAGACCCAGGAACTCCGGGCCTGTTATTTCCACCTGCACTTGTCGAACTAATACCCAATTGCGCACCCTCTGCAGCTACTCCAAGGTACGGGCTATGAGGATGGCTCGGCAATTGCAGAACCTGAGATTGGCCCTGCTGACTTGGAACCCTGCCCACCGTGGCAGATTGTGGCTTCAGCTCCACACGGGAAGAAACCCGGATGCTGTCATCACTAATCGTCCGGCGTGGGGCTGATATTCCATCGAGGGGCTTGCGCTCGTCTTCGTCGAAATTCCGGCCGATCGGCATAGTCTGACTGAGGAACGGCGACTTGTCATCGAAATGCCTGGTCGCCGGGGACGAGTTCGGCCGAGCACGGACATCAGGACGGCCCACAGGGTTCCCCCACGGCGCCTGCCTCTCGAATCCGGGACGGTCCGACGGCCTCGTGGTGCTGCGGCATCCCCAAAAAAAAACAGACGCATTAATCATCACCCATCTAGGCGCAGATCCAGTTCATCCATCAATGAGCAACGTCACAAAACCAACCGACCCAAATCAAATCAAGCAGAACCCATTACACCCAGAGGACGCTAAGAGCAAACCCAAAGCTCAGATCCGACAAAACACGAAAGAGGGTTAACCTCGGAACGCCTCGGACACGGGAAAACGCTCGCGAAAGAACACGCGGATAAAAACAACATCAAGGGCCCTCGAGGGGGGTTCGGAGAAGCTTACACGCCGGGAGCGGACGGGAGGGGGAGATCGGAGGGGATGGAGCCGCCGTGGAAGTCCTTGAGCGTCATGGTGCTGCCGCTGAACGCCTTCTTCTTCGACATCGCCGCCCTCCCCTTCTCTCTCTCTCTCTCTCTCTCTCTCTCTCTCTCTCTCTCTCTCGCCCTCTACCCACCACCGAGCGCGACTTCCGGCGTCGGATTCTCTGCTCTCCAGTCGGTCGGTCGGTCGCCCTCCTCCTCCTCCGGCGAGAGAAGCTCGAATCTGGCGCTGCGAAACGGCGAGCCTCCACCCCAGATATATTTTCCCCCGGAGAAGAAAGTGAGAATCGCCGCGGGATCGCCTCTCCCCATATTTTCCTCGTTCGGCGGAGGCGATAAGGGTGGGCCGAGCCGTTCGGGGGCCGAGGCCCAATATAACGGGCTCTCTTTGGGCTGGGCCTCGGCCCAATCTTGTCGTTGTTGATCCCCTTTCGCCCTAAATGAAAGGAATATCCTGTTTGTCTTGCGGAAAATACATTATTTGAGAAATATTTTTCTCAAAATATCAACTTGTATCACTTGAAATGCTTAATCAACAGAAATGTCTTCATTTTCTGTGAAACGAAACTAACTGAAATTGAATATGGACCGTTGAAGTCCTAAAGGGATTTCCCCAATCAACGGTCCAATTTCATTTATGTATATACACACACTAGGGTTGCTAAATAACTTTTCGTAATGAAATAGCTAAGGTTATAGTTTAAAATCCGCTCATTTCTACTTCAATAAAGATTAATAACATGGAGACAAAATCAGAAAATTATAGATTAAAACCTCGTTTTGTTGAGCTATTTTCTCCATTCAACCCGTAACACAATATTATTTTTGGCCCCATTTAATACTCAGATTATTCATTTGACGTTATGTTGGAATATAACCAAAAAATAATTATTTTTTTAATTAATATTTTTTTTTTTCAAATAGTTGTTTCGGGTGGTTTGGGCTAAATCAATCCTAAGCATCTCAAGTCCAATCGACCAGAGACTGACTTGTGTGCTTTATTGATTTCAAAACATGTAGCTTAGTTTTTGGCATGTTTCGATGGAAATTTTTTTTCTTTTCGTTTTCTGCATCATCTAAATCTAGCAACCAACATGGTTCAAGTTTCTCTTTTCATGAAATATTTGAAATTTTTTTGACATCTAAACGTTTTTCAAGAGAAAAGGTCACCAAAAACTTTAGATTCAAATATGAATTTTCCAAGAGAAAAGGTTTACCTTGACTAACATAAAAAAAAAAACCCTAAATTTGTACATTTATAATAAATTTACAAAAATTTTAAATTTTGCCTATTGTGACACATTTACCCCCAAGAAACTCTTTTTAAGACAAACCCAAACTTTAAATTTTACCTATTATGACAAAAAAAAAAAAAAAAAAAACCTAAACTTATACCAGCATGTTACATTTACCAAAAATCCTAAACTTGTATCCATACAATATATTTACCTCCATATGAGTACAAAGTTTGAAGTTTTTGGAGTCATAAAAAAATAAATTATAAGCAAATAAATTACACAAATATAAGTTTGGGTTTTATTTTGTCACAAAAAAATTTAGGATGGATATTTCACACAGATATACATTTGAAAATTTTTGTGTAAAAAAAAATGGAGTAAATGTGTCATGATGGATATAGTATAGAGTTTTTTTGTTGTTTTTTTCCCTTTATTTTTTATATTTGAATATTTTTTAAATTTGGGCAAGAAAATTCAATTGCTGATTTTTGCTTTTCAAGAAAAAAGCGCAGACAAAATTTTTACTTAGAGGAATCAATAATGGACACTTAAATTGGTTCATGTATTTTAACTGCTATCCGAAAACAAATAATTGCCACAGATGTAATAATGTATTACAATGTTCAATACGAAATTGAAGATTAATCACAAGTCTAATGTCAAATCTCTTAAACTATGGTAAGCCGTGACTGAATTATCGTGAATCTAGTATTTTCATGATGCTTTGAGCCTTTCTATTAGCTCCATTGAATTTTAGTGCACGAAAAATTCACATGGCAATAGGATTGGACCACGTGACTTTTTAATCTCTTTTGATTGGTTAACGGTCATGTCAAGTCTAATAGAATGTCTTATCCAAGCGCACCTAAATGAGTAAAGAATATTTCAAAGCTCGGCAAAAAAATAATTACATAAAAAAATAGGTTCATATACCAACTCATCGAATCCAATCCCATCAAGGCGCGACTCATCTAATATTGGAACTGCCTAATTCTACACATCAATTCCTTCTTTATTTGGGTAAGTCTTTCAGATTCTTTGTGCTCTTGGGCTCACGTGGAATTATTCTCAAGAAATGAGAAAGTGGACATTATTGTAATCACATTTTTGCTGCAGTGATTTTCAATAGCTGTCGAGGGTGTGTTTCTTTTGCGAAATATAAATAATTTAGAAAGTACTTTCTTAAAGATAATCATGTGTGTGATTCAAAATAACTATTTAATAAAAAAAAATGTTACTATTATCGAGTATAGTTTATATCTAAATATTTTTGTGGATAATTAAAGAGTGAACAATACAAGCAATCATCTTTAAGAAGAATATTTTTCATATCATTCATTTTCTGCTAAATAAACGAAACCTCAAAATTTAAAGGTGAACCATCTTTAAAATGTATATATATATTTTAAATCATTCAATTTGAGGGTTAAATCCTCACCTTCTCGAAATGGGGTGGGGACTCATAATTTAAGTGTGAACCTACTTATGATAGAGATGTAAAATACAGCTTGACCTTTCCGTCCTTTTTTTCTCTTTCATTTGATCTCTATGCAAGTTTGGTCCTCAATTGCACTAAAGTATCAAACCCTAAGTCCTCCTCAGTCTGGTTCTTGTTAAAGTTAAGGGGTTCTCGAGAAATTACTTTATTATCGATCAACTAAAACAATTTGCGTTGAAAATGTTATTGTCACCCTCGATCTAATTTTAGCAGCACTCTCAAGAAAAATACAATTACTTTCTTTCTCAATTTCTTGTTATTGTTATTATTAATAATAAAAATCGACTCCTGTCGAAACAAAAAAAATTTGTGTAATCTCAATTCATCACTTACATGATGGAAGAGATAAAACATGCTAGAAAAAACCCATGTGAATATCATATAATACAAATGTTACGTATTTCTGTATAGTAAAATTCACTAGAGAAATTTTGAAAAAAAAATGTGGTTTATTAGTTACTCGGTCACTTTCATGGTATTAACTTTTTTATAATAAAAAATTCGGGCAAGAAATTCATATGTTGATTATTTCTTTTCATGAAAAAACGCAAACAAATTTTTTTCCTTACAAGAATTAATAATAAACAGAATTACTTTAATCTCAGTTCATCACTTACATGACGGAAGAGATAAAACATGCTAGGAAAAAAAAAAACCCATGTGAATCTCGTATAATGCAAATGTTATGCCTATTTCTGCATAGAGAGAAATTTTAAAAAAAAAAAAAAGAGAGGGATTTATTAGTTACTCGTGGTGTATTTACCCCTTTTTTTTTTAAATTCAGCCAAGAAATCCAAATGTTGATTATTGCTTTTCATGAAAAGAGCGCAAACAAATTGTTTTCCTTACAAGATTTAACAATGGACACTTAAATTGGTTCGTGTACTTAAATGCTAACAGAAAACAAATAATTGTGAGAGATGTAATAGCATATTATTATGTTAAATACGAAATTGAATATCAATCATAAGTCTAATCAAACTTTACAACAAAACTCAAATCTCTTAAAATATGGTTATCATGAATCTACTATTTTTTTCAGATGCTTTAGGCCTTTCTTCAATTTTAGTGCACGGAAAATTCACGAGACTATATATGATCGGGCCCCATGACATTTTTTTATTTTACTGGTTAACGGTCACGTCAGGGCTAAAAGAATGTCGTGTTCAAGCCCACCTAACTATAAAGAATATTACAAAGCTTGGCAAAAAAGATAATTATATAAAAAATAAATAAATCTATACGCCAACTCGTCGAATCCAATGCCATCAAGGCGTGACTCATCTAAGATTGGAATTGGCTAATTCTACACATCAATTACTTCTTTATTACTTCCTTATTTGGGTAAGTCTTTCCGGATTCTTTATGCTCTTGGGTTCATGTGGAATTATTCTCAAGAAATGAGAAAGTGGACATTATTGTAATTGTATTTTTGCAGTAGTAATTTACTATAACTCTACGACATTTTATTTGCAAAATATGAATGATTTAGAAAATATTTTCTTAAAAATTAGTTGATGAAAATATTTTCATCATTGACTACAATTCATGTATAAGCATTTTTGTAGATGACACGGATATTTTTTGTTCATCCGTTATAAGAAGTGATACAAGTAATCATGTCAAAAAAAAAATCAAATCATTCATTATCCACTAAATAATAGAACATCAAGTTTAAGGACAAATCTTACACATGACAATGACATAAATTACGGTACGACTCGTGACCTTTCCTTCATTTCCTTCTCTTTCATCAGATCTCTAAGTATGGTCCTCAATTGCACGAAAGTTTCAAACCCTAAGTCCTCCTCGATCTAGTCAAAGTCAAGGCTATTCTCGTTATAGCGAGGGGGTTCTCAAGAAATTACTTAATTATCGATCAACTAAAACAATTTAATCTGAAAATGTCAACATCACTCTCAAACCAATTTCACTTAAACTCTTACAAAAAACACAAATACTTTCTTTCTCAACTTTCTTGTTCATTATTATGAATCTACTCTTCCATATGAATAAAGTTATACGTGCAATCTCATTTCACCACTTACACGATATAAGAGATCCAACATGCTAGAAAAACCCATTCGAATAATGCATTACTCGAACATTACCCATTTCTCTAAATGGTAAAATTCACTAGAGAAATTTTTAAAAAATGGGTTATTCGTCACTCATTATTTTTTTGCTGTTCGAGCAAGATCGCCAATACTGAAGTTGTGCTTGCTTGTCTTCTCCTCCATGCAAGGAATCCGAATTTTCATTTTTTACGTCGAAAGGCTGCAGCAAGGCAGGAATAAAGACGAAGAAGAAGAAGTGAAAAGGGAAGAAAATAAAGGGAAGCTTTTCCCCCATACCAGAGCGATCACAGCTGAACTGTCCCTGCTTTATTCGGATTCCACAGCTCGCGAGTTCCGGATATAACACTCGGCCTGCCGCGGCCGCCCTCAATCCGTTTCCTGCCCAATACATTCCGATCCGCCGACCGGAGATGGCGAAGAACACCGGATTCTTGATCTGCTTGCTGATCATGGCCATGGACGTAGTTGCCGGGATCCTGGGCATCGAGGCCGAAACAGCTCAGAACAAGGTGAGAGCAATCGCCGGGCGATGCCACCGTCGAGACCCCCCCGAGCCTAACGCGGCGTTTAACCGTACTGACCACCTCCTCTATCGACAGGTGAAGCATGTGAAGGCGTGGGTGTTCGAGTGCCGCGAGCCGAGCCACGAGGCGTTCAAGCTGGGGCTGGCCGCGTGCGTGCTGCTGGCGCTGGCTCACGCCGTAGGGAACTGGATGGGCGGGTGCGTCTGGATCCGGTCCAGGGAGGATTTGAATAGAGTGACCGCCAACAAGCAATTGGCCGTGGCCTCTCTCATTTTCTCCTGGTACTTTCTTTCTTTCTTTCTTTCTTTCTTTTTCTCTTTTTCCTCAAGAAAATAATTATTGTGAATATTTGAATTCCTCGCTCAGGCACGTTTTCTTTCCTTTGTAAGTTTACACTCTGACCCGAATAGTAAGAGTGCCAAAATTGAACTGAAATTTCATGCATTTTTAGTTGATTTCAGTTTTGATTTGGATAATGAAAAAATAATCAGTTTTTATTTCAATTCAGATATTTTCAACTGGACCTGTTACAATTTACTTCTCTACTTTTTTACTAAAACCCTCTTCTTAATATCACAAAAAAGGAAAACCAAAATGAACTTTTGTTTGGGTTGTGATTCAATTCAAAGAAAATGCACACTTAAATAATTCAATTTTGTTCGGTTTCGATTTCCTAAAAATTTAAACCAAAGTGAACCATTGAGACCCTTACCGAGTAGCACGGGACACGTGGAATCCTATGTCTTGTCACTATACTAACCTGCTATACTAACCCCTTATCTTTTTACACATAACATTGTTGAGTATATGTACCTAATTTAATTTGGTTTAACATGTCAAGAGTGTACAAAGATAAGCATCCGTCCAAATTTCAAGAGTTCCATTTGTTGGTCTTATTGAAATGTTCAAGTCTTGACATCAATTAAGCAGACAACCATCACGTCATAGATTCATGTACCATATTATAAAGGAGTCATTCTCATGTTACGCTATTCATAGATACCAAATTGTTGGATCTAGATGTTCTCAATGATCATCACATTTTTGAGGAAATGAGTAGATCAATATTCTCGAGCATGAAAAAGTAAATTTCTTTGTAAGTCTAAAACGTATCTCAATAAAATAAAAAATTTGCACGTCAAAAAAGTGGTTGATTAATCAAACGGACAAGTCGGGCCGAATACTAAGCCTCACAAGCTATCTCTCGAACTTGCCACAGCTTAGAAAACAGATTGATCTATCTTGACAGAACGCACTGAAGACCTAGGTGAGCCTTAGCTAGGCCGATCGAGCCCTGAAAATCGTACTATGCCAAGTTATGTGACGAAAATCGAGTTGAAACTAACGTCGCGCTGCCGCGAATTTCAGGATCATCCTGGCGGTCGCCTTCTTGATGCTGATCATGGGGACGCTGTACAACTCCAAGTCGCGGCGGTCCTGCGGGCTCGCCTACCACCGACTCCTCTTGATCGGGGGAGTGCTGTGCTTCTTCCACGGCCTCTTCACCGTGGCCTACTTCGTGTCAGCCAAGGCGGCGAGGAAAGAAGACCGGTCGGCTCATGCTCCGCCGCCGAGACAAGAAACTGCTTAGCTATAGCGTCGAATTCCCAGACAGCTCCATTCATTCTTTCGTGTTCTTAAAGTTCGCTGCTTTTCGTCTCTGTTTTTCGCTGATTGTTTTGGATTCGGATCGAAAGAACAAGATTTGATTTTCATTTTAAACTTGAATTGATTCTTTCATCGCGGAATTCGCTTGAAGAAGCATTCGCCGCTCTTGTATTCTGCTATCGTAAGAACAAGAATTGACGGAATTCGCTTGAAGAAGCATCTGCTGCTCTTGATTTCTGCTTTCGTCGGAACAAGAACGACGACAAAGTTCAATCCCATTACAATTTACATGTCGAATCGCTTGATACATCAAAACCCACTTCCCCATTTTCCTTATCGTTCCTACCCACAATCTCTATTCTTCCTACGCTGAACATGAAAAGAAGAAGAAGAAGAAGAAGAAGAAAAGGGGTTCGGACGGGCCGCTCAGGCGTCGTCGGCGGCGACGGCGGAGCCCCGGGCACCGCCGGCGGCGGCGGCCTTCTTGGGCAGCAGGGTGTTATGGATGTTGGGCATGACGCCGCCGTTGGCGATGGTGACGGCGCCGAGCAGCCGCCCGAGCTCCTCGTCGTTACGCACCGCCAGCTGGATGTGCCGCGGCACGACGCGCGTCTTCTTGTTGTCCCTCGCCGCGTTCCCGGCCAGCTCCAGAACCTGCACGACTCGAAACCGGCGAGAAATCAGAAAACTCGAAATCGGACTCGGGCCCGCGACCGAACCGGCGGACGGCGGAGGCTTACCTCGGCGGCGAGGTACTCGAGCACGGCGGCGAGGTAGACGGGAGCGCCGGCGCCGAGGCGGTCGGCGTACTTGCCGGTCTTGAGGAAGCGGGCGACGCGGCCGACGGGGAACTGGAGGCCGGCCTTCGAGCTGCGGGAGGAGCTCGGCTTCTTCGCCGCGGCGGAGCCACTCAGCGCCTTCCCTCTTCCGGCCATGGTCGAACGGCGGAGATCTTCTCTGGGTTTTTTCGCCGGCGGTCGAGATTGAGTTTGAGCGCGAAAGATGAGAGAGCTTGACGACGAAGCTAACGGCTGGTTGCGGAGCTTATGTAGTTTTTCGGGGGGGAGATGGGGGGAGGCGGTTGGCCAATGGGGAGCGAGGACGCGGATCGAGATCTGCGGCCGTTGGTTATGTGGAGGGGGAATGGACGGGCGAGATGCGATGCTGGTGTCGGATCGCCACATGGGGAGGAATTAGCGGGAAATTCCAAATGGCGAATCCAAAACCATCCGAAAAGGCCGGAACGGGAATGGCGCCTCCTTTTCAAAGTCTCCGAATTTTCTCTCAATTATTAATATATTCTCCAACCCAAAAAATATATATTATTATATTCCGTTAATGTGAAAATAAAATTACAAAATGGACCTTGCACATTCTTTCTTTGAGAGAACGAGTAATTATAATTTTTTTTTAAAAATCAGTTTTTAATATATTTTAATTGATTTATAATAATGGCCAAATTTTAAAATGATCATATTTCAATGTAGTGATCATCATCATAATAATTGATTGTATGTAATTTATCAAATTATTCCACTCACCAAATGTTTTTCTTACAAATAAGTACTCTATCCCTATTCCATTCTCTTCCCATTATTTGCTAAACATTCTTTATTCTTCTCAATTCTATGGCATCAAAACGTCACAAGTCTCCAGACAAAAAGAGGAAAAACACACTTGTCATGAGTGTCTGCCATAGATGGGTTTTTACACGATTCATCAAGAAAAAATTTCTCGTGGAACTTGTGATTGCTAACTTTCACATATTGAAATTTAGCCATTCATTGAAAATATATTTCAGTTTTTACGTGTTATGACACTTTGTATAAAAATTACAATAAACAATACTAGTGCATGATAAGTTGTGGTAAAAATGGTTAGGAGTGAGTATTGATCTTAATTGAGCTTTGGGAATTGGATTGGACTAACCAATTTCGAGTAATTACCATGGGAACCGGAAATAACTAGTCCAATTCCAAGTTCTTGTGCAGAACTAGACCCTCTAGTATGCCTTGTCTTTATTTTTTTTACTTTTTTTCTGTAAAATTAAAGCTGCATTTGGGGCAAAAGCAAAATCCTAATAGCCTCTTTAACTCGCGGACTCTCACGCTCTCACCTTTTAGTTCTCCAACTTTCACACCCGTAAGCCATTCTCCATCCTAATTTTCCATCCACAATTGTAAAAACGCTTGCTTGTTAAGTATCAAGTAGTCTATGTAGATTTTGTGCTTGTGGAGATGGGATTCAACTAAAAAGGCGATGTTCAAATTGTTATCATACATCATAACAACCTCTAGTGTACTTAAGCAATTATGTATCTAGTATACACCATTATAATGCACTGTGTAAGTATTATAATGTGGAAGAAACCAAAAAAAAAAAAAAAAAAAACCATTGATTTAGAGACGACTAAGAATTGACCCTATTTGATCCTATTTCCAATTTTAAGGTAGGAACTTATCCATTCTAAAATCGATCACTCCTTAAAAATGGTAGTGAGTCATGTTAGGTAGTGTGCATAAGATAGCTATTAAGCATACTTCATGGAAAATAACATGAAAGGCAAGAAAAGTCAAAACATTGGAAATAGTAAAAAGATTCATTAATTTGTTATTTAACAAGCACCTCTAAAGCAGGCTTTCAAAAATCTCATAGTAATTAGATATCCATACATGTCAAGCAACTGCTCAACTCATTTGAATTTACTCATACCACCTTTTTTCAGACAATTACTCAATAATCCATTTGATTGACAGATTACCAACTTTCATTTAAATTTTATAAGTAGTTACTCAAATTTACCATTATCTAAAGATACCATAAATATCAAAATTTGAGATGGTTGCTGTGTCGGATATTGTTAAGGTTTTCTTTCATTCAATCTCGCATGCCTAAAAAAAAAAATCTAATCTTGAATCCTTTGATTAAACTTATTCTTAAATTCATTTACTGAACCAATCAAATAAGAAAATGATATGGAAAAGAAATCATATCTATGTGTTCAATCTTTTTTCGTTTCATAATAATTTTAGATTAATTTCAAATTAAAAAAAAGCTTATGCCTTGCATTTGCATTCAAGGCAAGGGGAAAAAGGATCTTGAAAGGGTTTACTTTTATGAGAAAATACCACAAAAAATCCCAAACTTTATTCAAAGTGACAAATTTATTTCAAACTTTTTTTTATGACATGGAAAACCCAAAACTTTGTAAACCGTGACATATTTACCCAACTAATGGCATTTTCGTCTTATTTTTTTTTTTTCCTTTTCTTTTTCTTCCGCTTCCTTCTCTCTTCCCTCCACCGCATTGGGAGTCGCGAGGGCTGCCCCCCCTCGCGTTGGGACAAGGGAGGCCCTCCCTCGACTAGACGGGTGAGGGCCTCCCTCATCAAATTTGGCAAGGGCAAGCATCACCGTGGGAGGGCAGCCCTCCTAACCGCTTCTCTTCGTTGACTTTGCCATGGCCAACGGAAGAGAAAGAAGAAAAAAGAAAAAAAAAAAAAAAGTAAAAAAACAAAATGTCCTATAATTTAGGGTAAATGTGTCATATAGATATAAGTTTAGGATTTTTTATATCACGAAAAAAATTTTGTGGTAAATGTGTCACGATTGACAAAATTTGGGGATTTTCATATCACAAAAAAAAAAAGGGTAAATTTGTCACTTTGGGTTTGAGATTTTTAATCATTTGTCTTTTATCTTTGTTCTTCAAAATTTGGGGTTCGCCGTTTTTGGAAGGGGAGGTGATATTTTCCCTACTTTTATCTTCATTCTTCAAGTTCACAAGTCTGGTCTCCATCTTCAACTCTCTTAACTCTTTGGTCTCATCTCCACACTATTCAAGAAAAAAAATTTCTTCGAATAATTCTAAACTTAATAAATGGCAACCAATTAAGTTCTAAATCTTTCAATTGTGTCAATTTTTATTGTTAGAATAATTATATCAATTCAATCGTAAACATTTTAGTGATTTGTCAATTAGTTATCAACATCTTAACAATTGATCAATTTAGTCATTTTGATTAAATTTGGATGGAATTCTTGAACATGGCATTCCAGTGTAATGTGGCATAGTTGACTTAGTTGTGGAAAAGTTTAGAATTCTTTTTAATTTTATGAAATTATCTTTCTTTTCTTTTTTTCCCACTATCAGCCATTGCTAGGCCTTGTTGATGGCCAGTGACTAACCTCACCTAAGGTCGGACAATGGCCAATGGAGGGAAGAAGGGAAATCTTTAAAAAGGTTTAGGATTAAATTGTATAATAGTCCTCACTCTCCGGTCTCCACTACCACATCCACCATTCCAACCATCACGAGCGATGCTCTGACCTCCATGGATGTGAGAATGTTTTTTGGGTTTCGATATTACTTTCATTAAGAGTAATTGATCCGAACTGATTGTAATTTGCCCCAGGGAATCTACTGTTGATGGCGTTAATGTCTTGTTACGTTAAGTTGGCCAAGTTCCAGTTTCCTCCTCCTTTTGTCATTCTTGTTTTTGTCCACTACATGCCCAAGATAGGGAAAAGGACGATGTCATGAGAAATTACTAACAGTACGAGGCCCCCAATTTGCTGCGCCAAGAAGCTCTTGTCAAGCACCTCCCTAGAATGAACCTGAAACAAAATGAGCATTTGTACCAGGGAACTGAATTCCTAGATGGCATTTCAATCCTGTAACCACAAACCATGACATAGCACAGCTCTCTATCAGGGCAATTTCGCATAGACTTCCCTGAATAATGGGTATCGACAAGATTCCGAAGCAATAGCCTCTTGAAGACTTGATGGAACTGGCAAAGAGTTTCAGCAAGATCATCTTAACAACACTAGGAATGGCTCGAAATCCCAGATGAAAATCTAACAACAGAATTTCTGTCCTCTGCTTATAATTTACACCTGTTATTAATTTCACATATTCCATGTAAATTCAGAACGCCACATACGACGCTCAGGATTTGCATCTGCAGAAGTGACCCGCTGGAGAGGAAAAATCTGATGCCCGTACATTTCCACTATGCATGCATGTTGCAGAGCACTCAATATTCTCACTTCGCCTAGACAACTATACTCAAATGTCCTAATTCCTCAACCCAGTCACCACATACTTCCAAGGAATGCACCTGCAGAACCAACTCAAAATATTTATGCAGAAAACATGAGATGTAAGGCTGTGTTTGAGAAAATGTTCTCAGAATGCTTTTTAAATTTGTCAGGTTTGTGAAAAAGAATCACGTTTCTACCGAAAGCATTTCATTTTCGTGATTTTTACATTATTATGTTTGATTTCTAAAGTATGCTTTACTTGTTTTCACTTTTAATTTTTGAAAACAAAAATTTGTCTAGAAAAATTACTTAGCATTGCCAAACACATCAGATGAGAAAAATTTCCTTCAATTCTCAAGAACCAAACAAACAAGCCAAAAGTTCCCTATTTGCTGGAAGTTAAAAATGATTCAAAAACAAGCATTCATGATCACCCACAACTCAATCTAATGATAAATAAAAAGATTCTTGATCTTAATGTATATGATAAAAGACAATGCCACAAATACTGCTCCTGCTAATTCAAGGACTACCTTGGCTACAACATTGGCTGAGGTGTTAGTGCAATGGACAATAGAGGTAGAAGCTCCTCTGTAAATTTCATCAGATGTGGATAGAGAAGGAAGAACACATCCAGACTTGGAAATGGCTTCCATCGAAAGAGAATCTCTAAACCTCCTAAGAGGAATATACCTACATAACAAGCTCATGCTTCATAAACCCAAGCAAATTATTAAACAACAAATTTGAAAACCATGACAACACCAAGTATGTGAAAAAAATGAGAGAAATCTTTTAAAAAAAAAACTGACATTCTATTGTTAGACTCCAAAAAGCACGTAGAAAATGCATCCCATCAAAATTACACACAATTAATACTGCTTTAGCTTTTTGATCTTTCTAGACATATAAAATCTGTAGCTTCTCTACTGTGAATTTTGTCCTCTTCTGCAGCTAATATAGATTTACTTCAAAGATAACACACTGAAACAATTTTTATTGTCCACAAAGAATTCAGTATTAAATTAATATTTCTCTCCACCCATTGTTTAAGCTTCAGAAAAATTCTTTAACACTTAGCTTTGATGCTTTTTACTTCTCAAAATCCTTTTCTTTGCACCGTTCCAACCTAGCAAATGACAAGTGCCTTGACATAAAGGTCGCATTGCCCAGTTTCAATAGGATGGGTGACCACAAAGAAACATGAGTATATATAGGGGACACAGTTCAATATAGTCTTACTCTAAACCACCTTCAGAGACCCCTCAAAAGGCGCTCTCAACATTTACATTTTTCATTTATATTACATTAATAACTGGTTGACTACAATTACAACTTATTTGAGCATAGCACATGGAAAAGATTAGAAAGCACCAAAATGTTTTAATTTTACCCACAGCGCAAAACAGCAGTGACCAACAAGTATCTTGCCAAGAATAAGCAAACTGCAATGAAAAGTTCAGAAAGTTAAAAACCATGCATTCATTTTTAACTCAAGATCAAATAGCTTTAATACATCCAAGATTCAAGCATCAAGCTCAGGTATGAAAATTTTAAGGGGAAAACAGCCTGACCATCACATGAGAGGAGCACTGACCTGCAAGCATATTCTGGGTCTGTCTCTTCACGTATATCAAGTGGATGGCATGCATCAACCACCATGTGGACCCATAAATCACCCTTTTTTACAAGAATGATATTCCAAGCATGCGGAGAAAAATCCAGGTAACCTCTGACAAGCTCACATGGCACAGGAGGCACCATTCGATCACATAGATACTGGGAAAAAATTGGCGAGTTGTCAGCTTAAAGTATTTCAACATAAACAAGAAAAAGATAATTACAGCAAAAAGCCACCTTCATGAGAATTGCTCTGTCTGCAAACACCAAACTTTCAGAGATTCTATAGGAATAATAACAGAACTTTGTCTCGCTTTGATAGACTGAAGAGATTTCTCACATAGATCGCTTGATATAATATCCTGATTATTGAGCATTTGGTTGACAGATGAATCAACATAATCACAATTTCCAGTTAAGCAGGTGCAAACAAAAGGCTTTCGATAATTCGATCCAGATACAGCCTTTCATGTCCTTTCTATAATTGCATTTCTGTCACACCCTCCAAAGTGATCCGACACAAAAAAAGCAAGCAACGAAGATATTTGAAGTGTACAATCCTTCCAGTTCGTGATCTTTAGTTAAACTATTTAATCGCTTGAAACCAGTTACCAAACCCTGTGAAGAGAGTGTAACTGCATCCAACACTTCATCTCTGTCCCTGAAAAAAGTCACAAAATTAGACCCAAAGAAAAAAGAATCACTACTAAGAACTTGAAGCAAAGCTATCACTAGACATAGAACACAGAGCAGAGAATCCAAACCTGTCCACAAGAATTACTTCACGTGAGTCGATAGGTAAGTTTCTCTCGTAACTACTAAGAGGCATGAAAGGTTGGTCACGTCCAGCATCATAAAAGCCATCTGGCAGATAATCCTCAACACCACAGAAAGAGAAATCACAATACTGGCGGGATAGATCTAAACTCTCATCAGCCAGCTTTCATGGTTTAGGGTTATCAAGATGCTGATCACAGTTCCTCTTACACTTGATACTGACCTCGTGTTTCCGTACTAATGACTCAGCATCTTGCTCATCAGTAGAGGCATTTGACATGACCGTAACATCTTGCTGTCTACTTGCAGAGTCAAAGGCAACATTTGAGTCGTTTTCTACCTTTAATTCACTGTTTGAACTAATGCCATCCTCACCCACACTGCTAAGCACATTTTCAGATCCAATTTCCCCTGAAATTGATGCATTATCTCCACCATCTTCACAGGTGATTTCTGATGCTGCATCTCTTGAAGCGTCATCATTAGACAACTTGCACATTTCGTCACCTTTTTTGGTCAACTCCTCCAAATATTTTTCACCTTTCCCCTTCCTGCTGCTGTTTAAACATTCTAGACGAGCTTTTTGTTGCAAATAGTTCCTCCTTTTCCACCTCTTTGATGATTTCCAAGCCAAAAACCTCTAGCATTTGATGCTGACCCAGCAAATGAACTTGCCGAGGTATGGCAGGAGCCTACATAAAGTACAATCCAGTTCTTAGAAGCATGCAGTAAGGCTGATGAAATCCATAGGGGATAAGTGCAAAATTTACATGAAAAAGCTGAAGAAACTAGTTCTGCAGGCCTTACTGCTACAAGAGATTGTTCGTTCATCGTCTGGGGTGGACTCATATACTTCCATTTCAGCCAAAGAATTGGTACAATCATCATTGGGCAACTCCTTCCCATCTATATCTCAGGATATCCACAAAGGTATTTGAAAACTGAGGAGCTTATTGTGCTTGAATAATAACAAAAATCAACAGAAAAGATACATGTTAATTTCACTAGTTGAAAATATATCTACAGAAGTATCAAAGAGACTAGCAAAAAGTACAGATGTCAATTATGCCATGGCCTAGCATATAAAAAAAAAAAAGTCTGGGTGCAATTCTGATATAGAAACAGAGCATCTTGTTACAATCATTCCATGAACATGCACAAAATAAATCATTAGAAGACTGGTTTTCTAAGCACCTGAAGATTTAAACTTTGCAGGCTATGCATGGAGTCAAGTTCAAGAGGGCCTATTGAAAGGTCTAAAACTTCCAATTGCCGAAGAGAGGACAAACCAGAGGGAAGTTCCACCAATTTATTGTTAGCGACCTTCAAGGAAGTCAAAGAATTTCAATAACTTATTTCATTTGGCAAACTCTTCATCTTATTAAATGAAAGGTCCAAATACTCCAACTTGTTCAGGCAAGCGATTTCTGGCAGGAGGCATCTGCATGAGAAAAAAGGCACCATAATCAACATAAGCAAATGATTCCTACCTAAGCAGGAAGTGATGAAACCAACAATAGTAAAAATAGACTCACTAACCAAAAAGATTCAGATCTCAAGAGAAATAAGAAATGTGATCTGGACACAGAACATTGCAGATTAAAGAAGCAAACTTACAACATCCATCCTTCATCCAACATATATATTATATATTTCTAAGTGAATTGGCCTCCCAAACTTATTTGAGGTGAATATCAGTTGTGAATCACCATTTGAGCATACGAAATGATAATGGCTAATGACATCTAATAAAATTTAGCCACATACTTATGATCTTGAATCTGGTCCAGAAATTTATTACATTATAAGTTTGCCAAGAGCTTCTTTGACTTGGCTCATTTGTACCCTCCTCGGTGTCATCTTCAACATTCGTGCAGGACTGTATTACCAAATCAAAATCATTGGATTTTCTTCCTCTAAATATACACAAAGGTCTGGCTTATTTTTTTTCTTACTGGACATACAAAGTGTGCGCTCTTTTTTCTTTTTCTTTTTCTTTTTTTTTTTAAATTTTGAAAAGATTAAAATTCCAAGAAAGATGAAAAATTTGGGTACTGGAACATCGTTTGGGGATTTCTCGTTATATGTTTGGTCAGATTTGATCTCCTAAATGCGCTGCTGCATAATATGCCTGTTGGTAGTTGATTGTGAGTGGAAAGGATCAATTCTGTTCCTGTGCAGCCTCTTACCATTCTGCTTTCGCTCCTGGGAAGCTTGAAAAAATGGAGAAATGTGAGCCTTTTGTCTGTTAGTGCCAAATAATATAAAATTCTGGATCTTGCTTGTATTAACGGCTTCTGGCTACATATATGTCACCCTTAAATCCTCTACAGGTTTTTTAAAAATCATGAATAGCGTCTCACCTATCGAGCTTAACTGTAATCACTGTGAGGTGGAATAGAAAAAGTACTTTTCTAGTGCATTTCTTGGTGAGTGACCTGTTGCAATTATTTCTTCTCTTGACTATCTATTTAATTTAGGCAGGATGGTCTCATGCGCAACATTGTCCTGTTCTCTCCATCTTTCTGTTCTTTTTCATTTCGTACTTAGTTCAAGTTTTCTGTCAATCTCAGCATTTTCGGACTATTATGACATCCCTACAAGGTTGTTGAAGTCAAACCCTCTTAGTAAGAAAGAGACAAAATGGTCCGATTACAAGAAGGTTCCTATACTGACGGTGGATGGCGAGCAGCTAGTTGACTCATCAGGTTCTGTGTTCCCCTTTCGTTGCTACAACCTCTATTGCTGAGCTTGTCTGCCTTTAAATGTACATTGAGAAAACTATAGAATACTCTGTTCATTGAGTATATTTTTCTATGTTATTCAGCCGATAAGCCCCTTGTTACTTTTGAGTGCCATTATGATCATAACTTACATGAAAAATTGGATCCTGCCGATATCATTGACAAGCTGGGTCGAAAAATCTTTCCCCGAAATGTCAAGCCAGACCAGCCACAGTTGATGATGATGATGATGATGATGATGATGATGATGATGATGAGAAAAAGTGGCGGAGGTCACCTCCTTTTTCTATATCATGACGCGGTGTTATCATTGACGACACAGCTAAACTCATAAAGTCTGCCATGTCAATTGTAGACCATAAATAAATATTTACTTGTTAATCCAGCTTTGGCAAATCTCATATCTCTTGCACACCATCCAAATCGTGTGTATTGGCCTTCTTTTTACTTAGTATCAGCCAGATCAAATGGGGCTTTCACCTGTGTCCTTTAAGCAGTAGTCTAAGTCTAGAAACTTTCAATAATGCTAAGAGTTGTTGATTGTGCTCATTTTGTTCTAACTACAGATGGGTTGACAATCACTTGTGCATGTCTTATAACCAAACATCTACAGGAAAACCTCCGAGGCCCTCGAGTCATTTGATTATATCACGAGCAATGGTAAGACATGCTTATGATTATTTCTGTGAAGTTACAACTGATTTCGATTTACCTTCCTCTCCAGGATGATCATTATGTCTGGCAGCAAAAGAAGGTGATTGATAAGTCGTATGCTTTGCTCATTTGGTAGGAGGATGTAATTTTATATTGCTTCACTAGGAGGCAACAAATGCTTCTTCATCTTGTCTCTGTAACAGCTCATGCATACGACCCAGGAGAGTGTTTATCAGGCAAGACTACATATACCAGTAATTGCTGAATAAGTAGAGAGGGTCATCAAACCATTGTATGCAAGTTTCTATATGATTGACGCCTAAGAGATTGTAGTTTATATGTGGAGATTAATGATGGAGCCAATCACATGATTTTTCTTTGGCATGTGATTTCTCATTGGTACTATTTATTATTGCTATTATAGATGCAATTGAAATAATAAAAGCCATGCTGAATTGCTCACTGACAAAATATGCCCTTTTTCTGTATGAGTGCATTATATAGCTTGGCTCTTTGATGATATATTTCCTTTCAGTCAGTTTTATTGAAGGAATTCCATCTAGGGTTCTTGTCTCTGTAACAGCTCATGTATACGACCCAAGAGAGTGTTTATCAGGCAAGACTACATATACCAGTAATTGCTGAATTAGTACAGAGGGTCATCAAACCATTGTATGCAAGTTTCTATATGATTGACACCTAAGAGATTGTAGTTTATACGTGGAGATTAATGATGGAGCCAATCAGGAGGTGGATAGGATAAATTCTTGGATTTTATATCCTATCTTATTCAATCATATCCTTGCTAAAAATCCATATGACTAAACATGGTCTTAGGGAAGGTGCGTATTTTATATCCCTCTTGATCAAGAAATTATATGTTCTGCATCGGCTCAATTTCATTAGATGCTTAAAAAAGACATTATCGTAGGACTGTCGTAGATGTGCACGTATGTACCCCAAACTCATGCAAACAAGATACTAGCATATTGACTTTGACGTGTTGTGTACAAATCAGAGACTCTAATACGAGCGAGCAAGAGAGCAAAACGGGTCAACCACACAAATGCAGAAGGAATTGACTTCCTAATGACTTTTAGATGCAACTTGCAACACCTCAAGGCCTATCAATCTCCCCCCGCAAAAGGCAAGCATTTTCTCATTCCCTATCTTTAGCTTTATAAAGAAAGAGCTCCCTCTATTTTACCGAGAGAATTTACCTGCTACAATCAAAATCTCCATTTACTTTTCAAGTGAAAGAACAATCAGAAACCATAAGCGATAACGAATTCTTCGAAGACTATCGCCTTCCTATCATTGCTACTTTGCTTTTTTGCCGTCCTCCAACTCACCCACTGTGACGCTTGTTTCTTCGTCAAGGAACAGGTCTACTGCGATATGTGAAGGGTGCAATTCGCAACTAAAGAAAATACATCGCTGCTACATGCTTTTATCGAGTCCTCAGGCAGTAATTTTTCCGATAGGGAAAACAAATGCCTACATATATACCAGCAAGGAACTTTGCACTTTCACCTAAATGATGCAACCCGCTAGGTCCTACTTAACAACAGAAATGATGCGATGAGGTTGGGTCCTAAGCTCCCCCCCCCCCCCCAAAAAAAAAAAATTTCTTCTTCTTGCCGGCCCTAAAAGGAAGGGGGAAAATTAAAGAAAATAAAAAAATCAAAATATTATTAAAATATTATTTTAAAAATGCCATGTCAGCGTCGGCCGGTCAAAATTGGCCAAATGGACTGAATTGACATAAATGCAAAAGGTTTAAAGCTAATCAATAAAAAAAAAAAAAAAATTGACTAAGTTGATGTAATTAGATTGCTACGTTAGTAATTTCTGGCCAAAACTTTCGGCATGAAGAGTATATGTTTTTCTTAAGATGCAACAAATGCGTGCAAATCATCCTATCCACGTTCCTTGAATAACGGATGTTTCACCCATAGAATGACCGCAGCGACATTGTGATCGGATAATTTTAACATTCATTCAAGGGGCTTCTATTTTGCCAAAAATTTGAAAGCAATTTTGGGGATTTCGTGACAATCACTTTATCAGTCTGGAAAAAAAAAAAAAGAAAAAAAAAGTGGTCAATAATACCTCGATGCAAATAATTAACAAGGCAATGCAAGCAAGTAAAGAGGTGGGACGCTCAAAGTGGCAAGTGAATAATCAAACCAGTTTGATGTAAACCCTTTTCTTATCGGGCGCCTTCATATGCCTAAATGCAACATCTGTAGCTTTTGATCCCTCAAACTTCATTCAATTCAGCAAAGTAATAAATAGATCTGGGAGTTCATCCTAAGTGTAGACATGTAGTTCTACCAGAACTGTTGATGAATTCGATGCCTCGTCCCATCATCCGCCCAAGTCTGGAGAAGAGGGAACGCAGATTTGGCTCTCTCTCCAACTCACATTTTATCTCTCGGTCTGTTGAGCTGCCAAATTACAATCTAAGAAGGCCTCTCATTGACACCTCCTAATCAGTGTGTTCTCTTCACTTGGCAGATTTCTACTAAATGCCTATAATATAAAGGAGAAGGATGCAAGTAGTTGAATGTCCGGTTAAATAATCAGCTGACCATTCAGAAGTTGCATAGTACCGGACAAGAATACTTAAGTTGCAGGTAAGTTGCAGGTAAAGCAAACACGGTCCTCATAAGATTTAACTATTGCCAGCAAAAGAATACAGAATCTTCATTTATGGAGGCACAAGATTGGACTTCTACAGCAAGTAACAAGCTCAACAGAGTACGAATTGTGTGCACCTTTCATTTTATCAAATTAGTCCAGCCCCACAGAGCTGCCTCGCATGCCGGCATTGTCCCATCTTGCTAATTCGAACAACTTAGATCAGCTGGCGGTCACAATAATCTTCTCTACTCTGCATAAGGTACTAGTACAGTCAATCATATCATGAATGCTAGGCTAATATGAGCGCAATTTTCTAATGCTAATAGAGCAAGTTAAATCCTTGTTGGGAAAGAAAGGGCACAATAGCAAACAGAAGGAGAAACGTGCGCCGCCATTGCTCAATTGCCTTGCAACAAGAACTGAGTCTAGCCCTAAATCTTCATGTTGAAAGACATGGAAGAATGTCTGGCGTTGTGCTTCAAGCAAAAGTATATCAGGCACCACCAAAATTACATAATTACATGTCCAACAGTAGAAGTGCAAAGTAAGAGATTATACAATGTCCTTTTCTTATTTATAATTTATGATAGCTCGTTCATGTCGCCAAACCCAAAATCTTCATGTCAAAAGACCTGAAAGAATGTCTGGCGTTGTGCTCCAAGCACAATTATATTAGGCACTACCTTATGGTGGGAACATGAGGCGTTCACAGACATAAGCAAAGTGTCTGCACCAACATTTTGAATTCTTCTTCAATCTGCATTCCGAAAAGAAGGTCCATATGTACCCGTTATTGTGCACATCCACAGAACTGACTCAAAAAATGTAACCCGTATTTTGAACGAATGACTTACTCTTTTTGTATTTTCAAGGACTTCTCCAGTTTGGCGACCTTATCAGCAATTGCAGATATCATAGACTTCTCTAACTATGTCCTGGATGAGCTTCAATGAGCAGTAAATGGTGTTTAGAGTCCTTTATTTTGACTGACAGACCTATTACACTAAGTGCAGGATTTACATTGCAGTAAATGTAAGTTGGTTAATGATCTGCTTGAGGGAATTCATCTGGTTGCTGCATTAGAGGCATTTTGTTGGGGCATCCAGGCTGGTATTAATCCTTGGATTATCTCTTACATTATTTTCAATGCTGCTGGAAACTCATGGTGAGAGCATACCTTTTGTGAATTCACTTCTGGCAATCATAAATATAATTGAGTACAATGTAGCACAGATAAATGACACTTTTGAGCCTTGTCTGTTCTCTCTGTCTTTTTCTGTTGCAATTTTGGAAAACATATATCATGGCAGATTGCCCTGAAGATCACATCAGGCAGTCATTTCAAGTATCTTTTGAACTATCTAAAGGATTGGGATCGTCTAAATTACTTGACTCAATATAGACAGCCTGGATCATGCCGTATTATGTTGAAGCCCCAATGAGTGCTTGAGATGCAATTCTAGGAGATGTGGCATGAGTTCTAGAAATACTAGTTATCTTCTTCAAAAGGATCCAAGTTATTTCAAATGCTTTGTTAGGCCAGAAACTGTGGTACCTTGAGGGCTCTAAGTTTTGTGACCCTAAAACGTGAGTATTCTTTCCAGGCAGGATTTTCCAAAACCATGTTCCTGGACTATTAAGGGGTAATGGAACTGAAAAATACTCCTGGATTTTATTCAGAAGTTGGTACGACATTGGGGATATGTAATAAAGCTGGATCTAGTCTCTTTTTTGGGCCCTCACTCTATTTCTATGACATTGATTGTTTAGTTTATTATTCTGCTTATGCTATTACTCTGGTATGTATCATAGCATGTTCTGTGGCACATATTTTTCCCTTATAGTGAATTTGATCTTATAGATGTCTAAATTGTTTTGATCATATCAAGGAAGGATATTAGTAGAGTGTTTGTAATCTCTATTTGGTTGTAAGGTGCCGGTCGTCCAATAATTTGTTTTCGGACGGCTTTAGAGTTTGTGTGGTAATTACTTGTTGAAGAGGAGCTGACTAGAAACTATTACCCTGTGATTTCAGGGTACTGTTCTTAATGCGGCTAAGTTGCAGACTTTTCCTGTCCCTTTGCTGTCAGTAGCTCATCAGCAACTTATTCTTGGTACCAATCTAATGTATCCGCTAATTGTATAGTGCTTTATCACTTCATATACTTATCAGTATGCCACAAGCAGACCATTCGATCTCTCAATCCATGTGAACTCCTTTTTCAGCTTCTGCTCATGGTCACTGAGGTAATGGAGATGTGAACCTTGTTAAGGTTAAGAAGTTTTTTATAGTGCATAACATTTTTTTTCAATACTTGGATGACAGTCACCTGTAAAATTGCACTCACTAACTGACAGATTCGGGAAGAAGTATATGGAGTAAACATTATCAGCACAGCCAATGAAGAAAAGTATTTTCTCCAACAACTAGCAGATGAAAGTGCTGCAAATTCAGACACTGTCGGTCTAATTGGTTTTATTGGTCTTGGTGCAATGGGATTTGGCATGGCAACTCACCTAGCGAAGTCAAATTAGATTGTGCCATTCTCATTCCTCGTAGTAGACTCTTTGCAGTCTCTTTCTCCTGTATTTGTAAAAACAAAATAAATGGAAAAGATCAATCAATAATGCTAGCAAGCAATATGGTCTTCCAATATACAGCCAGAGCAAAGTAAATAACTTACTGGGCCAGTATAATCAAGAAGACGTGTGCAATACACCTCTGCCTCCTCAAATCTCTGCTGGCCTTTCCAATGTGTGGCAAGAAAAAGCAAAGCTTCAACCATATTAGGTCCGTCCCTCTCTTCAGCTTCCATCCGCTCCAGATCCTTTTTGTAGTAAAAAGCAGCTTCTTCTAAACGCCCAAGTTCACAATGCAACTTTGCTAGCTGATGAAGAGCAATTGCTTCCCTGTCATTAGAATTCGCTGCCCTCCTGTAACACTTGATTGCCTCTTCTAGCATTTGAAGTTGCTCAGTTTCATAACACTGAGCCATAGCAATCCATAAGCGAGAATCACTTGGCTGCAAGAATACAGATTTTCTGAAATAATGGAGAGCGTAGAAAGGCATCCCCATCATCTCATAGGCCTGTCCTAAACCATACCAGGCTCGGTAATCACATGGATTTATATCTACAGCTCGCCGATAGGCATCAACAGCTGCTGGAGTGTTTTTCATCTCAACGTATTCATGACCCATAAGAGTCCAAGCAGATAAACAATTCTTATTCAATTTAAGGGCCCTCCTAAAATACATAACTGACTTCTCGTGTTGGCCTTTCAAGCTATAATAATTTCCAATTATACAACAAGATTCTGGTCTGTACTTATCAGTCATGAATACCCTGTGGGCAAGATAACTCAAGGCAGAAAAGCATTCCTTAGCATAGAGTACATTGGAATACATATCCATGTCCTCCACTCGGTAAGGATCGATTCTCAGGAGTTCTTCAAATATCACTTCCACTTGTTCAAATTCCCTTAGACTGTACTGCGCTTTTGCTATCTGTGCCTGTATGTAATTACTGAAACTGAAGGTGCCTTGCAGATACTCGTATTTTGCTAAGGACTCGTTGTGCATTCTGAGTTCTTGATATGCACCAGCAAGAAAGAAATCCTTCATCCAATGGTTATTGAGAGGTAGACTGTGTAATATGTCGATTGTAGTGCACAAGGATTGTAACTCTGACCATGCACTCCAGTTCCAAGGATAGCTATTCACAGATTCCACAAGAAGGTTACGTGCAAGGTGTTCACTGCCTTTCTCTTTAAGAACAAGACCATACAAGTACAACCCAAAGGGATCAATGGACCCATTCTTACGTAGCATTGACAACTCCCTCTCCAGAGAAACCAATTCCGTGTTAACAGCATCACTCTTACCTAAGGGCCCTTCAAGTTCTATATTCTCTTCATCTTTCCGCTTTTCTCCAGCCTACATAAAACAAATGATAGGTACAACTTATAAGAATGCTTAAGTGGGACTATGGACAGTCGGGAGTTTCTTCAAATAATGCAGCCTCCAATGCGACGTATGTTTGCACAAGATCAAAATGGCTAATGAAAATCTGTGCAGAAACTTGGAGAGGCAGCTCCATAGAGCAAGCCGGTAATGCCGTCGTTCTCCTGGTACCAAAGTATAAGCAAGTCATCCAGAGAAAAGTGAAAGTCATCCAGTGATTGTCCAACAGTGGTAAATTCATACCATACAAACCTTAAGCTACATATGTCGAATTTTTGTATCACAAGAAACTTTTGAAATCTCCACAATATCAATTTTCACCTATATACTTCAGCATCCAAGCACGTCTTAGGCAATGAAGATTGTAACAACACGAACTGCTCATTGTGACGTAGCCACGGTCAACATGCTTATTATAAGTGCATAAGTCTAAACTAATCAATCTTTTGTTGGGCGTGTAAGTTGATTCTTGCTTTGACAAATAGACTCAACCCAAGAATACCTAAGACCTAGAACATATCTATCAGGTTGTTGTGGATAACCGTCAGCGCAAGGAAAAGAGAAATGAAAGGATAAAACATGTTGTGAAATAGCTCTCGACAGAAGCCTCGAGTGACGAACCAGATAAAGAGCATAACATCGTAGGAAGATGGCTTTCTTCCCAGACTGATCCCGGAGCACATGAGCAGCCCTTCTATACTCGTGGCAGTCAAAGTAAGACTTGGCCAGAAGATAAAAGTCACCATCAACTATGTCGTCTTCCTCCATGACCGGAGTACTCACATACGACACCCCAGCAATTGGCGTCGATGTGATCTCGTTGGTGCGGAATCTCCTGCAGATGCTGGAGCTCCCACGCTGGAATCTGGTGTTTGAAGGGGTGAACTTTACTGGGTCTAGCTCGATTCCCACTAGTTGTTCCGCCGCCCTGCACATAATTATACTCTTCATAAAACTAAGGCGAAACATATTGAACAGAGAACGAATCCAATTTCTCCTCCACAAGATCAAGTAACTAGTAATTCAGAAACCCCATTACCCAAAACAAGTCTAAGAATCAAGAAAGTGGACGGAATTGCTTGAAATCGGGGCTAGGGTTTTCGGGACGCAATACCATTTGGAAGCAGAGTAGAGGCAGCGATCGCTGAGCTGGCGAACTGCAATCCGGAGCTCGTTGCGGCAGATTTCCTTCGAACCCATCGAAACTCTCTCGAATCGCGGGTTTCGCAAGCTGCGCGAGCGCATTCAGTGGGGAAAGAAGCTGCGGTGCCGAAGCTTCTACGGAGCGGCGGCAATAGGAGTGGCGGCGAAGGTCGTCGGCGGTCGTCTTCCTCCGTCGTCGTCGGCGGCTTACTCCCCTTCTCAAGACGCTGTTCGCGAAGAAGCCGAGAGAGACGTTGTAGACGAGTCGGTCCCTGCCCTTAAGCCTTAATTGAATTGAATTTTATATTCTATTTTTCTTTTCTTTTTTCGTTTTTTTACTTCCGCGCAAAATGTAATTATAAAAGCTATATATATAGTCCAGAAAAAATGACAAAATTTATCTATTCGAACAAGCAAAAGATGGGTGAATAGAGAGTTTGGGCAGGCATTTGAATGTGATGTCAAATTTTCAAATTGTTTTGTATGATTGTAATATATTTGTCATGTATTAATTCTTAAGTGGATCTAATTAGAAAAATGTGAGTAACATGACATTTTGATATCAAGTAAAGATAAGCATAATTCGAGTGAGCGGTTCTCACTCTAGAATCAAAAAGTGCCCACTAAAGATTGATTTTCAAAAATTGAAATTGGAAACGGTCTATTGGGTCCATGAAACCAGTCCCATCAATCACATGCCAAAGCAATTATTTATCTTCTACTAGTTGCTCTAGCTGTATTATATAAAAATTTACTAAATTAATTTTAATATATGCGAGAATTGCCAAATCATATTGATAAAGCTTACTAATAGATGGAAAGTTACTAGCAACAAAACTATGAGAAAAATTATCAAGCATAATATCTAGCCACAAAAAATTTAAGTTACCAAGTACATTAAATATTACTTCGATGTATAATTATATATGAAAACAAAAAACCACAAGGTATGAATGTTACAATTAACGGAAAAGTGACGAACCATTAAATATTTGACTTTTCTATATTGAAACTTACTAAACTATTGAGAATTACTACGTTTAAACAAGATTACTATTAACAAAAACTTATTGTTAATATATAATCGTTGCTTTTCCAGTTAAACGATGTTATGTGGATTGATAGTTATATTTAAGGTATGAGAATATTACTTTCGCAAGGAGGAACGGGAGTTAAATTTATCCAAAATTAGATGGTAACCTGTGTAGATCATGGGTAAAAGTAATTTCTCAATTACAAATAAAATTTTTCTCTTTTTGGTTATTAGTACATTTTGGCTTGAATTTTTATCATATTTGAAGTGATTTGTAGTTCCGACCAAAAAAAGAAAAAGTAAGTTACTAACTAAGTTTTTGAGGGTTTAGTAATTTCCCAACACCGGATAAATTTCTTTTGATGTTAGTTTCCAGTAACTTTGATTGTAAAATTACCAATATTGCTTAAAAACCTGCACTGCAGGTTGCCAGTTGGATTAAAATAGCTTGACTTGAGGTTACTTATTATTTTTTCTGAAAATGAATGACGGAGATGACCCATGCATGGATATTTGCGAAAGAGCCAAAGGAATTATTTTGCCTTCTTTTTTCTTGAAGATATATTTTTTTTGGTAAATCTTTAAGATATCAATGTCATCTAAAATTTACATTTTCGTTACATTATAGTGCACTGATAAAAGCACTCAAGGAGGTCGCTTATATCTTGACACTTAATCGTTCGACACGACATTATAAAATTATTGAGTGCTTGAAATTTGATATCCGTTTTCTTTACTGCTTGTTATTTGATTATCATGTTGATGGAATTATATCAATATCTTATTATTTCCTCAGCAGACCCTTTTGATGATTTAAACTTTTTGGAAAAGATAATTGGTCCAGCAGGCCTATAGTCTATTACTCTTTCTCGTGTACTGAAAAGTTGGAAATGAACCTTATTTGGCAATTTTGACCACATGATCCGTGCACTCCCATTTCAAAGATCAACCATTTTCAAAAATCATTTTCAAAAGGAGTATATTAAGATAAGGACAATGCTGCACATATTAAGAGCCTACTAAAAAATATTTATGATTCGTCATTCCAAATATCTAAAATTTACATATATGGCTCTCTTAAAAGATTTTTATTTAAAATTTTCATAATTTTTTTTTTCATATTATCAATTTGCATCGAAGTGATGGAGACAAATCAAAAGACATCGACAACAACGGCGCCCTAGTTTCACGCAGCAACGAAGTGGACGCTATCCCTGAGCTTACTAAACTTCGCACATGTAAAATTCTTTCCTCCCCGGTGTCATTCCGAGTCTCATCTTCTTTCGCTTCTGCTACAATTCGTCCGCTTTGGGAGTTTCTTGAGTTTTGCATTACTTCCAATTCTTCTTTTCAGGATTAATATCTTCCCTGTTTTTTCTTTTCCAAACTATATTGAATTGTGCCAGCAATCCGTGTTAACTGTGTCGCTCTTGGAATTAAGAAATGGGCATCACGGGAGCTCTTTTCGCCCATTAAGCTCATGTTACTTAAATGGTCATGCTGATTGAGTTGGGCTTTTATTGCGGGACTACATTAACTTTGGTCCATCAGTAACCAATATTTCTTACGAAAGCTTGATGTGAACGTACATTCAACTGAGGTAAAATGCTATTTGACTGATTCTCGACAGCTGGCATTAAGAAGCTGTGAGTCTAGGATTGGAATAGGTTCTGACTTTGGATTCGGGTGTTGATGACCACTTAAGTTTTGGGGTTCTGTTATCATCTAACTTAATTTTGGACACTAACCTTGCAAATCATGACATGAGGTTTTTGGTAAGTATTATCAACGATGTTTGATTTGTTGCAACGCGTATTGACCAATAACAGTAACAGTACATTCCTCCCTTTTTTGTGTACTGAAGTATGCATACCTTCCTTATCTAATTGTCTGTTCAATTTAGAACTGGTTTCCTGGGACAGACGTCCTTATTTAACTGCATTACTTGACAGCAAACTCGGCCTCTGACAAAATTACCTGTTCTTCAGTTCAACGGGCATTTGTAAACGTTTCTGAAGTTTCTCCTCATGATATTGCTGATTACATTTTGGCCCTTGAATCATTGTAATTTATGATCTTTGTTATATTTTTTGTCATGATATTGCAGAATTGGAGAGAGACACTGTTGTCATCCTTCACTCAAACATTTTGCCGTCACATTTGCAGAACTTAGATAAGCATCTAACAGGCAATAAATCTTTCCATCTTTTATGCAATGCTAATGTCGTGAAAGAGGGACTGCGAAATCTAGAGTCGAGAGGGTGAGGGGTAGAGAGGGCGAAGAGGCGAGTGAATGGCAAACAAGGTGTAGGCGAGAAAGAGCGAGAAGGTCATATATTTTGAAACTGCTTTTAAATTTTTTATAGGAAAGTAGAATTTTAAGAACGTCCTCAAATGAGACCAAAAAATAAACAGTTGAGGAATAAGATGACAATGTTCATATTAAGAGATTTTGTCCGTTCCGTTAATAGAATAAAGATGACATTGAATACTAAATAAAAAAAGTCCATCAACCTAATTAAGTCAACTAATAATTCAGGGTTAGATAAATAATATATAATTGAAAATTTAGAGAAGACGTAGGCAATTGCGCATTGGATGAAAGTTTAAGAACTATTGATATTAATAATGTTGTCGTGACTAGCCCGGATATGGAGAGAAATAGGTTTATGAGTATTGCCTAAAAGACTAGTCTAAGACCATAATTTTATATGCAGATTCTCCAAAGCCCATATCTTGTGTGACGTTAGGTATTCATATTGACGCTATAAGGACTTTCTAACGAGGAGTCGCCACTAGTCTATTGAGTCAGCTATAAACCAACTGAGGCATAAGATTGTATCTCATTTCCTATGCAATCAGAGAATTTAGAGTTGAGACTTGATTATACTAATTAATTAAATAGTGCCCTTTCGGTAATTTAATTGAAAAATATTTTTGTCAAGTAATTTGGACTGATTTTATACCTATTCACTAACACGTGGGATGATTATCTAGGTGCTAATCATTAACATAATAATCTGCAACCAAGGAAAGCATTAAATAAATTGCATGGGATAGCAAAGACCTAAGACTAAGGAAAAAGATAAATGCCAATCCTAACTAGAATAAAGGAAAACCAAAATCAATGTAACGAGATTGCGCAACCAAGGGCAATTGTCCTTAAAGGACCATTGAAACCCTAAAGTAGAGCCCTAAGGGCTTCTTCAATTTTTTGGAACAATTTTATAGCAAAATGCTCCCACTTTTTAAGAGAAGATAAGCTTTTCAAGGAATTCTCTTTTTTTTTTTTTTTTTTTTTTGATTTTTTTTTTTTGGATTTTGGAATTTTCTGAGTTTTTGAATGAGTTTTCGAATTTTCCAGAATTTCTTAAACATTTTATCTTTTATTATTTTCAATATTTTTTTCGAAATTGTTTATGTTTTAATAAAATCATTCAGAAAACAGGGACTCGGGCTGGACCTTGGGCGCGGTTAGGCTTTGATACTAAATCCATTTTCAAAATAACTCAAGCTCAAGCCCAATCTAAAATAAAGCTAAGCCCAAATCACCAATAGCCCACCAAAGTTTCTATTAGAACAGACCAAACCCAAACGGACTATCACCAGAGTTGTTTTTTTGCTATTTCAGTCAAAATGAGAGCCCATTTGGCTACCCAAGACAAACCCAGAACACACCAAAAACTCATGACCGAAATCTACCGCCCGAGGACCACATCAATCAAGGGTCCTCACGCCAACACAACAGAATGTTTCACGCGCCACCCGTGTTTACTAGAAGCACCACCAGCTATGATTGTCACCGTCGGTGAATACCGACGCCATTGCCCCTCGTCGGACGCTGCCTTGTTGCTGCAACTTAATGAAACGAACAAGAATCAGAGGACACGAAGAAAAGAGAAACATGTGGAAATAGACTCGTACATTTCGCGAGTGATCAGCAAACATGATCTCCGCTCCAGCATAATATCTCTCACATGGCATTGAAACAAAAGACCCCAAGTAAACAATGAACCCAGAAACGGGATGAAACTATACGCTAAGTTGGTTCGGCCATTTCAACGAATATATGGTGAGCAGTGAGTTGGAGAGCAAACATTGACCTGTTGGGAACTCAAGCGCACACCCAAACTCAAAAGTAATGAACAAGCAACGTTCGGATTCAACAAAACGAACTCATTCAGGTCTGGTGCGAGTGATAACTAAAGAAATGGAGTCAACTCCCACCTCGCTCAAGATAGGACAGATCAAGCATAGCAAAGAGGTTCGCGGACTTAGGTTCAACCATGGGGTCCCTACCCAGCCCGAAGAAGGCGGCTAGAGGGCGAGCTCTATACAAATCCGCCGGCCGCCTTGGTGCCAGGTCAATGTTTTGATTGATCTTGATGCAAGAAGGGCTGATGGAACGCCTATAGTCAAGCTTTGTGATTTTGATAGAGCAGTTCCTCTTCGTTCTTCCATACATACGTGTTGTATTGCCCATATCGGAGTACATCCTCCCGATACTTGTGTTGGAACACCTCGCTGGATGGCTCCGGAAGTTCTTCAGACGATGCATAAACGTGAATCATACGGGCTGGTAAAGTATTTACTTAGTTTATGAAGTTTGTTGGAATACCGCCATTTTGCATTTTTTGTGAGTCTTAATGATTGATTGCCTGACTTGAATGGCTGCAGGAAGTGGATATTTGGTCTTATGGCTGCCTGATTTTCGAATTGCTGACTTTGCAAGTGCCATATTCAGGTTTATCTGAGGCACTAATTCATGACCTTATTCAGGTAAAGTAGTAGAGAGATGTCTTAGGTCATCGTTTTAATGACTGGTATCGTGCAATATTGCTTTTGGTCTTGAAATAAGGGTCAATGCCTTTTCTTGAATGTGATATATAAGCAGGGGGGAGAACGGCCAAAGCTAACAGATGAGATGGACTCGTTAGCATCATTGAATGACCATATATGACTATGGGATCCGGCTCGAAGTCAGAGGGACCAGAGGTGGAGCGTGAAGCATTAAGATTTCTTGTCGATTTGTTCCGCTGGTGTACAACGAAAAACCCAGCTGATCGTTCATCAGCGAGAGACATCTATGATTCGATTCTTGTTCATGTTAGAGACTTCATAAGTATACATGGTTGGGAACCGGAACAATCGGTAATAAAACAGTCTTGACCAAAAAGTTTTGCAGCCCTAAGATGATGTTATTGAGGTGATTATTCTCCGGCCTTTTTGAGTCTGAGAGCGCAGATTACGCTAACAATCTTGTAGATAATATCATTTTTTCCCGGGGGGGGGGGGCGTGGTGGTCATCTATTGTGCTTTACAGAATTAGCCATTGGCCTTTTGATCAAGGATTGGCTGAGGTCTCATTTTACGATTCTTATGCTTTATGGTGCATTTGGTATTAGTTGAGCAACAATGCCATGTTATTTTCTCTTTTACACACGGCACCTCTCTCTCTCTCTTATCAAGGCAGTCCTGTCGACTATACTTTCTTAATATTGTTTTGAAAATTATGGTTTTGTGATATTAAGTAGTATCAACAGCATATGATTTAGAGTTTAGAACTTAATTTGAAAATATTTTTGGTAGGCTATATATATATATATATATATATATTATGACCGAGGATCCCGCTTTCCTCTGGAGGGCTTACGCCCTTAATAGTCGCGAGCTATATCTCGGAGAAGACTAACACAGGACCCCATTACCATGGCTTCCCACTTCAGACACTAGAAACGTGGGGTTTCGAACTTTCGATCTCCATGCACTGGAAGGAGTTGATCTTAACCAACCGCGCTACCCACTGGTGGGTTTTTGGTAGGCTATTTTACGATTCACAAACACCTATAATGTGCTATAATAAGCTTATAGTCTTAACTAAATGCAACTGCATTGAAAATCATAAATTAGATCCTAATTCCATTACATATATGTGAGACCTAACAAAAGAACCATGATTCCATTCCCCCAAACTTTTTCTTAACAGTGGCCTTTTGATCAAGAATTGGCTGAGTTCTCATTTTACGATTCTTATGCTTTATGGTGCATTTGGTATTAGTTGAGCAACAATGCCATGTTATTTTCTCTTTTACACACGGCACCTCTCTCTCTCTCTCTTATCAAGGCAATCATGTCGACTATACTTTCTTAATATTGTTTTGAAAATTATGGTTTTGTGATATTAAGTAGTATCAACAGCATATGATTTAGAGTTTAGAACTTAATTTGAAAATATTTTTGGTAGGCTATATATATATATATTATGACCGAGGATCACGCTTTCCTCTGGAGGGCTTACGCCCTTAATAGTTGCGAGCTATATCTCGGAGAAGACTAACACAGGACCCCATTACCATGGCTTCCCACTTCAGACACTAGCAACGTGGGGTTTTGAACTTTCGATCTCCATGCACTGGAAGGAGTTGATCTTAACCAACCGCGCTACCCACCGGTGGATTTTTGGTAGGCTATTTTACGATTCACAAACACCTATAATGTGCTATAATAAGCTTATAGTCTTAACTAAATGCAACTGCATTGAAAATCATAAATTAGATCCTAATTCCATTACATATATGTGAGACCTAACAAAAGAACCATGATTCCATTCCCCCAAACTTTTTCTTAACAGCCAAAAGAGTGATCCAATTTTCATTGCATTCTATTCTATCGTAACAAATGCAATCTGAAGCTCTTTCTTATTAATGGTCGATAATTCCAACACGAGCTCGAGCTTTTTTAATTTGCCCTTTTCAAGTAAAACAAACCACTGGGATTTGCCCCATTAGCTACCCTTCTAATTTGGAAAGGGGAGGTGGAGGGTTCGAAATCTCACCTTCTCAAGGAGGGTTGGGGTGAGGACGATTTCGTTTTAGGAATGAATTTCGACTCTCATGCCCTGTAGATAGAGTGAAAGTCTGAAAGTGAGTGTTAGAGTAGGTATAGAGTACGTAACATCATGTGCAACGCGTGAATTTAGACTAGTTATTGAAAAAATATACAAGAAAATCAAAAGAAAAAGGTTAGACTAACTGAAATTCATCCAACCCAGCTAGTGATCTAACCTATATCGGTCCACAAAGAATTCGCTTCCCTTGTGGTACATTTTCTTACTAGGGGACAGAAGGGGTGAGTCTCTTTGGTTTGTCGATCTTTTCGAACTCTAATCTATCGAGAAATGAGACGGATTTGGGATAATTGATTAGAAATTATTGGTTAGTGCTTATAAATTCCAAAAACTAAGCGTGGCTAAATTGCCAAAATACATTTATATATTTGACAAAAAAAATACATTAATTTCCTTTTCTCCAAAATACCCTTAGTTTAATTTTTTAAATATTTGTAAAATAAAAATACATTCATTTCCTTTTCTCCAAAAAAAACCCTTATTTTCATTTTGTAATTCTGCATAATTCACCCCACGATACCAAAACGATACATTCCTCTCCCTCTCTAAAGCCGAGTCCATATGTCCAATTCACCTGGCCTGCTCGCTCCTCCCTGAATCCCTGAATCGTCTTCTTCGTTCACCGCCGGCCGCTGTCTTTGCCTCTCCGTGTGCCGCCCTTTCTTCTCGGCATCATCATCACCTCTGCTTCGCCTTGCGTCGAATCTGCTCCGACCCGGCGAGGTGTCGGCAGAAGCGTCCCGCGGCTCAAAATCACAGAGCGAGGTCCGATGAGTTTGCAATAACTCAATTTTCAACACCCTTACGTCATCTTTCTTGGGCTATTGGTGTGAAGGAATCCGCATTCTCGTCTGCATTTTTTGATTCGAGGTTCTCCACACCTTGCTTCTCTAGTGATGCTGACATGACTCGCTAGTTTGGAATGTTGTCCCGCCGTCCTTTTCGATTTCGATCCTTCTGCCGCGAGTCCGCAAGGACGCCCCTTTTCGTCATTTGCCTGGACGAAGTATCTATAGAATGCGAAAGTGGAATGAACTTACTTTCTTGTGACGGCCTGTGTTCCATCTTGAAAGAAGCAAGAAGAGGAAAAGGAAGGACGTGCAACCGAGCGGGCTCGGTTTAGTTGGGTGTCTCGACAAATTAAGCGGGTCGGGTTTGGGGATTCACATCTAGAAAGCTAGGGAATTTGGAACGAGTTTGAGATTGTAGCAGGGCGGGGCGTGCTGTCGTGCTGCCATTCCTAAATGCCATATTAGTGTTTCCATTGGAGACTATGTATTTAAGGACTAGCTTTGGCTACTGGTAGCAGTTGGAACATTTAAACTGCAGGTACATCTTAGTACCGCTTGGGCATGTCGTTGGTAATTTCTTTTACTTTTTAATAGGCTAAGGAAAATTTGGGGACTATAATCCACTTGTCTTGGCTTTCGAAGTATATAATGCGGATGCCTTTTGTTCATTTAAGCGACATTTCCTTGAATCTTTGAAGAGACATCAAGCCTCAAGTGGAAATGTTTCCTTGGTCCCATCCCTGATCTAGCTTTCAAAGCAAGCTCACTCAGTTCACAAGGTTGCTCACGCTTAGCCATCGATGAACGAGACATGCTCGTTCAGCAAGTATAGGTCTCCTGCTGAAATCCATCGATTGGGCATTACACATACAAGAGAAATGAGAAAGAGAACACAGCATAGCCGAAACCAAATAAGAAATTTCAGGGCCTGAAAACTGCAGATGGTAAAACCATCAGTTATTAGCACTGTTCTCAAAATCCATCTCCCAATTCTATGAGAGAAAATCAATACAATCCCTGACCACCCAGAGCTCAAACAGTTCATTTGACCGCTTCTACTAAAACATTGATCTAGCAATTCTAGCCTAGTTTTCTGTTGGCAGAAGATCCAGCATAGTTTGCTTGAGACATCATAAATTATTTACAGTGACTACTAGCCCGAATCAATTTGAGTTCTTACTTCAGCCTGCTCCAATGGAGTACCAAAGCCTTCACTATGAAAACCCAGATCTGTTTTGTTGATTAACTAAATGACAAATTATCGATGCTGGGAAGGCAGGACCAAACCATTAAAGCTTTTACTTAAAGTCGCCCCACTCAAAAGTCCCCAACACGGAGCAGCTTGTCTTCCTACCTAAGAATCCAATTTGTGATACTATCCGTTTGTAGTTCAAATTTCACAAAGTTTATCATGTTGACCCTCTCTCATGTGACTGAAAAGATCAACCCATCAGCTAATATATCTCATCAAAATCGGAAGTAATATCGAGACAATGCAAATCTGGTTTGTGACAGCATGTGGATAAAAACCAAGCAGGTTGACAATTTCAATTCAACTCTCTCTTAAACAGAAAAACAAATCATTTTTAATTCAGGAACAAAACAAACCAAAGTGAACTTAAGCAACCTCACTGCCTAGTTTCTTCGAATAGGACACTGTGTGTCAACCTATAAAGATTGAAGGAAGTTGCATTTCAGGAAGTGAAACAGCAAGTCTGCCAAAACAGATGCACCGGGGTGAAACTTCAAGATTAGCATGCATTCCACTTTCATAGGCAACAAACAAATTTGGGCTAAGAACGAACATGAAAATGGAACCGCAGAACAACTAAGAATTTGAGGTTATGAACTCATGCAGCTTCAAATAACACTAGCCTGCCAAGCTGTCAGTGTCGACTACAAGCAATGAGGAAGACTGCAAATAACATTTCGCAACCAGCAAACGTGTGCTTTATATGAACATTAACAGATTAAATGATACTATAGCTATCACGCCGCACTCCAAGTCATGCCACGTCAAGCAAAACAGTATCTGGAAAAACATGGAAACCAAATTGATCATCAATAAGATGGTGACAACCAAAGTTCTTGCTGCATTGGGTATATACAAAAGCAGGCAAAGAACCAGCATAAGTTTCAAAAACATACACTGTGCAGGCCTCTTTCACGCCACATAAACTCAATATCCAGGACTCTGATCTAAAGACACCAAAGAAGTCCCAATAGATAAGCATTTACCAGCAAAGTTGGCAACTCATATACACCTAATGAAGCAACAGCAACTGCAAGCTTCACCCCAAAAAATGACATCTATCTCTACCCTAACCTTCCCCATTCTAGGTCATCATAGGCAGCACCCAAAAAAGAAAGATTCCACCTGAGCATTACACTCAGCGCTTTCTTGATTCATAAGCCTCCAGAATCGCCTCCGCTGCAAGACCGATCAATTCAGCCCGCTCCGCCAGAGCTGCCAGTTCAGCCATTTGCAACTTCCTCCATCTCTCCTCCAGCTCAGCCCTTTTCTCCCTCTCGATCAAGCCCAACCCAGCCCTCAGAAATTCCTCATCGACTCCAACAGCACCAAACCTCTTCACCTCGCTCAAGAACCCAGAGCCCATTCCTTCATGCATTCCGTCGAACACGAGCAATTCCGCCTTCAGCGCAGCCAAAGCCGTCCTATCACCCCTCTCAGCCTTACCATCGCCATTACTCCTCCCACTCGACTCGCCCTTCACCTCGTCGCGCCACAGTTTCCTCGACAATCTGTACGCGGCCAGTTCGTCCGGGGACATGCCCTGCTTCTTCTTGCCCAGCCTGACCCAGTCCCTGTACTTGCTCTTCAAGGTGTACACTTTATTCCTCACCTGATGCTTCGTGTAGAAGGTCTCGAGGTCGCGGCTGATGAATTTGTAGATGTCGCCCCAATCGTAGACTGGGTTCTCCTTCTTCCGCGCGGAGAACTCGAGCAGTCGCCTCAGGAGCCGCAATTCGTCGGCCTTGCTCCAGTATTTCCTCATCAGATCGGGACCCTTCTTGGCCCTCGTCCCTTCTCGGGATTTGGCCGTCTCTTCTTCATCGTAACCTTCTTCTTCTTCTTCTGGGTCTCCATCTCTGTCTTCTTCATGGGTTTGTGTCACCTCGGATGCTGCGTCTTCCGGCGATGGTGACGCCGGCGGAGACTCCATTGGAGGGAGAGATGGGGCGATCCGGCGGCGTTGAGCAGGGGAGCGTTCGAGTTTCGATCGAATTGTTTGTCCCTTTGGGTATTTATATTTCAGGAAATGCGTTACAAATCACTTGGCACTCTTTTATTTTCACGATAATGGATATTTAAAAGGGGAAAAAAAACTTATCTCTGCAATTTTTTTTTTTTTTTTTATGTTTATTGAGTCGTGCGTGTACATCTTTATTTCGTCAATATTTTTATAGTGTAGTATACTTAAACTTTCTACTTGACCAATCCTCATGTATATGCAAATATTACTACTTTGCAATAGTGGAGAAAAATATCTGTCGATGTCAAAGCAATTCCAAAAATTGTTTTCAATCATATCAAGATGATTTAAGCAATTCTTGTACTATTGGCAAGTGTAGGAAGAGCTTCCAAAATGACAAACTAATTTTATATATCTTTGTCTAGAAGATTTTATCTAAACATATATAGAAGTTGTGACTTTGGAAAGTTATTTTATTACATCTATTCTAGGTAATGTCGTTTTTTTATAAATCATTAATTACCTAGTAAGATTATAAGATATAACAATACATGGCATCTTGTCCAATTTATTATAGTATTAGAGTCTACTACTCACAAGCATATTTTATTTTTTCAATGGCAGAAGAATCCTCAAACACCTTCCATGATAGCCAATGGCCCATGACGCCACCATGCTTGTGTTGATCAATCTAGCTATGCAACTACATCTCAAATTAATATCGATGCATTATTCCTCATAGTTGGCTTACTTATATTCTCTACTCCTAAGCTACGATATAATGGGGTACATAGATGGAACCATTTAGTGTCTGTTTAAAACCATGACTAAGGATGGCAAAACAATCATTAATTCATCTCATTGGCTACACCGAGAACTACTATCGCTTAATACAATTATAGTTTCAACTTTGGACACAATCATGCCTCTCATTACTTTTGCCAAAACAACATACAGGGCTTGGAGCAAACTTTCGCATATGTTCATCAACAAGACACATTCATGCATCATGAATCTCAAGAAGCGTTTAATGCAATTCTCCGAAATGAAACATGGCAACTTGTACCAACTGAGCCTCATGATATATCATTGGTTGTAGGTAGATATTTCGAGTCAAGCAAAACTCCAATGGTACCATAACTAGACACAAGTCACAACTTGTCACCAAGGGATTTCATCAATGGTCAAAATTTGACTATGATTGCACATTTGTGATCATTTGTTTACTCTAGTTGTTAAACCTACCACAATATGAGTCATCATCAGTCTAGCTTTATCAAACAGTTGGTCCCTCCTACAATTAAATGTTGACGATGCTTCTCACATGGCACTCTTATCGAGGAAGTTTATATGAATCAACCATCGGGTTTTGTTAGTTAGTCATATCCTAATTACTTATGTCGATTGAAAAAGGCTATTTATGGTATTAAGTAAGCATCTCTCTTGTGGTATCAAGCACTCAATTTTTTTGTCATCTCATTTTGGATTCATTCAATCCAAATCAGTTTCCTCACCCTTTCTATATAGGAATAATGACATCATTGCTTATTTGTCCGTTGAGGTAGATGAAGTGATGCAATTTTTTTGCAAAAGTTTGTGAGAGCCCTTGTAGCTAAATTTTCACTAAAGGGTCTAGGAATCTACATTACTTATCAGTAGTTGAGGTGTTAATTGATCTTCTCATATGAATGCAACTAAATATATGAAGATTCTCGGTGCTCCTTGATATCTTGCATTCACGCGATCTGATATCCCTTACGGGGTCAACAAACTCTTTAAGTGCATGCATCAACCGATCGAATTACATTGGAGTACTATTGGATGTGCTTTATGTTATCTCAAAGGGACTATCAATTTCTCATGCATGAGATTGGAGTATCTTCTTTGACCATACCCAGTGTTCATTGTGAAAACATTGGAGCTACTCATGTGTGCGCTAATCCTGTTTTTCACTTCAAGAAGAAACACATTGCTATTGATCATCCCTTGTTTGCAACCTGGTTAACAAAGGCCTATTTACAAGTGTCTCACATCTCCCCTCATGATCACCTTGTAGATGCACCAACTAAGGCTCTTGCACAACAAGGTTTATTCATCACAGTCCAAAATTGGTATTTGTGATGGAGTGCCTCTCTCGTGGTGGCATATTGGAGAAAATATTTCTGAACATCAAAGCAATTTTAAAAATCGCTCTTAATTACACCAAGAACAGTCAAACTATTCTTGTACTCTAGCGTGGCAAGATTTCAGAAAGTTGATACTCATTTTTTTTTTTAAATATATATAGATGATTTTATCTTTCCGTGATAAAGACTGTAGCTTAAGAATGTCATTTTGTTGCATTTATTCTAGCTAATGTCCTTCTATATACCATCGGCTACCTTGTACTTTAGATACATATATGATATAATAGCAAAGACATTTTTTCCAATTCTTCATGTGAGACGCAATTTGAATGTGGGATCTGTTCCATCGCATTTATGTTCCGTTGTAGTTTGTCATTTAGAAAGAAAAACCAGGATCATACTTACCAAAACTTAGAAAAGAAGAATATGCAAGCCCTTTTGTTTTTGGTCGATGAAATTATGGGCGGTGCTCGAGTTAGACTTCAAAAACGTTTTACCTTAATTACAAAATATTGCGTTTCACACGAGTATGCTTTTTAATCAGTTTAAAAGATGTACGAAATTTAATTGAAAAATGACATACGAGTATAAAAAGTTAACATGTGGAAATCGATTTAGAAATTTCATAAGGGGGCGGAGATGAAATTTTGAAATGTTTCGAATTATTAAAAGAAAGGTTTATCTCAAATCATATGCAAAATCATGATCTTGGTAGGCCACATGACAATAATTATTTTTATTTTTATTTTACGATGAATTTGACCGTAATTAAATAAAAAAGAATCTACGAGCAGGTCATTGACCTTTTGATAACTTGATATCGCTAGTATAAATGTCACTATTTACTTGATTCACCTATCTTAGTATGTTTTGCTTTTAACAAGTAACTTCTTGACACGTTAAATAATTTACAAATTTAATACAAGTATAGAAAAGGTAATAATTTAAAAATAATGATATCTCCAAGTGATGTGGATTTGAATTCCATGTAAAATAGGATCCTTAATAAAATCAGAATTGGATTACGTAATTATAGTTGTTATTGAGATTCCACTTCAATTTCACAGCCACAAAGGGTGCGCATGACAAAATTTAAAATCAAAGCGAAATTGATTTTTGATCGTAAATTGATTTCTCAATTTCTATTTCGTAAACTTAGAAGTAAAATTTTAGTTTCGATTTCTTTCTTCAAATCTATTTCGGAATGAAATCGTTTGAAAATAGAAATCAAATTGTGTTACCAAGCGGATTTACAAACCGTTCTAAGAGAAATAGAGAAATCAAGAAATAAAAATTTTATCATGCGCAGCCAAAATTATCAAGGACGTAACTCCATTGCCTCCGGCTGCAGGTCATCGCAGTCGGTTTGTTGCTCCAAAACAATATCAGCTGGCAATAAAATTTCTCAAGTTCGTCATTACTCGTTGTCATATATATAAGTGGATCATTTAGGTTTGAAACCGCCTCCATTTTCATTTTAGTCAGCAAATTAGGGATGTACAATATATATAGTTTCAGATCCATCCATTCCGTTCTTTATATGCCAAATCAAACTAAGGAATGCTTAATGATGCAACCAAATAAAGTGGAATACACATTAGATTTCATACCGTATAAATTCCTTTCCTGCCCAATTTCATTTCCATGCATCAAACACGTCGAAAGTGACTCGCCACCTCATATTCCACTTCTTTCATTTTATCCATCGAAATAAAAGGGCGTTTGAAATTGCAATTTATCGATGAGTCGGTCTGGTTTACAAGATAAATTCTAAGGCCTTCAGATCAATAATTTCATCAGTAAATAGGCGCAAATTTTTCTCAGAGTTCGGTACACTAGAGTATATCAGATCCGAATCGATCACTTACCGGTTTGGTTTTGGCACCCCTAAATTCAATCCGATTTCAAGATCCCCTGGAAACCGAAGACGTGGACCCGAACCTTACAGGCCTCATGTATGGGCCGAGGGACTATCCGGAAAAATTGGAGGCCCAATCAGGCCCAACCAGGCCCAAACGAGAGGCTAACACTCATTCCAACGTTAACCTCTCTCGATCTCATTTCAAAAAATTTCGAATTCAATCTCGCGCTCCCCTCGTCCCTACCCTCTCTCTCTCTCTCTCTCTCTCCCTCTCTCTGTCTCTGCGCGCAGCGCTCTGTTCTCCAAACCCACCTTCGAATTCGTCTCGGGAATACACCTCTCGCCGTGTGAGCTCCAGTTCCGCATCTGGGTCGGCGGAATCCGGCTCCCCGGTTGGCTCCCCCAGCCGCATCGAACCCGACTGCCTCGAGCTCTCCGATCGCTCGATGTCGTCGCGCAACCAGAACAGGCAGCCTCGCAGCCCCACCGCTGTAAGCATCGGTCCCCCCGGCTTTCCGGGCTGTTTTTGATTCGGCCCCTTTTCTCTGTTTTTCCATCGATGTTTCATCTACGCACTCGGCGCATCGAAATTGGATGCGTTTCTGATGTGTTTTGCGCTTTGTTGGGTTAACCGGCATCTTCGTTATGTAGCCACTGTTGGGTTTCTTCTCGATGCGAACATGTTGCTCTCGGAATGATGGGTTGTTCTGGAATCTGGTCTAAAAATGAAAAACACGGCCTTATGCAACGTAATTGGGAGTATGTTTACATGTCTGATTTTCGGTGTTCTATATGTATGGAAGCATGGTTTGCCTGGCCACGACTATTGTTCGGCTTGATATGCTAATCTCTTGCGGAAAATAAACAATTGAAACATGAATAAGGGATTGCTTTGAGGTGCGCCGAACATTTTCATAAATGTGTTATTATCCAGCTGTGTGGGATGCTAACAGAGAGTAACATGCCCTCGAAATGCAATGAAGCCTCTCCAAAACCCTCTTGACAGAATTATATTTGACAAGATACATGCTCGGTTTTGATTGTTCCGGCTTTTGATGTATGTTAATTTAACTGTGTTTTGGGTTTCCAGAAGAAGGGTGCTTTGGTAGAAATCCCTTTGGACAAACGCAGGCGAATAGGTGCGGCGAGAGCAACTGGTCCGACAAGCTCTAGCCGTGCACGGCAGGCTTTCTCCGAGGTGAACAATAGGCAAGATGTAACCTCCACCGGAGAAACGGCGAGTGCAGAGGGTTCAGAGAATATCCCTGTGGAGTTCACAAAAGAAGAAGTAGAGACATTGTTGAATGAGAAGCCAAAGACTAAGAAGTTTGACCTCAAGGTTGTGTTCACTTCTGAAAATTTTTCTTACCAAGTATTCAATTTCTTATTTTCTCTCCTTTGACAGGGTAAATTGGAATATCTGACTGATCATAACAAGAGACTAAGGCTTTGTGTTAAGTGGTTCCAACGAGTTGATGAAGGCCACCTCCTCGAGCAGGAGAGATTGCGAAATTCATTGGAATCTGCAGAGAAGAAATGCACAGATACCGGTGAAATTCTTTTCTTTGATTCTAATTTCTTTGTCCTTTGATGAAACTGATTTTCTTGGAGCTGAAGTAACACTTTGACATGGATTTATGTATTTTCCACAATCACAGAACCATATGTACTCCATGATAGTTACACTTCATGGAGTAAATATGGTATTATTGACAAAAGGAACTTGCATAATTTTTTCTGGTTAACCGTGTATGCAAAGGAAAACTCCCTCTTAAGTATGCACATTCATGACAAGATGTGTTCAGTGCTTGTCAAAGGTACCAGCACTCTTTACAATTTTAACACTGAATAGAAGAAGATAGTAGCAGTTTGTCAACTGGAACGTGTTTGATTGGTTTGAGGTTCAACAACCTCTAATTCACGTTAAATTGACTAACTTATGGACCCACTACCTTAAATTTGCATATGAATTTGCAAAATACAGAGCACCTTGATGTCTTGCTTTTAAAATAATTTTTGATGTAGAAATTGTTTCAAAATATAGCTAAACCACACATATATAAGTATACTGACATGCTTAGATGATTTTGAAGTGTTTATGAGATTATAGTTAGAAAATGGCCACTCGATATAACAATAGAGGATGGAAACAATTCAAAAGAATACATATCTATCTGTTGCTGTATCTTATTCTAGTCAATTCCCTTCATTGCTTTTGTATAATGGTAATTTAGAGTAGCTACCGTTTGAAAAAAAGTCTTTATCTTGTGTGATGGGAAGCTCCATCATCACATGCCAATAAACTTCATCGAATGATGCACAAGTGTCAAGTTGATTATGAAATAAAAGTGTTGTTGCAAGTTCTGTCACATTCGATAGTGGATCACTTATTGTGTGGATCATTTGTGACTATTGTATGCTTATTGACATAGATAAATTTGTATGTGTGTAGAGTTTGAGATGGAAAAGAAGCTGGGCGAGCTTAATGAAGTTCTTGCTCAATTAAGAAATGATAACTCTTCTTTACAAGAGAAACTCGCAAAAGAATCAGCAGAGAAAATGGTAAGGCTACTTTTTATGTAGTTGTCTAACTTAAAACATGTTTCACTAGCTGTCCATGACTTCTTACCCTAATTCTTCGTGGTTATGGCTATTAGGATGCAATTAATTGCCATATCAAAGAAAAGGAAGCAAGGATTGCTTCTGAAAAGGTACAGGGCTTGCTGTCAGAAGATCTTAAGAAAGCTGAACAAGAGAAATTGGCTGCTGATCACCAGGTAAGATCAAACTCTTTTAGTGAATTCTATTTGTCTTACACTGTCCAGTCAATTATGTTCTATCAGCCACTAATTTCGTTTTATTTGTTGCAAATGATGTAGATTGCTTCTCAGAAAGATATGTACAAGAGATTGCAAGAGTACAACACAAGTTTACAGCAGTACAACAGTAAACTTCAAACAGATTTGTCAACAGCCAATGAGTCACTAAAAAAAGTGGAAAAGGAGAAATTGGCAATTGTAGAAAACCTTAGTACGTTAAGGGGTCATTACAATACACTCCAAGAGCAACTCACTTCATCCAGAGTACTGTCTTTCTACTTTTCAAATTATATTTTGCTATTCATTTGCTCTTTGATGCATAGAATACCTAGCTTTTTTGTCATTCTTTTGGGAACTTGAATGTTACTACATGGTAGATGGTAGCAATATGAAGTCAATGCAATCCATGTGGATAGACTTTACTTCATTTTTTTTCGGTCCTCTTCTTGTTGCACAACAAACCAATAGTTAATGTATTGGAGCTAATATTCTATTTGGATGCATGCTTGTCCAACTTGGAAAAGAATACTAATATGCATGTACATTTTGTTGGGACTAGACTAGCTTCATTATTTTTTCCAGGCATGTATATTTTTATACGGCAGAATCTAGTGAAAAATCTGCACCTTTGCTGCTTTTTGTGAAGACATTTTCACTGTGTCAATGCCAGCTGCTAGAGATCATTAAAGAATTTTTTACCATTTTCTTTTCCTGAGCGGACCAAATAATTCTTATGAATGGGAACACGTTTTGAGCATATAATTGTTAGTGCCTCTAATTTTCTTATATCTTACAGGCTTCAGTGGATGAGGCTGTTAGGCTAAAGGAATCACTTGTCAATGAAGTCAAATGCCTTCGAGAAGAATTGCATGGGGTGAGAGAAGATCGTGATTGCCAGGTTTCAGAGGTTCAGGCCTTAACAGCTGACTTATTGAAATTTAGAGAAAAAACAGGCAAATCTTTCATGGAGCTGGATAACTTGACGATAAAGTCCAATGCTTTGCAGGTTTTTGGAAAACCATGTTTCCTATTTGGATTCTTACTTTTCTTTGAAAAGATATTGATGTAAGTTTTGCTTTATCTATTATAGGAAACATGTTCCTCTCAGCTGGAGCAAATACGAATTTTGCAGCACCAGCTTGCTGCTGCAAATGAAAAATTGAAGGTAATATTTTCTAATATATTTCTGAGTGGTGTTTCTCTATCAGTAGATCTTAGAAATTGATACTTGTTCTCTTTCCTTCAGATGGCTGATTTATCCAGTATAGAAACAAAGGCGCAGTTTGATGAGCAGAAGAGGACTATAGTTGAATTGCAAGAACGCTTAGAAAATGCAGAGCTTCAACTTAGTGAAGGAGAACAGCTAAGAAAAAAATTACATAACACCATCTTGGTAAGCATCTTCTTTAATAGCACATAAGATTTTGGTTAATAGCACATAAGCATCTTCTTTAATAACATATATGAGAGTTATGTACTAAGATTTTGGTTACTTCAGGAACTAAAAGGGAATATTAGGGTGTTTTGCCGAGTCCGTCCAATGTTGTCGGATGATGGTTCTGGAACAGAAACAGTCATTTCATATCCAACATCAACGGAAACTCTTGGTCGAGGGATTGAATTACTTCAAAGTGGTAAAGAATATTTTCTATAAGCTAGAGAAGATTTATTCAACATCCTGTTTGCTTGACGAGCCAAATCTAGCTGCATGTTGAATATTTTTCCTGGCTATAACTTTCTCTTTAAGCTTCTTTAGTTTGACTTGAATAAATATCTAATATTCATTCATCTTCTGACAAGGTGGACAAAAGTATCCATTTACATTTGACAAAGTCTTCTCTCATGAGGCTTCTCAGCAAGATGTTTTTGTTGAGATATCACAATTGGTCCAGAGCGCCCTCGATGGTTATAAGGTGATATTTCTGTGTAGTTTCTTTGATTATGCGGAGAAGAATTTTCTTGAAGCTTTTGAAAAAAAGATGCAGAATTTATCCTAACTGCACATTCTCCTAGTTTCTTTCTTTTACTTGATTTGTTGCAAATGGAGCTATGTTTGGCTGTCGTAAGTATTGTGCTTTAGTTCAATTAGGTAATTAAAAGTCATAAGCTGGAAAATAAATGAAATCTCATCTTAAGAGTAGTATTGCATTTAAAGAATTCCACTTAACTTCGCAGGTTTGTATATTTGCATATGGTCAAACAGGCTCAGGTAAAACCTATACCATGTTGGGTAAACCTGATGCTCCAAAACAGAAAGGGTTGATCCCACGTTCTTTGGAGCAAATATTTCAGACTAGCCAAGTTCTTTCAGCCCAAGGATGGAAGTATAAATTACAAGTAAATATCTGATTATTCTATATTCTTTTTCCTTTACATCTTTTTTGCAAATTGACTAATATGGAGGTGCAATTTAGGCTTCAATGTTGGAGATATACAACGAAACCATTCGTGATTTGCTGTTGCCAAATCGAAATAATTCCTTGGATATGACGCGTGGTGAAAGCGGTGTTAGTGGAAAACAGTACACAATCAAACATGACGCAAATGGAAATGCCTATGTACCTGATCTCACCATTGTTGATGTATGCAGTATCCAAGAAATTACCTTGCTTTTGGAGCAGGCTGCACAAAGCAGGTGAGTTTTTGTTGATTTAGACGCCAATGATGGTATTAGGCGGTGGCAAGAGATTTTCTACATCCTATGGTATTAGAATTTGTCATTTTTTTAGTTTAATGTGGTTCAACGAGTTTGATAGTTCATTTAACTTGCCCAAATTGTCGTTGTTTTGTCACCTTTTATACATGGCTTTTTATCTTCCAATGCCAAGTAAAATCAGTCTTTTGTTTCTTCAGGTCTGTGGGAAAGACACTAATGAATGAACAGTCATCAAGAAGTCACTCAGTTTTTACATTGCGGATATCTGGGTGAATGAGGTAGAAATAAGTTTGGTACTGTGTTGTTTTGTTCACCTATTATACTACACTATTATTGATATGGTTCTTTCGGCTGTACCACCAAAATTTTGATTTATGCACTTGTCTTCTAGAACACTGAACAACAAGTGCAAGGTGTGCTGAACCTTATTGATCTTGCTGGAAGTGAGCGGCTCTCAAGAAGTGGGGCAACGGGAGACAGGTTGAAAGAAACTCAGGTATGGTTGTATAGTAGTAGCTTTTACTATGGTGCTTCCTATTTTGCCTGATTGTTGCGCCTAATTCTTTGTTTCCCAATGACAATTAGGCAATCAATAAAAGTTTATCATGCCTCAGCGATGTTATATTCGCCTTAGCAAAGAGAGAGGACCATGTTCCCTTTAGAAACTCAAAGCTGACAACTCTTCTTCAGGTATATTTTCTTTCCCCGTTCTTCTCTTCATCATTTGGATCTCACTTGTACCTTAAAAAAAAAAAAAAAATGCAACAGCCCATCATGATAAATTGCTGTGTTGATATTGCATTGTCACAATACATATAAATTTCTTGTGATTTGATATATCTTAAGACTGTAAATTCTAATTATATGTCTGAATCAGCCATGTTTGGGTGGAGATTCCAAAACGTTGATGTTTGTTAACATCTCTCCTGAAACTTCTTCCGTTGGTGAGTCACTTTGTTCTCTTCGGTTCGCGGCCAGAGTAAATGCATGTGAAATTGGTGTTCCTCGCCGCCATACAGCCATACGTTCTGCAGATTCTCGATTGAGTTATGGCTGAATGCCATTAAACTTTTAGATGTGCCACATTGAAGAACTTGTAGTAGAAGAATTTGTATTTGAGGAATCTCATCTTCAATTCTCCCCAGGATAGGGGAGCATGGCTATGTTGTAATGTGTACGAAAGAAATCACATTGGGGCATTGGATGATGTTTTGAGAGAAACTGATTTATTCCTGATAAATCCTGATTAGGATACTTTGGTTGCCTCTCGCAACAGGACAATTGTGATGTATGAATATCATTTTAAGATTAAATATTCTTGATTGATTAGGTGACTTATTCGACTTGGAGTTGGTATGAGTCACATCAGAGATCGTTGGGTTGGTTTGGGACAAAATCAGTGATCCATATTCATGGTATTATGCATCACGTCATTATGAATTGCTGATGTTACTGTCGCATCCACAGAGTTTGCATTTGGATTAATGTGAAGGGAAAAGACGGTCAAGAGCTTTTGCCTCCTCTCTTCGTATAAAAAATACTAAGAACAACAATGTTTTGTATAGCAAGATCAATTTTTTGGAACTGATGTCCTAAATGATGTGCCAAACTTTCACGGGTTTATCGAATAAGATCTTTTGTATACTTACAGTTTGCCCGAACTTAATATGCGGATTGTATAAGCAGCTAGCGCAAAATAGGAAGTTGCAAGTCAGTTGGGTTGACTTTTGAGCAACTACACACGCACCTAACTCGTCAAAGCAGGAACCTTCATAGCTTCAACTGTTGAAAGCCTAAATCCATTAGACTAATAATGCCCAGAATAGAGTTGACTTTGGACATTGTCTAACAAAACACTCCGGGAACGATCTTCCTTGACCTGAAACCATTTCAAGATCAATTCGCCATCAGGGTCATATTCACGATTAGAAAATCACCAGTTAATCTGAGAACATTTAATGTGCAACCAATACTCACGATTTTACTATCAGCTCTGATATTATCAGGATCATATAGTCTTTCCTTTGCCAATTCGGATCACACTGCGTGTGAGTCTTGCTTGCAATCTGACAAAACCACCAGTGAGAAGCCATTCCAGACTGGTCTTAACGATCTGTCGACTTCTCCTGTGGCAAATGTGCCTCTTCAAGGCAGCTTTTACAAGAGTGTTGCCGGACAAGGCTCAAGCAAAGTTTATGGCGTTTTTCAATGTAGAGGCGATCTCTTAGTAATTGATTGTGCCAATTGCAGCAACAGTGCCACTGGAGAGGCACAGCATGAGTGCCCAAATAGCAAACAGGTCACCACATCTGGCATAGGTGAGGTTGATTTTCAAATTTGTTGACATACTTTTGCAAACTTAATGAAAGAAAAGGTAAACTTAGTAGGGACTAATAGAAGTTTTGTGAGATCAACTCTGAATTCTTACTCATTTCATTCTATATCCATATATTCACTCTCTTGCTTGAAGGTACTTCTCCCTCTTAAGTCTCGAGCCCCTGGCAATTTGAGTTGCATATCTTCTTCAGAAACATTTCGGTTCTACGATTTCACATGGTTTAATCGCTTTTGAGTTTTAGGTTTTAGTCTCCAAGATTTTCGATTGGGACACCAACATAATCCTTAGTAGTCCACGCTTCTTTTGTCTTTTCTTGAGAACTGATATATCAGTTAATTCATTCAATTGCGACTAAATTAGAAAATGTTTTCTGAAATGCAGTTGGTGTTTCCTAAGCTATTCACGTGAAAATTTCTTTGGAAAAGTCAATGGACTTTTGATGGGGTTGTTCAATGAAACTGACTATGAAATAAACAAGTCCGATTGTGCAAAGTGTTTCGACATTCAAATGGTGGCATTTTCTACTTCGATTGGGAACAAAAGAGGGTGGGAGATCTTTGGGTCTGGTTGCAACTTGATGTACTGTGATTATCAGTTCTATTCAAACATTGCCGATATTGCAAGTACAAATAGTAATGGCCCTTATTAATTAACCTTGAATTCGCTAAAGGTATCTGATATTAATGTAGTAACAACATACACAAAACTTTTTTACCATTCACACGAGTTTCTGGTGATTAAAGATGCTTTTCTCCCTTCTGATATTACTGTAGTCATTTTTTTGCTACTTTTCTTGATGGTTCGTTTGTCAACACTTATCGGTTGTAACATGGTAAAGAACGTTGCTTAGTGAAACTGGTAATCATGTCTACCAATTCTTGGCGGATGGGATGAACATAATTCATATTCAAGAAAAAAATTACGAGCAAAAACCGGTACTGACAACTCATTTCCTGTTATTCTGGTGAGCACTGTGATTTTTTAATTGGATAGGTCATAAGAACGCTAAAATGAGAAGGATTGAAGCTATAAGGAAGAAAATAAAAAAGTCTTAGATTCACCCAGAAGCATTCTAGTGTCGGAAAAAGGAAAAATCGATCTAAAAATATTATTAAATGCAGTAGCGGACATACAAAGATTCCTAGTCCTTTGAGGTTTACGAATCAGGATAAGGAAAGACGCACTTGCAAAGTCAAAAGAAGACAAAGCATAAGCAATATTGCGAGCTGACATTTTCCTTTTGTCATCTCCCTCAGCTATATGAAGAGCAACTGTTTTCAGCTTTTGCTATCAGAATATGAGGACCACTACACACATCAGTCTCTTAGAGGCCAGCTTACACCATTAGTTTCCAACATATTCGCACCATCATCTATCGAATATCATGCATGTTTAGCATTGAAACCTGTGACATGCCAAACTTCAACTTCTTTCATGCCACAAGCAAGTATTAAACTATCATGAGTTTGGATTCTTGATGTTTTGGACTGATGATATACACACATCTTAGTTTATAAGTAACAATGTGCAAGAGCCTTCAACACTATTGATAAAGTTGTTCTTCTGAGATTGGGGAAGGATGCAGACCTATCTAACTTATACTTTGGTCTTGAGAAATTGATATATGATACAACTTGAATAGGCAAAAAGAGGAGGCATAAGCAATTAGCAGTGTGAAAAGGTAATGTTTTAGTCAAGAAAGTGATTCTTTGTCAAGCTGTCAACATAAGATATTAGCTCAGCATCTTCTGCTGAAAGGAGTAGCTATTTTCTAATTTTTTTTTTTTTTTTGGGTAGGCTTTAGTGAATGAAAAACAGTTTTCTCTATCAATGAGTACCAAACTTTAGTACGAACAATGTCTATTGGAGACAAGATATTGAGGCAGGGCTGCAAAGAGCATGGTCCAAACCCTGACAATAGGCAAAAACGCCAACAAATTTTGGAGAGATGGCACAATTCTTATAAAAACCCAGACAGACAGATCTCAGGAAAGCCTGTCCAAGTGACCACACCTTCAGTTACTTCTAGTGTTTTATGGAAGAGCAAATGATTCTACTTTGTGTGCATGGAAACATCAAGCAGCAAAATAAACTCATAAAACACAGTCACTTTTGTTGAAGATAATGAAAAATTCAAACAAGCCACAAGGTTGAAGTGGGAAAGCAAACTAGAACCGTTTGGATTAGACAAATCTGCTGATAAATTGATCAACATTTGTCACTGTGAATTGTATTGAATGATCTTTCAGTGATATTCCTGAAAAAGATATCATCAGGCGACTGGAAGCTCAAACTTGAAGAAAGCATACCGAAAGAAAAAGTGCAGAGCAGGTGCAATCCATATACTATATGTAGCTTCACCAAAAACCTTGATCATGTTGTTACTCCACTGTACCGTAAGTTCTAATCAACCATAAATTCAGATGCAATTGATCAAACTACATGGTTAGGCCTTCTATTCCATGCCTTTTGCTCCTTAGTTTCTTGCGCAACCACCATGAGATTGAGTCCATTCTGATCCACATCCATAGCAAAACTGAAACTGGCACCTGTAATTGCAAGCCAACATGGAACAACTGTTCATTTACCATAAAAATTGAGGACCCACAATATGGTAACTGCCCATAGAATAATGATTTCTATTCTTAAAACTATATAGCCCACAACAGAACAATTGAAACATTCCCAGAATTAGATACCACTAACTCTGCTGCAGGATTTATAATGAAACACTAACCCGCAGAATAATCAGTACCAAATTAAGCAAAGTGGCCACAGTGATTCTAATAGAAAGACGGTGCTTGATGATATATCAAACATCTCATGCCTGATTATCAAACTACAGACTGAACATTGCCTAGTCATGAAGCTTTCACACTCTGTATCCAAAAGCATTTTAACCAATACAATTTGATGAAATACGCTGAGACCTTGCACTGGAACTACATTATCAGTGTTCATTTGCCTTTTTAAGTCATTTCAATTTTGAAAGCCACAATCAAATACAATTCCTCTGAAAAATGGAGGATCCCTGTTATCTCCATTTCATCAATCACGCACAAGCAACAGCTCTGTGACATCTATAGGTTTTCAGAAAAATCTCAACCAAGAAGCTATATACTGTGGCAAGCTTCTTGATATTTCTAGATAAATAATTCGCTACTCCAGTGATTATTTTTCCAGGGAACGTATCACAAACCTGCAAATGATGTGAGGACAACCCTGAGTCCTCTCCACGTAAAATTTGCATTTGGGGCATCTCCCCCATTTCTTCTCCTTAGCAAGCTCCCTCACAATGAGATCCTCCCTCCCTCTCTCATCCTCATTCAGCGACTGGAACTCCTCGCACGACACGCCGGCGTGCCACGGCACGGAACACTCGGCACAGAACAGCCTATGGCAATATGGGCACTCACACTCCCTAATCACCTTCCCATCATCACAGTCCTTGATCAGAAGGGCCGAGCAGTTCTTGAAAGGGCAATAGAACTTCTCCAACTCGGGAAACGTCGCCTCGCACATCGATTTCTCCCACACGGAGAGAACATTCTCAGGGAGTATTTGCCTGCAGGAATCAATTTCTAGGACGCCCTCACAATCCAATCCCGGGCATTTGATGGTGGTCACGTTGTCCAGGACTTTGGTCTCCACATGCCTGCTTATGCAGAGAGAGCAAAAGGCGTGAGAACACGCGGTCCTGATCCTGAACATCTCTTCAGCCTCTTTTCTCTCCGCACAAATCTCACAGAAGCTCTCTGACGACTCACCACCATCTTCTCCACCACCCATCTCAACCGGGTCTATGATTTTCACTTGACCTGGGTTAAAATTCGCCTCAGTCACGACCACTAAAGAACTAGAAGACCCAGTATCTCTTTTTGCAGGATTCATGCTCATCACACAGGAGAGTTCTAAAACCTCCTGAAACTGCAGCTCCTGGGCATATTCAGGGTCCGACACTTGAGGAGTCACCGTCTTCTGATGCCGATGGTCTTCGCTTTCGTCGAACAGCGATGACAATAAGAGATCGTCTTGCGAGAGAAGATCAAACGCTGCTCCATATCCCATGCTATACTACTCCTAATGGACTGTATTTATGGCAACACTCGTTTCAAGTTTCCTACCTTAAAATGTCCTGGTTTTGCGGCTTCTTTTTTGTCTTTTGAAGGTCGGTTTATTTGCTTCTGTATCTAAAGATGCAGTGTACCGTGCATCAAATCTTATGGGAGAAGCTGCTCTCTTTCCTTTGACTGGGACTTTAACTCCTTGAAGTTCTTTCTTCTTCAAAATATAATTTTCTTGGATAGTGCTATCATTTTTTTTTTTTTTGAAAAAGGGGTTTTCCTACTTCGCTAGCTTTACTTGGGTCACGTCAAGAAACTATTCATTGGCGGTGTTGAGAACTAAAATAAAGAAAGTGATCAAAAGATAAATATGCCGGCAAAAGAAAAGCGAAAAAAAAAAAAAATTCGCTTTAGGGAAATAGTTTTATATGGTGTCAATTTTAAAAGAAAAAGGAAAATCAATTTTGAAAAAGATCTCGAGAAGGAAAATCTCACGGTTAAACTTCTCCATGATCTTGACAATCTAAGGTCGGATTTTATTGAATATTGAAATGATTTGATGATTTGATCTAGATATCGTCCTGTTTTTGTTTAATAATTACCTAAATTCTTATAAGAAAATAGCTACACCACACCTCATTTTTTACCCAATAACCACTTTCACACCTCTACCATTACAAATATCATGTACATATCTGAATTTTACTTTTGAAGGCCACTTTTGCACCTTTGCATTAATTAAACCCTAGTCCCTATGTCCATCCCAAATCCGAAATTCTCACGCTCACCCATTGTAACACTCAAAACCAATTTAAAAACCAAATTACCAAAACCCTGTATAAAATGCTAAAATGAGTATGCAAGAAGAGAAATTTGGTTTTTTTTCATTGTGGGGTTTTACTTAGAGGTATGTGAATAATATTCATTCAGATAGAGGTATGTAAGTAGCTATTGGGGCAAAAGTGAGATTTGTTTGAATAAATTTGTGTTTTTAAACCTTTATCTATCTCATTTAAGCCTTTTCGTCCTTTTAGGGCGTGCATAGTTGTGTTTTATTTTTTGTTCATGAACATATTTTCTATTTTTTTTATTCCCGAGAACAAAAAAAGAATAGATTCACGTTTGTTTGCGTTTTTGTTTCAAATTTATTTTTTTTTTGTTCCCAAGAACAAATTTGGAATATAAATAAGAAAAAAAAAACTTGTTTCTGGAACAATTTGAAGAAACACTTTTTCTTTTCTTTTTCTTTACTTCTTCTTTTTTCTTTGGCTGGTCGCCGATCTCAACCATGACCAGCGATCGGTTGTCGAGGGGAGCATCACCGGCCCTCGGTGAGGCCGCCTTGAGGGCTAGAGGGCCGCGACCTCGTGGGCTAGGCATCGCCGGCCCTCATCGGCCGGTTGTTGGCCATGGCCGAGGCCGACGACCGGCCAAAAGAAGAAAAAAATAAAAAAGAAAAAAGAAACAAAAAAGAACATAGATTTATCAAATGTTTTTCTGTTCTTTTTTATTCCCAGAACAAGTTATATCAAACGTGTTTCTATTCTTTTTTTTATTCCCCGGAACAGAAATAGTTTTTTCTATTTCTGTTTCCGAAACAATTTTTGAACAGAAATACAAACAAACGCATCCTTACTTACTTTGCACAGTGAAGAGAAAAAAGAAAAAAAATTAAAATGATAATCACTCACATACAATTAGAGACGCATATGTTTTGACGTAGCACAATAGAACCATAACACAGCTACATCTGTACTAAACATAGTAAATATTAAAAAAAAAAAAAGGTTGAGATTTCATGATTTTGGAGTTGACACCCCACCCTGATTTTTTCCTATGGGTATGGCATCATGTACATGTCAATTTTTGCTCAGTAAAAGATTACACTCATGTTCTTTTTTATTTGATTTAATTCGTGACTTCATATAGTTGTCTCGCTCGAAGTGGTGATGATTATGTAGTCATTCTCAAGTCTCATGAACAAGCCATGTTTGAGTAATTCCCAGGCCTAAGAGAAACTTAAACTGGTAAAAAAAAAAAATAATTGAGAATTTGTGTATCGGGTAACTCGTGATTTGAGGTTGGATTCACTTAATGTAACTATTTTGATTTGTCTTCAAAAAGTAATACCTTACAAAATCTTCTTGTATCAACATACATATAAAAGATATGCCTTTTGACTAAATCGAAATCTAAGAGTATCTATAGGATGATTCGATTTGATTTGTGACTCATTTTCAACTCAAACTATAACAATTTCGATTTTCAATTGGAAAAACGTGATTTTTTTATTAGTTTGTTTTGTTATTGGTTGGATTGAAGAAATAGTAGCTTTAAGCCTACCCAACAATTATGCAAGAAAACAAACTGATTTAAAGTTTATGTTGAAAAAGGAACAATTATGCAAGACACTCAATGTCTATATAATCGGAGGAAGCCCCTTTCATTTTCCTATACCACGCCAGGTATTTTATTGGGGAAGGCGTCGCGGAAATCTAAGATGGGATCCTAACCCCCCGAAGGGAGTTGTCGTGGAGAGCCATGTGAGATCAACCCCTTTTCATCCAAAAGGGAATCCATTGAAACGGGAAACCTTTTAAGGTCTTGCTTAGGACCACTCCAAGTATATATTTAAAAGAACAAAGAAGACGCACCTTCATCCATAACAATTATTTAAATCCAAACATTAAGTAGAGGATGATGTACTTTTTGATTCATCGAGAGAGGAGGCTCCAGATAGAGAAAATAGTAGTTTATCTTTTCTCAGAAAATAAATGCTCCTATGACAAGCTAATTAAAGAAAAAAAAATAGAAATGAAGTAAATTTGATTGATCAATACGACAATTTTAAGGAAAGAAGTAGTCCCATTAAATGGGACGGGAAGTTGACGAATTCAGTTCATGAAATTTACAGGTATAAGAAAAAGGGCAAATGCTTGACTAGACCCGAATTAATTGATTGAGGAATTAATAAATTCTTGAGGATCTACATCGATTCTTTGAAGATGTGGTGGTTAATGGATCAAGGTTGTTGATCATATATATATATATTTTATTCTTTCACGTATTGCATCTATTCATCTAGAAATTACGAGAAGAGATGCGATTATGGCATGATACAATTGGAGAATTTTTTTTTTTCTGATCCCTAATTAACCACGACTGAACCAACAAAAATGCGGCGCCAAAATGTCAACATGTCAGTTTGTAATGTGTGTTGGCACACAAAATCAATGAACTTGTGGACTACCGATGACACGAAACTGCCTAGACATTAAAATTTGACCAAGGTTTAACCGCAGCCGGGCAGCCGCAGGGCCTGGACATGTGACATGAATCCTCATGTCTATAATCAGACCTATTGACAAAACTCGACAAGTACTCGGCCCCAAAAAACCACTCTAGCTCGATTATGGCCCAACACGAATTTTGCAAGAGCGGACTGTTCTTGTCTTTTACCCAAGTAGCGTGAGGCATGACCTTTTTTACGAGAATCCTTCGCTTACGCACTAGTGGATTTGATCCCAAGCCAATGAAGCCATGCGCTCAATAATTTAGGAGAAGAATACCTCAAGTATCAAAACTTGATACGGGTAGATATATAAGTGCCAAAACTTTTAAAATGTATACTTTTCTTTTGGTTGGTTTAAAATGTATATTTAAGTGTCTTTTTTTTTTTTTATAAAAAAAATTGGACACTTAAATACCAACTCCAATGAGATTTGCTAGAAATTTGATATGGTGTTATTTTAATAATTAAATTGGTCTACGTGATTTGTTAGAATATCCACTTAGCAATCTTTGTCCCAAAATGACATCGATTTGCCCCCAAATTTGATTTTTAATATAAATATTAATTAAATTAAATTAAAAAAGTAACAAATCAGCTAGTGCCTCCATGGTCCTCGCTGCCACTGCCCCATCATCACTAGAAAGGGCTGGCGAGAGTGGGGTAAGGGTTGGTTGGGGTTGTTGGCTCTCGACCAGTGGCTGATGACCTTGGCTAACCACAAGTGGGGTCCTAAATGCCCTCGCCCAGATATGGGACATGGGATCACGACCCTTCCTTAGGTGGGGCGAGGGTGGCCCTCACCTAGATCAGGGTAAGGGTTGGTGACCCTCGCTTGATTTGGGAGAAGGCCGCGACCCCTTGCTCCAAATCTGGGCGAGGGCCTATAGGTCCTCGCCTGCTATTGACTAGGGTTGCCAGCAACTAGCCAAGCTGTGGGCCTATCCTCACCCCATCATCGCTAGCCCTTTTTGGCAATGGGCGGGGGCTGATGGCGAGGGTCGTGGAGGCCCTTGCTGATTTGCTACCTTTTTTTTCCTTTTTGTTTTAAAATTTAGTTTTTGCAATTTAATTAAATTAATATTTATATTAAAAATAAAATTTGGACCAAAATGATATCGTTTTGAGCTTATCTAGTCATGTGGATAAATTTTAAAGAAATGCCACATCATTAAAAATTCTTGTTGGAAAATATTACATTAGTTATTTGGCCAGAAATTCTCATCATTAACACTTACGTGTTTATTTTTCCTTTGATTTTGGCACTTAAGTGTTCTTTTTGGAAGTTTTGACAATTATATGTTTACCTGTGTCAAATTTTGGCATTTAGGATGTTCTTCATCCTTATAATCTAGAGGAAGAATTAAATCATGAATATGTAATTCTGGTGATATGAAAACCACAACAAACACAAAAATTAATGTGTAGGGCTCTCTAATCTCCTGTTTTTCAAGGCTACCATGAATACGACTTGGTCACAAAAGCCTCGTTTTTTAAGAACTGATTCGATTTGCTTCGTGATTTGTCGACCTCAAACACCCTCGAACTCTAATCTTGCTTAGATGACATATCAGATTCAATGACAGTATGCATGAAGAATGGAGGTTGCCACAGCACTTGCGAGAGTGATGGAATGGCTGTTAAGCATGAGAAGAGGCCATTATCGGCCGCTTAGCCACGTTTTCTTGGATGCATAGTTGCGTAGCAGACCAATGTAGATGCACCTCGCGATTTTATTACTCAAACCAGAAGTTACAAAGGCATTTATGATGTCTGATATTGCTCCTTCCCTACAATTCTTCCAAAGCTGCAAACACTTGACATACATTGAGCAGATTGATCTCCGCAACATTATGCTAAATGAGAAGGTATGTTCTTATACTCACATAGCCTATGGGGATCTACACAGTTAGATAAAATCACATTTTACGGGGATTTGATTCAGGAATGACAATCTAAGAGCAATGCCCATTGTTATCTTGTGACACCGATTCCAGTTGAGATCTACACACTTCAGGGGATGTACACATTTTGGTAAAATCGCCTTCTATAAGAAGTCCCTTAATCATTTCGTGGGGATTTGATTTCAGGAATGACAACTCAAGAAATATACCAAAGATGAACTCATCGAGGCTCGAATTGAGCACAAACTCGCAAATGAGAAGTCAGTTGACTCCTTCCAAACAGAAACCTTGGAGCTTGACCAAGCTCCTATGTAGCAGCCTAGCTATTAACATGACTTTGTTCTTGAAATCTCCTTCCCCTTGGCCAGAATTTGACATAAATGAAGGGTTCAATCCAACTGGCTATTAACCACAAAAGATAAAAGTTTAGGGTTCAGGTACGAAGTCTTTAAGATGCAAGTTTTTTTGCTTTTAAGATGATACATTCGTTTAAGAGAGGCTATAGATCCAACATTTGATCATACATGGCAAAGGCAAAGAAGCTCGCTTAGAAAGTTTTACTTGGAGATAGTTAGGGTGCACATGATAACTATTTTATTTTTGATTAGAACTATTTTTTTTTTTGTTTCGGAATGGGTTTGGAACATAAATCCCTTCGGTAACACAATTTCATTTTTCTATTTTTGAAACAAATTTTTAGTACAAAAATAGGTTTAGAACATAAATGAGTAGTAAAAATTTTGTACTTCTTTTTTCTGAACTATAAATGAGAAATAAAAACTTTTATCATCACTCGCCTTTGCTATTAGTCAGTTGCTTCTCTACTCTTGCTCACCATTTGCCACCATTGATCACCCTTTGCTACCGGTGGCTGGCCGCCCATCTGCCGGCCCCTGTCCGTTGACCGCTTGTTGCTGACCTTTGGTCACCACCACTATTTAAGAGGGGAAAATTTTTGTGTCGTTATCAAATGAGTTTTTATTTTGAGAACAAAAAAATTTGTGTCATTACCAAATCCGTATTTTTCTCAGAAACTCGTATGGGAATAGAAATAAAAAAACCTATTTATAGAATACAAATTGATTTCTACAACGTGATGGTTATCATTTGCGCCTAAGTTAGTTACTGATGTGAGAAGCTTCCTCTTCTCTACAATATATATTGAAACTTACGCTCATACAAAGTAAAAATCCCTATAGATTTGAAAGTATATGATGTCTAGGTGTAAGTGCATCAAGAGTTCCCGTTTGACATCCCGAATTCCACTTAGCTTCTGTTGCAAACTCCTATTTCAGGATTTTCCTCCCAAATCTTTACGAAGCCGCACGTACCTTCAGTAAATCAACCTCAACAACGCTAAGTAAACACATCACCGACTGTGCATGTAATCCACTGCTTCTGCTAGAGATAAAAAAAGCTAACACTGATAGATCAGTATTTTACTATGGAATGATGTATACCGTATAGCTAATCCCGTTGATATATATAGATGGTCGAAAACGCATGACTTTAGAGGTGGCTGCCACAGAGTTGCATTTTGTCCCGTGTGTCACTCAGGTTCTCGTTGTGCACAGATATCGGTCAATGTTTAATGCTAGTGATATCATTCAATCACATATTTCGTATTGATGATCGCCACCACACACAATGAACACATGTTAACACAAATGATCCGGTTATATATTTAAAATATGATATACATTTACACAAAGGTTAGATTGGGGTGAATGGCTTATAGTAATGATTTTGGCCCAAATACAGTACAAGTGTCAAAATTTGACACGGGAGGACACTTAAGTGCCAAAATTTCAAAATGTAAACTTAAGTGTCACTCTCTTTAAGTACCAACTCCGAAGATCTAATGTGGCTCTCCGGAAAGCTGAGTCATCAAAGAAGGGCCAAAATGATGTCGTTTTGCCTCTTTTTGATTTTTTTTTTTAAAACTTGCAGTCAGTTCAATGAAGGCCCTCCCCAAATCCGACAAGGGTCGCCGGCCTCACCTAGTTGAGCTAAGGGCCTCTGACCACTGGCTAAGGCCTAATGACCTCGGTCGACCCTTCCCCCACTATCACCGGCCCTTCTCGATGAGGGTGGGGAGGCCGCGGCGAGGATTTGCATAGCCTTTGCCAAATTGCAATCTTCTTCTTGCTTTATTTATTTATTTAAAAGTAATATGATTTAGTTTTAAATTAAATTTAATAAATATTTATATTAAAATTCAAATTTGAGGCAAAACGACATTAGTTTTGGCTTATCTAGCCACATTAGTATGCAAACAATATTGTTTTGTACTTTTCTTGTTGGAAAAATGCTACATCAGCATTTTGGATAGATTTTCTTACCATTGTAACTTAACTGATCCATTTTATTTAGATTTTGACATTAAGAAGTGTCTTCCCGTGCTAAGTTTTGACACTCCAGGTATTTGCACTCTTAACGATTTCTTCCAAAATCATAGTCTAGGTTCGTCATATATTCATATTTTCTCAACCATGGCTAAATCGATCTTTCTTCTCCTCATCGATTCTCTCCCTTGGTCACTTCCTCAATTTCAAGAAGATTCGATTCGCTCTGATTGTCGAATGAAGCATAACACATAAATCAATCTCTTTTCAGTCTCTTAAGATAAGCTTGGTCAGATAAAATGCGTCCACTAGCCAATGCTCTAGAATGCAAATGAGCTTTACGTGTACTCCACCATGCAATTTCATGCAAGACAAGGCTTAGTCTATTTGACCAAATCTATTTCTTAAGCATGAAGTAGCACTTCTGAACATGTGACTTTTTCATTTTGAATAACTGATGCCACCTCGGGATAGGATTTTATTGTTTACTTCTAAGTCCCGTCGGATACGCGCTTTGATTTTTTTTTTTTTTTAGCACTAAACATGTGGGATATTCATGTTATATAATGGTTGACATATAGTTTCAATATTTGCAAAATTCTAATAATATTTTGAAATTTGCATAATATTTTACAATTCAAAGGGACAGTGAAAAATGTAGTTTCTAATGATAAACTCCATCCGGAGGATGATCTTTTGCTGTTCTAATACTTCTATATAACTCTTGCAGGATGGTCATTGTTTTTCGTGTCTGCTTATAATTCTGTTAGTCTCCAAAAGAGAATATGTTGGAATTATTACATCATTGTTGCAGGGAAAAAACAAAAGAAACAAAAAAAAACATTGGTAATTATTGATTTTTCACCACTTATTGGTCACATCTTCCTCGCCGATGCGATCAACATAATTCACATGTAAGGAAAAATTCAAGAGTTAAAGGCAGAACTACAACTGCGACAAGCGGGTTTTTAAACAAATAAAAGAAATATATGACTAGTTGCCAGTCTCGCTCAAGCTCAAAGCCTTCGGTCCACTCCATCCTCAGCCCATATATAAGCTTTCTTCTTTCTGGTCGTGCAGAACCCGGTGGTGAAAAAGAAGAGAGAAAAAAACCAAAGAAAGAAGAGGAATGGGTTTCACGCATGCACGCTTTGGAGACCTCAATGACTCAAATTAACGCTGTTTCGTAGCGCCCAATAGGGATTTGTGCTCTTTGTTAGTCTAATTGGAGAAATTTTCGAAGTTAAGCCATAAATTCGGATTCATTTGGATTCCAAGTTTCTGGGTCCAATCGAGGACTTGGTTGGTTAGGAACTTATGTCGAATGATAGATTTGGTTACAGTGGAGCTGAGGGATTTTATAGAATTTGAGTTATCATTTGGCCAGAATGAAATTTTAAAGTTTTGTGTAATGATCTTTCTCACGCCATATCTCTCTATCAAACTCCAATTCAAGTATGCAAAGTATCAAAAGATTGCCTTTCCAAGTACTAAAATATCCTAAACTTCATTGACTCAAGAGATGGCCAAAGACGAGCAAAAGATAGCCAAAAATACAAATTCGGAACTGGGCAGCAATGGGTGCAAAACTTTATAAATTCATTTTGACCAAATCATAACTCAAATCCACTTCAGTAAAATCACATGACTCCACAGTACCCCAATCTATCATTTCCACATAATTTCACAACAAAATAACTCCTAGATTGGAGTCAGAAACTTAGAATTCACATGGATCTGAATGCAGGGCTCAACTCTGAAAATTCATTCGATGAGATGAACAAAGAGTATGAATCCTTACTGAGCACTACGAAATTGCATTAATCTGACTCGTTGAAGTCTCCAAAGCGTGTATTTGTAAAACCCCCTTGCCTTCTTTCTTTGGTTTCTCTCTCTGATTTGCACATTGAAAAAGAAAGCTTTATATGTGGGATGAATATGGAGTGGAGGCCTTAGGCTTAATTGAGATTTCCAATTGGGCTTGTTTTCCGTTAATTCATTTAAGCCCACTTGGTTCAAGAACCACAACTCAGATCCTGTTAGAGAGCACTGTGATTCCTAACTTGTATCGGTCATGATAGTGCTAAAATGAAAGAGATTGGAGGAGAAAAAGAAAAGTCTCAGCTTCACCCTTAAGCGTTCTAGTGTCGGAAAAGGAAAAAAGCGATCTCAACAAGAAAGTTACATGGAAAAGATTCCTAGTCCTTGGAAATTCATGAATCATGACATGGAAAGATAGACGCTCTTACTTACAATGCTGGAACACGACAAAGCACAAGCAATGTCCGTGACCACACCTTTTGCTTTTTATCACGTTCCTCAACTTTATGAAGAGCACTTGTTTTTAGCTCATGTCATCAAGACATGAAGACCACTACACATCATTCTCTCAAAGGACAGGGTATACCATTTGTTTCTAAAATACATGTATCTTCATCTGTCAAATATCACAAGCGTTTAGCATTGAACCTGCGAAACTAGAGCAAAATTTCAACATCTTGCCTACCTCCTTCGAATATTAAAGTATGTTTAGTTTGGATTCTTCATGTTCTTGACTGATGATAAACATATATCCGAGTTTATAAGCAATTTTGTGTGAGTACCTTGTAATGCAGTATCGGCAAAGTTGTTCTTCTGAGATAGGGGAAGAATGAAAACCCATCTAACTGATGCTCTTTCTGGTCTACCTTGGTCTTGAGATATAGGAACATGATGCAAATTTGACTAGGCGAAAAGAGGAGGCATAAGCAATTGCCAGTGTGAAATGGTAATATTAGAGTTCACTTTTTTTGCCTAGTAGTCAACAGATGGCATAAGCTCAGCAACTTCAGCTGAGAGGTATTTGCTCACTTAAAACCAGTAAAAACAATGTGCACTGGAGACAAGATGTTGAGGCGGGGTCGAAAAGACTCTGGTTCAAACCCTGACCAGGAAATTAGGATCAACGAGTTTCGGAGAGAGAGCACAATTCTTATGTATAGGCAGACGCAATGGCAGATCTTAGGAATGCTGGCGAGGTGTCCACACTCCCAGTCACTTCTGCTGCTTCACGGAAGAACAAATAATTCTACTTTGTGCTTATAGAAGCATTTTAAGCAACAAAATAAACTCTTAAAAAGCATAAGGCACAGTTAATTTTTTTGTTATTACAGAGAAATTCAAACAAGCCACGAGATTGAAATGGGAAAGCATTCTAGAACCAAATGGAAGTGACACATCCGCTGCGAAATTGATCAATATTTGCCACAGTGACTTGTATTGAATGATCTTCAGTGAAATTCTTGAAAAAGAGATGGACAGGCGACTGGAAGATCAAACATGAACAAAGCACACCAGAAAATAACATAGAGCACGTTTAATCCGTAGACTATATATTGCTTCACCAGAAAACCTCGATCACATTGTTACTACACTGTATAACAAGCTTTTATCAACGGTAAATTCAGATGCAATTGATCATATACATGTTTAGGCCTTCTTTCCTGTACCTTTTGCTCCTTAGTTTCTTTCACAACCACCATGATTTTTAGTCCATTCTGATCCACATCCATAACAAAACTGAAACTGGCACCTGCAATTGCAAGCCCAAGGAACAACCGTTCATTTACCACAATAATTTGACAACCTATATTCTGATGATTGCCATCATATATTGACTCCCATTCTTAAAACCATTTGACACAAAAACAGTAGAAGAGTAGGAAGAATGGAACATTAAAAAAAGTAGGCACCGCTAACTTTGCGTGGGATTCAAAATAAAGCACTAATCAGAGCGAGTTTCAGTACTAGTGATCAACAGGATTAAGCAAAGTGGTCACAGTGCTTCTAAGAGAGAGACGGTGTACCTTTATGTATCACTGATAAGGCTATATCAAACATTTTACGGTTAATTATAAGACTACATACAGAATTGCCTAATCATGAAGCTTTGACACTCCGTATTTAACCACTACAATATAATGAAATACACTGAGACCTTGTACTTGAATTTCATTATCATGTGTTCATTTGCCATGTGATTAAGAGCCACAATCAATAACAGTTCCTCTAAAAAATGGAGGATCCCCTGTAATTTCTATTTCATTATTACACATGAGCAACGACTCCACGGCTTCTATAGGTTTTCAGAAAAATCTCAACAAAGAAGCTATTCTTTTCAAGCTTCTTGATTTTTTCTTGATAAATAATTCGTTACCAAGTGAATATTTTCAGTGAACGTATTACAAACCTGCAGGTGATGTGAGCACAACCCTGCGTCCTCTCCACATAAAATTTGCAGTTGGGGCATCTCTTCCATTTCTTCTCCTTCGCAAGCTCCCTCACCATGAGATCCTCGCTCCCTCTCTCATCCTCATTCAGTGAACGAAACTCCTCGCACGACATGCCAGCGTGCCATGGCACGGAGCACTCGGCGCAGAATAACCTATGGCAATATGGGCACTCACACTCCCTAATCACCTGCCCATCATCATTGTCCTTGATCAAAAGGGCCGAGCAGTTATTGAAAGGGCAATAGAAGCTTTGCGACTCGAGAAGCATCACCTCGTGCAGTGATTTCTCCCACATGTAGAGAACATTCTCGGGGAGGATTTGCCTGCAGGAATCAATCTGTAGGACACCCTCACACTCCAAACCTGGGCATTTGATGGTGGTGACATTGTCCAGGACTTTGGTCTCCACATGCCTGCTTATGCAGAGAGAGCAAAAGGTGTGAGAGCACATGGTCCTGATCCTGAACATCTCTTTGGCCTCTTTTCTCGCTGCACAGATCTCACAGAAGCTCTCTGACGAGTCACCATCATCTTTTTGAACACCCATCTCAACCGGGTCTATGATTTGCACTTGATTTGGGTTTGGATTTGCCTCAGTTACATCCACTGAAGAAGAAGAAGACCCAGTAGTTGTTTCTGAAGGTTTTATATTCATCTCACGGGAGACTTCTAAAACCTCCTGAAACTGCAACTCCTGAGCAAATTCAGGATCTGTAACTTCAGGAGCGGTCTTCTTCTTTTTCCGATCATCTTCACGTTCGCCAACCAGGGATGACAAGAGGAGATCATCTTGCGAGAGAAGATCAACGTGCCGCTTCATCTTTTAAGTTTCTTTTCTTTGAATGTGCTTGTTTTGTGGTTTGTTCGTCTTTTGAAGGTCACTTCTGTTTGTTTTTATATCTAAAAAAGCAGTGTACTGTGCATGACACCTTAGTAGAGAAGTTGCTTCCTATGATTGGGACTTTAATTTGTTCTTCAGGAGGTTTTTTTTTTAAATTTTTTTAAATTAATTTTATTATTTTTGTAAGAAAATATTTTTACTACGCTAGTTTTACTCGGGTCAAGATTAGCGGTAATGAAAACAAGGTCCAAGAAAGTGATAAAAGATAAATATGTTGGCAAAAAAAACAAAAAAAAGGAAAAAAGAAAAAAAGTCTCTTAATTGAACATGGTTTATAATAAGCTTTTATATGGGGTGTTAGGTCCTGAGTATGATCTTAAATTGCTTTGCGAAATTTGAGAGTTCCTTTGGGGAAGGGGAAGAAAATATATTTTCCCCAATTGTGAGTTAAGGTGCTTGTGCACTGATACATTAAAAGAAGAAATGCAATCCTATAGGCCCATTGGAATTATCCAGTAGGTAGGGTGGCCCTCAACGGGGCTCTCGGGCTCCTATTTAGTGGTGAGGTAAATCTTAACCACAACTAAGGATCCACAAAACACCTGTGGTTAATGTTTTTTTTTTTTTTGATGACCCTGGAACTACTATACAGCCTGCAGTTGGCGGCGCAAACCAGGGAGAGCATTAGCGACTATGGTTAATGTTAAGGTTCTCTAAGAAAGGAAAATGAATTTTGAATTAAAACTCGAGAAGGAAAGAAATTTGGCCCATATTTTGAAATATATGAAATGATTATTTCATCGATGTACTTATAGTTATTTTATTTTGAACTAATCATTCATGAGTTAATTAATCTATTGGGTGAGGCTGTAAATGGTTAAAATGCGAAAGATGAGAATTTGATTAGAGATAGACCACTCGATTATAAGGATCGACAATGGTCAATACTACACTATTATAAGTCAATTAGCAAATGGTTATAAATCGATTTGACGGAAATACGTAGTCGGTTTGTTCGTGGGTTGTTCTGCATGATTATGATATTCACGTTGAACGACGGTAAACCGATTTTTCTATTGATCTTATATTCAAGGAACGTAATTGAACCCTTGCGATTGCATCACAATTGTAAGTAAACCGCGCGAAAATCCCCAAAAGCCACCCGATAGTTTTGGTCGTAACTATAGTCGTGTTTGATCAATTTTTAATCATGAAATTTTATCCGATTTCGAGTATCAAATTTTCGAGGGTTTCAAAACTAATATATTAGACATCGCCTCATCGTCGGTTAAATTATCGGATGGAAATTTGAGACCGGAAAAGGAAAAACCAGACCCAGTGGCAAAATTGCAATTTGTTGACCAAATTTTGGCTTTAAAGATAAAAGGAAATAAAAAGAAAAAGAGGGGACAAAATACTTGGTAGAGAGGATTTTTAGGAAGATTTGGTGAAGAGAATGATGAAAATTTGGGAAAATGTTAAGATTTTTAGAGAAAAATCTCTCTCTCTCCCTTCCCCTCACGCCATCTGCCTTTTGCAGATCATCCCTCCCCCATTTTTCCGCACCCTCCTCTCCTCTCCTCTCTTTCTCCTCCTCCCCATCTCCTTCCCCATTTTCGTTTTCCCCAATCTTCCTTTTCTTACCGCTGCCTACACCACCCTCACCCGTACTCACCACCATCCTCATCCACCATTTTCACCGCCACCTCCACCATCACTTGCCACCCACCACCACCACACCACTCCATCACCACCACCACGCCATCTTGTCACTGCCGTCCCTCCACCGCAAGCCACCACCACCTCCGTCTTCACCCAAACCGAGCCCAAGGAAGCCATGGACTTGGAGGAGCCGCCACCGCTGTGTTGCCTTACTGGTCACACCACCAAACCAACACCGCCGGTTCACCACTACTCAAACTAACCCAAGCTTGGGGGTGGATTTTTGAGGAGTCACTGCTGCCGTGCCCTAGTGCCGCCGTTGGGCCACAAGCCTCGTGTTTTCATCGGCCTCGCTGGAAACCCATAAGTTGACTTCCTAATCATAAATTGGGGTGTTAATTACGTTTATGAGTAGATTAGTTAAGGATAATGGCGATTGATATTAGTTAACTTTAGTTTAGCCTTAATTGCGATTAAGGACATTATATTAAATTTAAGTGTGATTAGTTTAAGTAGTCATGACTAAATTAATTACTGTAGTTAGATTAATTAATTGTGTTTATTATTTTTTAATTAATCGTTGTTGACACTTAGGTTCCGTTTGTTTCACGGCAAATGACTTCCAGGAAAACGTTTTCCGAATTTTCTTGTGTTCGTTTCACGGAAAACAAACTACTCAAGGAAAATGTTTTTCATAATTGGAAAAAACAACATTCAAAGATGAGGAAAATGTTTTTCACTTTTCAAAAGTGGAAAACATTTTCCATAATTTCTTCCACCTTATTTCTTTCCACCAACATATTTTTGTTTTATTTTTATGCTTTCTTTTTATTTTTTTTCCTTTTCATTTTTTCTTTTAATCTTTCTTCCTTAGCCTTGGCCAGTCATCGGCCACGATGGTAGCTGGCGGCCGAGGCCGCAAGCCGACGAGGCTCCACCCCAGTGCCGACGAGCGGCCGCGAGCCACGAGGCTCCACCCTAGGCTGGCGAGGCTTCGCCTAGCCCGATTTGGGGGAAGCAAAGCCTCGCTAGCTTGGGGTAGGGCTCTGGCCTCGCCAAATCGAACGAGCTGGGCGCGGCTTGAGCCTCACCCGAGCTTGCCAAAGGTTTGTCGGGCTTTGGCGAGTCGCGAGCTCGCCGGATCTGGCGGCAGAGCTCGGGCTCCCGATCCAAGTGAGCTTGAGCTTCGCCGCCCGATCCGGCGAGCTCGCGGCTCGCTAGAGCTCGGCAAAACTCTAGCAAGCTCGCCGGATCTGGTGACCAGGTCTTGGTCGGCCGTCGGGTTGCGTTAGGCATGCGGCGGTGGAGGAAGGAGGAGGAAGAGGCAGGAGGAAGGAGGAGGAAGGAGGAAGGAAAAGCAAAAGAAAAAAAAAAAATAAAAAGAAAGAAAAAAATAAAAAATAATAAAAATAATAAAAATATAGATTTTTTTAAAATACAAATAATTAAAAAAATCATTTTTAAGAATATATATATATATATAATAAAAATAATCTTTTGATCAATTAAAAATATTAAAATTTAATTTTTGATAATTTTTCTCAAACAATTAAATTAGCTAACGATCAGTGAAAAATATTTTCCATTTAAAGTTTAGGTTTCGGCCAAACACCATAAAATAGAGTCATTTTCCTGAAAAATGACTTCCGAAAAAATGTTTTCCGGAAACATGATATTTTCCGCAAAACAAACGGATCCTTAGATTTTGAATAATGGAGCATTTTCAAAAGATGATCTTCAACGGTTGAGTGAATTATCTTGGAAAATCTTCATAGGAGATTTTAGATTTTGGAACCATTTTCTTGTAGAGCGTATCCCATCTTTTTGAAATATGATTGTTGACAGTTGAGTGAATATATACAATTATTGTCTATAAATAGAGAGTGAAAGGTTTTCATTTTGGGTGGAAGAAATTGGCGAAAGGGTTTGTGTGGTTTCGAGGACTGCACACAATAGACATGGCTAAAAGTGACTATAGAGGGAGGCGGCCGCATTGAGAAGAAAGGAGAACATCTAGAGAAGGTTCAAGGCTTAGTCCCTTCCTTGCGGTTGCTGTCCTTCGTCGAGCACCCCGGCCGTTTCGTCTTGCCTCAAAGCCGACCTGCACTAATGGAGACCCAGCGCTACGACCAGTTCCTGCTATCACTTCCTCGTTGACACGGAGACCGACGTTCTTGCTCACGAGAAGTTTGCTGACCATCACTCAGCAAAGCAATAGCCCACTTCGATATACAAACAGGTGGACGAACAGCAATAATTTCTCTGGGAGCAGCCCTGACAAGATAACACGGTCAAAGGTCAAGGTTCTTTAACGAAGAGCTTTGTCGTGCTTGCGAATTCACGGTGAACCAGCAGTTTATCTCAGCGTTCTCCCAGCAACGATTTAGCAGCCTCACCATCCGTTGGCGCTTTCTCACCACTACTCTAGCCCAGCCACGCCGGTCATTGGGGAGACACCGTTGCAGAAAGCCAATTAACGACCCGAGGGGCCCCTACCGCGTGATCTATCGCCTTCGTGTAAGCCGTGCCCTGGACTAGGTAACCTCTTTAGCCTAAATTCAATTCAAATATTCAGTTTCATATTTTGTGATTCTGACTTGATTTGTTTTGTCATATTTAATTGGTATATAATTATGAAATTTGTCATATTAAATGTCTTAGCATTCCCATCATGTAGTTTTTTTATTTAAATAAAAAAAGAAAATGCCAAAAGATTAGCGTTGCATCATTATGTCACTTTCTTTTCAATAAAAATTAGGGATAAGTGCACCAGAAGTTCTAAATCTTGTCACAAAAATTCATTTGAGTCCTAAAACTTGCAAAAAGTGCAAATAAGTCCTAAAACTTATCAAAATGTTTCACTTGAGTCCTAAAATTGACACCGTTAGCATTTTCCGTTAAAAATGCTGATTAGCATTTAAAATTAAATTTTATTTTCCACATGAATTTTTTTTAAATATTTATTATTATTATTATTTAAAAAATAGATTTAAAAAATAAAACAAATTAGATTTATTGATTTTATCTTATTTTCAACAAAAAAAGAAAAAGAAAAATTTATTTAAAAAAGAAAAAAAATTCAAAATAAAAAGAAAAAAAATGGCGGCCTTGCCGGAGGACAATCGCCGGCCCGGGCACGGGTGGCTGGCTCTCACCTAGCCGGGCAAGGCCTCGCCGACCCCATGCGAGGGCCAGTGACCCTTGCCAAGCTCGAGTGAGGGTGCCCGTTGCTAGCCCCGAGCGAGGGCCAACGAGGCGTCGCCCAGGCTGAGTGACGGTCGCCGGCCCTCGCAAGGGTTGGTGACACCTCGCCCGGCCGAGAGATTGCCGTCAGCCCTCGCTCGGGCCGGCGAGGCTCTCCCGATCTAGCGAGCCTTGCCGGCCTCAAGAGAAGGCCGACGAGGCATCGCCCAAGCTGAGCGATGATCATTGGCCCCCTGCGAGGGCTAGTGACGCCTCGCCCAGGCCGGGCGATGACCACGCCCCCGCGAGGGTTGGCGTGCCCATATCCGGCACCCTTGCCCGAGCTTGGTGAGGGTTGTTGGCCCTCGCCCTGGGGCTGGCGAGGCCTTGCCCTAGTTGGGCAAGAGCTGGCCACCCGTGCCCGGGCCGCAACGATTGCCGGCCCCTCGGCAATGCTGCCATTATTTTTATTTTTATTTTTAAAACTGTTTTCTTTTTAAAATAAATTTTCTTTTTTCTTTGTTGAAAATAAGATAAAATCAATAAATCTAAATTTTTTAGTTTTTAAATCTATTTTTTTAAAATGAATAAACAATCATTAAAAAAGCCACGTGGGAAATAAAAATTAATTTTAGATGCCACGTTAGCATTTTTAACGGAAAAGTCTTAACGGTGTCGATTTGAGGACTCAAATGAAACATTTTGACAAGTTTTAGGATTTATTTACATTTTTTTATTTGGACTTTTTGCAAGTTTTAGGACTCAAATGCATTTTTGTGACAAGTTTTAGAACTTTTGGTGCACTTATCCCTAAGAATTATTAAGTCATTTTTTTATATATTAAGTTATTCATAAAAAAGAAAAACACAAAGGTCATTTACTTGGTTAGTTAATAGGGTTAATTCATAATTAATCCTATTTCTTGTCATTATTATTTATCATAGGTTGCATATATAAAGAGAAAAGAGAATTTATTGGAGTTGCGTCATTTTAAAAAAAGAAAAATCATAGAAAGAACATGCATGCATATAGAATTACCACGTCATCCATTCCATATCATGTAGCACATGCATATTTGGGATTATGTAAATTAGATTGCATACATATTGTGATGGTTCAAGTTATGTACTATAAATTGCATCTCACATGTCATTAAAGTTAAAATCATGCATATTAAATTTAGATTAAGATTGCATATAATTAACATTTAAAAAAAAAATAGATGTCATGTCATTTAGAAATCATGTTTATGGCATGCATTTTTATTTAGCTTTTTTTTTTTTGTAAGTTTTTAGAGAGTAAACCTTAATAAAGTCGTAGTTTATTTTGCTTAATGTTAGTTATAATTTCTTACAATCTATCACTTTAGTTTATTGAATGTTATTTTATTAATTGTGCATCCGCATGACCACCCTTTGCATGTTAGTAGCTTGGTTAAAATTAATCAATATTGCTTGCAAAAATATTTTTGAAATTAAAATGAAAAGATACTAAAAAGGTGTTGGATTAATCTAGTGTAACCATGTCCCTGAATCTATTGAATCTAGTTCGCAAAAGTAGAGTATTCTCCCATATTTTACTTGGGTTTCTAATCAACCTTAATTGGTTAGTGCTAGCTCTAAATTGAGTATAATTGCACATTTAAATGGATTAATTTTTTAGTGTCAAGTTGCGATTGGTAGGACTGGGGAGATCTGTGCTAAGTCTTCGAACTTAAGTAATCCATTAGATTTCTTTGGGTAATTCACCTTCGAAAAAGGTCGCAACAATCGTAATTTGTTTAATTAATCATAATTATTTTAATTAACCGTGATTAGTTTTTAATTAATCATACTTATGTTAATGAATTGAGTTTAGCCTAATTAATTGCAATTATATTAATTAATCATGCTTAGCCTAAATAATCATGATTAGCTTGATTAATCACGATTAGCGTAATTTAATGACAGATTAGCCATTTGTTGACACCTAAATTTTTGGGGTTGGTTTTTGCTAAATTAAAAAAAAAAAACATGGCATATAGTTTAGAAACATTTTATTTTTATTTTTATTTTATTTTATTTTAGACTGTCGATGAAGGGAAGATTTTTTTACATATTCCATTAAGATTTTTCACATATATTATCTTGCGCATAAAGGGAATTTTTTGGATTAATTATGTGAAAAATAAAAAAAAGGGGAATATCGCGTGAGGTGGGTATATTTCAATGATATACTTAGGGGTATCATGCTCGAACAAAAAGGAAAAAAAATATACCACAAAATACAATTTTTTAGATCTATATAATACCTCGCGTGCAATTTGTTTTGGGGGTTCCTCTTTCCGTTGGGTAAGAAAAGTACACAAAGAGGAAAAAGGTGAAAAAGGGAGTGAGATGAAAAATAAAAAAGAAAAAAAATAAAAACACCCCACGCGACTGTTCATCTTCATCGTGGGGGGGGAGTCTCGCGGCGCTCGCCGCCGGCCGCCGAGCTATCGGCCACCCAGAGTCGCAATGCCGCTCGCTGCCCGCAGATCTGAACAGTAGCCGGCCCAGATCCGACGCCGCCTCCGCCGTCGATCTTGCAGCTCGTGAAGCCCCTCATCGTTCCTCGACGATCTGCTGTCGTCGCCGTCCAACAGCCCATGACCCAGCGCTTGACTCCGCTTGCACCGGCCAACGCCACCTCTCCCGTTCGTCCACGAACGCCTCAGTAGATTGCCCACCGGAGATCACATCGCCCCCTGCTTGCCCCCCTGCCGCCGCAACACCTCTGTCACCGTTGCTCCGCCCTCTGCCGCAGCTGCAACTCGAGCGACTCCAGTAGCAGATCTCCCTCCGTCGTCGCGACCTAGTCCCGCCTCGCCCGAGATCCGCGACCCGCAGTTCTCGCGCCTGCATCCAGTAGCTAGGCCCGCGATCCTCCTCTACTCCGACGTCCAATAGGCCCGATTCGCTGCTCCTGCTCCGCTCGCGAAGTTGCCGTTGTTGTTGAGCCCGAGATCCGGTTCACACGGAGCTCCTCGCCGCATAGCCCCCTCTGCCCGCGAAGACCCAACACCGCGACCCACTTGCTCCGCCAGCAGCCGCGGCCTCGCCGGAGTCCGTCGCCGGCAATCCCCCTCGCTCGAGCCCCAAACCAGCAGCCAAATTTTTTTTTTAAAAGAAAAAGAAAAAATCAAATTAGGAATCTTTGCTTTATTTTATAGGCAGGTTTATTTTATCTTATTTTATTTTTTATATTTTGGTTCTTTGTTTGAAATATTTCTCTATGCATAGTTGGAAATCTCGTATATCACCTGATTTGCAAATCACGTCAGGGTTTTTTATTTCATCTATAAGGCTTTAGATGAAATAATTAATCAAGTGAGAATAAGATTAATATTTTGATATTTAAGGCTTAAGATCAATTTATTGATTTTACTAGCAAAATATTATTCCTTAATCTAAACGGTGTGTGATATTTTTTGAGTAATTTTGAATGGACTTGATTGCTGCATGTTTTAGGGTTATTTGTATATTTAGGTTTAAGCATTCTATTTATCATGAATTTTCGAAAATAAAAGAAAAAAATCAAAAATCAAATCAATCAATTTAGGTTGCTAGTTTTTAATTTGGATTGCATGTTTAATTATTTGGCAATTATTAATTTCGAAAATTAACAAAGAAAATCATCATGCATATGTCATGTAGAATTATGGCATATTTAGTACGTCATTGCATATTATGGTTAAATTACACTTAGTTTAATTTTGGATAATATTTTTTCTTAATTTATTATAAGTTTAGGTATTTTTTTAGATATATTGCATTTTAGGAATATTTAGGTTAAGATAATGTTTTAGTTTAAATTAGGATCTGGCTCAACCTAATTCCTAATATAAATTAAATAGGATCTTAATCTAATTAGGTAATTTTCAAATTTCACCAAATTTCGAATTTCATGAAAAATACAAAAAAAAAATGTCATAGGTTAAATTAGTTTTATTATTTATGATGAAATGCATTCTTTTGGAAAAAAGAAAAAAATGTCATATGCACGTCATTAGGGTTAGATTCATTGAGATGCATGTCATTTAGTATTTTTGCTAGGCCCATTTAGTTAGAAATTACATGTAATTGGAATTAGGTCATTTAGTTAACATTACATTGCATATTGCATGATTTTTATTAATTACGTGAAAACAAAAAGAATAAATTGCGTGTTAATTAGAAACCGTATTTAGGATTATTGATGTGGATTTTAATTTAACATTGCAGATGTTTTCGTTACTTTGAGATAAGTTTTTGCAATTTATTTATTGTTTATTTGTGTGTTAAATTGGTGGATTGTGCACCCGTATAATCACATCACATGTTAGGGAAATAGATTTAAAATCAATTCAAACTGCTTGCCAAACATTTTTCAAAATAAAATGAAAGATACTGAAATGGCGTTAGAAAAATCTAGCGTAATCAAGTCCCCGAACTCATAAATCTATGATTCGTACGAGTAAAGTAAATCTCATTTTATTTTACTTAGATTTCTAATCGACCCATCAAAAATAGATTAGTGGCGACTCTTAATTGAAAATCAATAGCATGTTAAGAACTTGAACCTAAGTCATGAATTAGTATGGGTTTGGGAGAGTCCGAGTTAAGTCTACGCTTAACAATCCATTAGCCAAACCCTAGGTGGTTCACCCTTGAAAATTTGGTCACGACACTGTAAAGTAAAATTCTATGCTTGTTTATTGGATGGACCTATGCATAATTCTGATTATTTGAGCTTGTCATGCCGTATTATTGGCAATTTAATGTATATGCTTTGATTACTATTTTCAAAAAAGATTTTATGGGCAAAAAAATAGAGGCTTTTGAGGTATCGAGTTGAGACGCCAAGTTTTACATGTGAAATTACATGTGAAATGGAGCAATGCAGTTTTAAAATAAAAGTGGACAAAGTTTGACGGGCCGATTTCAAATACGTGATCATGTATAGATATTTTATTGGAATTTTAAGTACAAAAATTTGCCGAAGTTGATTATTTGAAAATGAACTCTTTTATTCTGGGCTAAAATTGGCTTGATTGCTGGTGTGCTTGAGTAGTCATTTAATCGAACCCGTCACCCAACGGGAGTTTGGGGGCAATGCTTGATTCTACTTATTTAATTGAATTCGTCACCCAATGGGAGTTTGGGGGCAATGCTCGATTCTACTCATTTAATCGAATTCGTCACCCAATGGGAGTTTGGGGGCTATGCTCCATTTTTATTGGATGCTTGTTGGGGTTCGGATGCTGAGTCTTGGCTGAGGCCGGACCAATGCTCATTTATGGAATGTCATCTAGGCCGGAGTTCTAGACGATGTCGTGCCTGATGGGGCAGGACAAAGCCCGGTTATGCCGAAAGACCATCGACTCTTGTGTTGGTCGTGGCTCGAGGGGTCATAATAATTGGAACACGTGTGTTGGCAATGCGTATAAAATTTATAGAATGTGTTTTGATTATTATTTATGCTTGTTGCATTAATAATTCCATGTGAGATATGCTAATATGCATTGTGCCAAAGCGAGGTAAGTTTGTATGAGGTGCGTGTTTAGGCTACCTTTAAGATGAATTAGCATCCTAGTCGAGACTTAGGTCATAATCTCGTTCATTTTAAAAAAAAAGTATTTTTGTCAGGCAGTTTGGATTGATTTTATACCTTTCTACTAACATGTGAAGTGATCATGTGGGTATGCAATCATTAAAGTAATAATTTACAACCAAAATCCTAACTACAGTAAACTTTAGCATGTGCAATTAAATATAATAAAATATGCAAATTAAACATGCGATATAATCAATATACAAGCAAATAAATGCCTAATTATGCTAAGAAGGCAAAACATGACAATTCCTAACAAAACCTTACATTTTTTAATTTTCGAATTTTTTAAAATTATTTTTAAAAAATAAAAAATAATATATTTTTTTTATTATTTTCTCTTGGGTCGGGTCCGGTCTAGTCGACCCGACTCGGGCTTAACCCGGTTGAGGTGAATCGGTCAAACCCACTCGGGTTCGGCATTAAGGGCGGGCCGATTAGCCTACTCGAATGGGCTAGGCCCGACCAGCCCGATGATTAGGCCCAACCCCTTTTGAAAAAGGGCTGCCTGCAGGCCCACAACCCAAACCGTCTCTAGGCCATCGGCCTGCGGGGCGAGAGGGGCCAATTGGGCCAGATCCCTGATTTGGCTCGGCTCAGCGTGCTCTCCTTTGGTTTGTGACTTCCCGGTTGCGACCGACCGAGGAGGTGACGCCATGTCCGGGCGGTTCTCGGCTCAAGCACAATAGTGCCACCTTGGATGGGGGAAGGATGACGCTCGTCCTCCAACCAAACGATGGTGTCCCTTTCGACGGCCTATTGATTGCCCTGGATCTCTAAATGAAGGAAACAAAAATTAACTTTCAACTAGGCATTTTGGCGAGCAGGTGGTGGGCACGATCGGATTAAGAGGTTTTCGACTTGGTCGAGACTTGAGTGCGAGCCGAAAGGGGTAGCGAGGCATACCAGAATAGCAAGAAATGCAAAGGGGGACGGGAGGAGGGTCGAAGCTCGCTGGAAAGAGTCGACGCGAGCTCCAGCTGGTTTAGTTAAGCACACGCACACCAGGCATTCGACATAATGCCTACCTAAAGCTCCAGAGGAAATGGCGGCGATTGACGATTGACGGGCAGCTCTCCGGGGGTGGCAAGGTATCTCGGGGGCTCTTGGCTCCTTGGTCGACCTTCAAAGGCTCTGTCTTCCTCATTTTTTTCCTGTTTCTCCCCTTCTCCATTGTTGTTCTCCCTCTCGTTTCCTCTCTCTCACCCCCTCTGTTCTTCCCCGGTCGCTCCTTTTTCCCGGTCCTTCTTCTTTACCGTGATCTGTGCTCCTCTTGCTCTTCTTCTGCTCTTGTCTTTTCCGCCCTTATCTTTTGCTCCTCCTTTGCTCCTTCTATGGTCTTTTCTCTAGCTCCTTTTCTACAGGTTTTGGGCGCGAAGATGGTTGGAGGAAGGAGAAGGTTGGGGTGCGGGCTAGGTTGAAGGGAGAGGGAAGCTGCGCTAGGCCATGCATGCGTGAGAGAAGAAAAAAGAGAGGCAGGTTGGGTCAAGGCCAGATTTGGCCCAACCTAGCCCCCCTCGAGTTCTCTCTCTCTCTCTCTCTATTTTTTTTTTGTTTATTTTGTTGTTTTTTGTGTAAAATATGTGTCAACAGCTGTCCTTTTTTTAAATTTGACCTCAAAGATGTTGTATTCAAAGATAGAAGATACCTAAATTATTTTGGTGGTAGAGAGATCTTAGGTGCATAGGTTGACACCAGGTCAAGCTATGGAAGCGCGTTGTGTCAATAAGAGGAAGAAAGACCCCGAGCTATAAAAATACACCGTGTCATAAGAGGAGAGAGAGACCCCGGGTTACAGAAGCACACTGTGATATAAGAAAGAGATTCTCTAGGTTATAGAAGCACACCATGTCATAAGAAAAGAGACCTTGGGCTACATAAGTACACTGTGTCATAGGAAAGAGAGACTCCATGGTACAAAAGCACACCGTGTCATAGGAAGAAAGAGAGAAGAGATCCTAGGTTACAGAAGCATGCCGTGTTGTAGGAAGAAAGAGAGAAGAGACTCCAGGCTACAAAATGTCACGCCCCGATCCTTAGGCACGCGCACATCCCTTAACTTCTTGGTCGATTTTAAATTGCGATATCCCAGGACTATGTATCGCCGACCCTTTCATTTATATATGCACATGCGGAAGCGGTTATAATTCCCCAGACAATAAAACAATGGGATATACAAGTAGGACTAGGGAATTGAACCTGAAAACCACACCATTGCAATCATATACAAGCCATACTAAAACGATTGGTTTCTACTCAAATTGATTCTATAACAATCGTCATCAGGATCCTACTCTGGATCATCCTCAGGGTTCTCCTTCACGTACTCCTCCTCAGGTTCCTCAACAGGGATCTCCTCGTCAGATTTCTCCTCCTTAGGCTCCTCATCCAGGTCCTGAAATGTTTTTCCCCAAACGGGATGAGACTACGTCTCAGCCGAGTTCTACCCCACTAAGCCCAATTAGTAAACTATTATACTATAGGCTGTCTATACACGCATAGGGCAGAAGACGTACCTTGGCCTCATATCTCACCTGCAAGTTAGTACGATTCATAATAGACACCCAAACAATCAGATCACTAATCGAAGCATCGATCAAATCGACCTAGTCGATTATATGCCAGGAAGACCATTCATGATCATCTTCATTCAATCATTCAATTCACAACATCCAACCAAGGCAATGAATCACATCAAGTCACACTCAGATCGAATCATCGATCAATCAACCTAGTCGATTACAAGTCAATCAGACCATCTCATGGTCATTCCCAATCAGTCAATCAATTCATGACGTCAAATCAAAGCAACGATCAATCGACCTAGTCGATTACATGACAGCCTTACCATTTCCCGGTCATTCAAGCTATTGCTATATAGTCATAACTGATAGAACCAATCACCGAGCCACGTGCATTCTCCGAGGCGATATCCCTTATCACCGAGCCACGTGCATTCTCCGAGGTGATGGAACCGATCATCGAGCCACGTGCATTCTCCGAGGTAATGCATTAATTTACCGAGCCCACGTGCCCTTTAAAATGCCAAATATACTCATTGGGACCACGTGCCTTCTCCGAGGTAATGCATTACTTTACCGAGCCCACGTGCCCTTTAAAATGCCAAATATACTCATTGGGACCACGTGCCTTCTCCGGCGTAATGCATCAAATTACCGAGCCCACGTGTCCTTTTATATGCCAAATGTACTCACCGGGACCACGTGCCTTCTCCAAGGTAATGCATCAAATTACCGAGCCCACGTGTCCTTTTAGATGTCAAATGTACTCACCGGGACCACGTGCCTTCTCCGAGGTAATGCATCAAATTACCGAGCCCGTGTGTCCTTTTAGATGCCACACTTATTCACCGAGTCACATGCATTCTCCAAGGCGACATACTTCGTCACCAAGCCATGTGCATTCTCCGAGGTGATATATCTAATCATCAAGCCCCATGCATTTCATGATGATTCGTAATTATCCACAATTAAATCCATTCAGTACAATTTAAAACTTAATTAAATAAACGGACTGCGCCACGATGATCATCACGAGATTTCGGTCGTCGGCCATCTCAAACTTAATTTCCGAAAAATAAATAAATAATTAATTAATTTCGAAAATTATTATTTAATATTAAAAATTCCGTTTAGCTCAAAATGAGGTCCAATTGAATAAACGAACTTCACCACGGTCATCAGCATAATTTTCCGGTCACGGGCCACCCCAGTTGAATTTTCGGAAAATAAATAATTATTTAATTAATTTCGAAAATTAATTAATATTAAAAATTCAATTTAGCTTAAAATAAACTCCGATTAAATAAACTGACTTCACTACAGTCATCAGCATAATTTTCCGGTTCCAGACCATCTCCCTTGAATTTTCGGAAAATAAATAATTATTTAATTTAATTCCGAAAATTAATATTTAATTGCCAAAAATCTCACTTAGGCCCGAATCATCAAATTGAAGCTCAATTAGGGGTCCGAAAATTCCCGAGACACTCCCAATAAATAGTAGACCACGTCTACTTGTTAATTGCACAATCAATTTATCTAAATCGCATCACAATTGACTAATAATTGCTAATTACTTCTAATCTAACAACCTAAACATAATTAATTAAAACTAAACCAACCTAAAGCATAATTAGCCAACTAATCCAGGATTAGTGAGATTACTCACCAAATCGCGTGCAAATCGGATCAATCCGACGGCGGCGACGCGAGGAACAATTCTTCCCAAAGCGGCCCTCGGGTTCGGGGCCCGGAAACGGCCCAAAAGCGGCCCGAAGTCGCTGAAACCCACTTTGTGGGCTTGCTGGTCGCGGCTGATCGGGGCGGCTCCGGCGGCTACGGCGGTGAGGGGAAGCCGGCGGAGGGCGAGGGGGTCGCGGGGGAGGTCCGGCGGGGCTAGGCGGTGGCCGGAGGTGGCCGGACGGGGGCGGAACGGAGCTGAACAGGCTAGTCGCGGCTGGATCGCGTGGCTTGGGCACGAGGACGGCGGGACGACGGGACGACAGCGAGCGGTGGGCGCTCGGGCGCTAGGGCGCGGCGCGGGCGGCGGTGTGGCGGCGCGACGGCCGAGGGGCGAGCTGGTTTTGGTTCGGGCTCCTGGTTTCCGCGAAGAAGAAAGAAGAAAGGAGGGGTCGGCCGTGTGGGGGAAGAAGGAAGAGAGAGGAGAGAGAAGAGAGAGAGGGAAGGGATAAGCGTTTGACTGGTCAAAGAAAAAGAGAGAGGGAGGAAAAGTGGGCGGTGGGGAATTCGCACGAGGGGGAGGGGAGAGGAGAGAGGAGAGAGAAAGAAAAGAGAGAAAAGAAAGAAAAGAAAAGAGAGGGAGAGAGAGAAAAAAGAGAAAAGAAAAGAGAAGGGAGAGAGAGAGAAAAAGAAAATAAATAATCATACTTTTCTTATTTGATTTTCTTTTCTCTTTCCCTTTCCAATTTCTTTTCGGACTTCAATTTTCCTTCCGATAATTTCTTTATTGAAATTTCGGACCCGTCAATAAATTGACGAGCGATGAGACAGGACCCTATTTATCCAGTCAAATTAAAACCCGAAAATCTGGATGTCACACAAAAACACGCCGTGTCATAAAAAGAAAGGGAGAAGAGTCCTTGGTCTATAGAAGCACGCTATGTTATAAGAAGAAAGAGAGACCTCGAGTTACAGAAGCACGCCGTGTCATAGAAAAGAAAGACTCTGGGTTATAAAAGCACATCGCGTTATAAAAAAGAAAGAGAGAGGAGACCCCATGTTACAGAAGCACACCATGTCATAGGAAGAAAGAGAGAAGAGGCCCTGGACTTCGGAAGCACATCGTGTCATAAAAAGAAAGAGAGAAGAGACTCTAAGCTACAAAAGCACGTTATGTCATAAGAAGAAAGAGAGAAGAGACTCCAGGCTATAGAAGCATGTTGTATCATATGAAAGAGAGACTTTGGACTACAGAAGCAAACTATATTACAAAAAAGAAAGAGAGAAGAGACCCCAGGTTATAGAAACATGACGTGTCATAAAAAGAAAGAGAGAAGAGACCTCGGGTTATAGAGGCACGTCATGTCATAAGAAGAAAGAGAGACACCGGGCTATAGAAGTACACCGTGTTATAGGAAAGAGAGACTCCAAGCTACAAAAGTACATCGTGTCATAAAAAAGAAAGAGAGAAGAGACCTTGGGCTATGGAAGCATGTTGTGTCATAAGAAGAAAGAGAGACCCGGGCTATAGAAGCACGTCGTGTCATGGAAAAGAGAAACTTCATGCTGCAGAAGCACACCATTTCATAAGAAGAAGAAAGAAATGAAGTCTCACCATGTAACAACGGGTTTTGATTGGGTTGAAAATGCATGATTTGAGGAAAATCAATGAATTTTTATATATGATATGGTTTAAGGTTGACCATAAACCTTTAGAGATGTTGTGGTTTAAGGTTGACAATGGATATTTGGAGATAACATGGTTTATGGTTGACCATGAACCTTTGCGGTCTTTAGGGAAGCATCCACTAATCCTTTGAAAATTGCATGGCTTCACTAGGGAATCCCGTCAAACTCAACTTGAGCAAATGTCATTAGGGACGGCGTCGAGAGATGTATTTTTAATATTGTAATATTAATTGAACAAACTAATCAATCTAAGTTTGATTGTTTTGAGAAACATTCGATGTCAATTAGCATCATGTGGCACAAAGTCGTCATCTTGCTTGGGAATGTATCATTACTCATCAAATTCTCTAGGAGACAAGTTCTTATCAAAACGATTTCTATTCGTGAAAAGGCTCATTAAGCATGCCAAACTAGAGCTTCTTACTTAGAAATGATTGCTCACATACTCTTGATAAAATAGCTGCTTGATCTTATCCATTCATATGGGAGATAACTGGTTCTTGAGGGTATCTCACATAAACTATGTTGAAGGCTTCCAGAAACATTTGCGATGAGCACAATTTGATCGATCAAAAATGTCTTTTAAAAGGACCACAATATAGGCTCGGTCATGGGCTTACACAAAGGAATTATTGCTTTGAGGCCAAAAAAGGAACATTTGTCGCTATCTTTATCGGGTTTACAAGTCAAGAACTTGGAAGATAAGACAAGATAGAATTGCTTCTACCCTTTCAAGTGGTAACTTCTTTGTGGCATTTTCATTTCTACTTGAACCATCCCAATTAGAAGAGACTTTGGAAGAATGTTGTAATGTTGGATTAGGAGAGGCTTGAAAGGCTTAAAACTTTCGAGAGGGTTTTTAAGAGTCGGTGATCATCATGGCATCGTGACCAAGTCACTCACTCTTTTGAAACCATTTGGCTTTTGAAACATAGCATGTCTTGAAAGTCCCTTGGCCAATCATCTCCATATGGGAGCTTTGCTCCTTTCTCTAATTTCTTTTGCACTTGCGTGATTTTTTTGCAAGAATTTTGACTTTGATAACTTTTCTCTCACATAAGATGTAGCCTTTTGGCTCTTTTTTTTTTTAATTTTTTTTTTATGATGGGCATTGGTTTTGCTTTTACCAGGCACACTACTTTTTCATGCTCCATAATTTTGTTGATCTCTTTGCTCTTTGAACTTTTGGAGCTTTTATGACTTTTGAGATGCTTTTTACGTTTTCTTGTAAATGTCAATTGTATTTGGCCAATTCTTATTCCTTGCCCTAGTGGAGGGAGATGACCACCGCTCGGGCTTTAGAAATAAACAATCAGGCCCAAATTGGTTTAAGCAATGGTATCAGTGTTTGGGTAAAGAAGGAAATGATCTTCTTCACCTTGGGATAAGTTAAGCTTTGATGAGAATTCCTTGGAAGTTACCACCAAAAGATTAATGCAAGAGAAAGAAATAGAATCTTTCTCAATCTTTCACTCTACATCTCAACCGTAACCTCCCATACTGCCTTAGTGTAGGATTGTTCTTGATAAGAGTATTTTGAAGGATCATCTTTATTCAGCCGAAAGGGTTAGCAAGAGATTAGTGCGGTGCTTGGTATTGACGAAGGAAACATCTTTATCATTTCGATCTTTGTGCTCAATGTGAATGAATCATTTGTCTTAAGAGAAGGTCACATTTCATTCAACTTTCAAAAGTGTTTGAAGGATGTGTTTGGAAAGGGCTTGCATTTCTTCATCTTAAACAATTCTTGTTTGACATGGTTAACATCTCCATTTCACTCTACTTTGATCATTTGAGTAGATCAATCTCCATAGGGAAATTTGATTCAAAATGAATAACCCATGAAACAAGAAAACAATTTTGAGATAAAAAGGATGTTCAAAAAGTTTGTAGAAAGTTTTTTTTTTCTTTTCTCAATTATTCATTTTTGTGTTTGTTTCTAGGAAAGTGACAAATGTTCCTTTTTGTAATGGAATTTTCCATTTTTTTTTTTTCATTTAATTTTGAGAAGAAGGGTACTTACTTGCAGCATGGTGACTAAATAATGTGAAAGAATATGTAGTGAAAAATCTTTAGGGATTGAAATGTTGGAAATGATACATTATTACCCTTCACTCGCTTTTATCACCCTTCACTCGCTTTTATCCTTTGAGTGCTAATATTCTTGAATTCACCCTCACGGATATTTGGTAACTTGACATTACCTTTCATTTGCATTTGCCTTTAAGTGTTTGATGTTTTCCTATCAAAGGAAAAAAGAATCATGTTAGAGATGCTATCAAAATGAGCAATTGGAATCGACACAATTTACCCTTCATGTGTTTTCGTTCTTCAGGTATGAACTTTGCCTAGAGTGGCTAGGATTGATTGAAAAATGGTTATGTGGCCCTAATTTTATCCATGAAAAGCACTTTTATTTTATTTTATTGTATACAACAATTTTCAAAGTTCAATTCCTACTTTTTCAAATGCTCTTTTTGAAGAGATGTTTAATTGACAAGGAGCTTGAAAAATTTAAATATGGATCATTAGATGTGTTTTTCAAGATCTTGCTTTGAAAGGAGAATGATTGCTCATTGTTTCCACATTTGAATATATTGTTCTTTAGATGCTTTGCCTATTTATTGCCTGCAAAGAAAATATTGGACATGTTATTTTTTCACTTGATCAGGGAATCATTTAGGAACTATACACATCCCTTTACGCCAAAATGGACAATCAGGTCTTAGCATGATTTCTTAATGGATAGGCATTGCTTCTATGGCCAAGGTGCAACTTTTTTCACCCATTCTTCACCCTATGAGAAGAGGAAATGAAATGGATTATTTCCATACTTGATTAGGTTCAATTGAGGAACGATACATTATTTCTTGATGAATTTGACAATGTTGTTCTAGCACACTTCAATGGTGGGGGGAGGAGAGATTTTTTTTTTTTTTCTAAATTAAACGTTGCTTCCCCACTCTTTATTTGACAAACTTTTGTTCTATTTGTGTCTATCCTGTACCCAAAGAAAATGATATGTCATTTTTTATGCTAAAAAGAATCAAGTTTAGGAACAAAATACATCATTTTTCCAAAGTCGAGCGATCAACATCCCAAGGTATCTCTTATGGAGGAAGGGATAATATTGCCCCTTTGTTTCATTTGAATCTTTCTTTGGTTTAAGATGAGAGGACTTAATAATGCTCCATCGCATATGTTGGAACGTTACAAAACTTGGTACTCTTGATGTCTCCTTAACAATAAAAAGAAAGCCATGTCAAAAACGGTATCGGAAATGAATAATTGGAATTGATACAGTTTATTCTTCCTTCGAATTCGCCTTTTTGGATGCTTGGCAACTTCCTTCATTTGTCTCATCATGCAAAGTGAACGAGATCAAAGGGCTATTTTGGTACCCAAGGCATTTGTGTCATTTCCTTGTGATAAAGCATATAACAAAGTAGCATTTTGTGACATGAATTTTTAAGGTTGATTGCAGAAAGTTCTTGCAGCCAAATGTTCAAATGCTTTAATTGCTAAAATGCACAAGACCCTAGTGCTAGCCTTATAGTAACATATGATGCGGCTCTTGACAAAGCTTGTTAAAAAAATCCGGTGATGGTGATGCCCAACCTCCAAATAAAGAAATTTCCTAGAACGGAATTCAACTTCATTCCGCCTCTATGGAAGATTGGCATTGACAAAGCCTCGACGCATGCTTGCTCCTTGAGTTCCATGAGCCTACACTCTTATCTTTTAGAAGGGGCATATGCCGATTTCAAATAAACTCCTTATTCTACCTGAGAAAGTGACCACGTGAAGAGAGGGCCTTAAGCAAAGCTTTCTTGAAATTCATTTTTAGAACATTTTGAAGGTAGACATAAAGGTTCGTTTGAAACACTTCTAAGTTTTTTTTTAAATGATTTTCACGAAATTGAATTTCATCATTAAAAAATGTGAGTTGCATGATTTACAAAAGTATCAATTGGATTCGCAATCAAAACTCAAAATGGAAAACATGATTCTTAATAAGAATAAAAATAATGATAAAATACAAAAAACTCTTGCATATATTAGAGTAAAAATCAACTCATCCTAGTTCTAGAATTCACTTCTCTATGTGGTCAAACACGAGAATGTCAAGGCACATCGTGCATAACCTGCAAAAAGATGACAATGTTAGTATGTGAATGAAAAATTGATATTTCAATGAGGTTGCCTCTTATAGCAAAATCGAGACAACAGCTCATGTCCCATAGTCCCTATTATGGGATTTTGGTATTTCACCAAGATTAGTCGTAAGAGAAGGGGCATCATTAAAAGATCGATCGATGGCTATCAATCAAATGTCCACTCTTTTCCAAAAGTTTCATATGCAAAAGTGGCATTGATTTTTGAAAGATTGATTTGTGATTTTACTCCTAGAAAAATGAAGTGACTTCTATTTTGAGAAATTTGTACACAAAATGTGATTTGCATTTTAGTCCCAAAATGTGAGAAGGAGAAAATTTGAATAAAAATGCAATTTCAATTTTTGTGCCCCATTATAATCGCAACTTGAAAGTTTTTTTTTTTTTTTAAGATGTGATTTTGAGCCCATAACTAAAAATTTAAACAAAACTATGTGTTCAACGGGGCCAAATCAAATGTTTAGAACTTGCATTCAATGTTCACTTATCAAGAGTGATTGCCAATTTTTTTTTTATTAATTATAAGCCTACATAACTGAGGACATTCGATTGGTCTTTGCGAATTTCTAAATGAAAATTTAATAATAAAAAAATGAATAAAAAGAAGAATGATACTTATAGTGGGGGACGGCTTCTCTCTCTCTATTTTTATTTTTATTTTATTATTTTTTTATTATATAGACATACACATGGAATGTGGTTCGATTTCTACTCTATATGACTTAAAATGGAGCCATAGGATTACTGGACCGAACCAACAAGATTGCGGCTAGGTTGTGTTTCCTATGACTTTGGCTTCGTCAAAGAACCAACCCGTGTCACGTGGTTGCAAACTAGGGTAGGGACCTTTGACATCAAGAAAGAAGTTTCAGGATTGAGATGGGCGACTCGTACTATAAGGGTGTAGTCGGAGTGGTATCCACTTCAACACCATTCTAAGTGATCCTATGTGGCCTAGGTCCATCGGCAAGTAGTGTGTCATGGTGTAGTGCAATGCAAGGAATGCGGACATGACAATTTATAAGCAAGCATCACTTCATAATTTCAAAACATAAACATTCATTCCCAACTCCCAACCTGCAAGACAAGGGGTTAACAATCACTCCTCCATTTATAACTCCCAACTATAAAAACATTTAACACTCGTGTTAAGGACATACCCAATATCCTTGATGTTAAACAAAAACATTTTTTGAACAAGATAGATTTAGGCCTGAGTCCTCTAAGGTTTAAACCAAGTCCTTAGCGGAGTCGCCAAGCTGTTGTGACCTACCCCTCGGGGGGAAGGAATAGGTGTAGGGGTATTGCCTAAAAGGCGAGCCTATGGTCCAAGATTAGGCTTGGGCTCTCCCAAGCTCATACCTCGCATGACATTGGGGTGTTCTCAAGAAATTCGCAATAAGGAGTCGCCATTAGCCCATTAGGGTCGACTAGAAACCAAGTGAGGTATAAAAGTGTACATCACTTCCTACACAATTAGAAAATTTAGGGTTGGGGACTTGATTACACTAATTAACCAATTAGTGCCATTTAGGTACCTAATCTTGTTCATTTTAAAAGAAAATATTTTTGTCAGGCATTTGGATTGATTTTATATCTATTCACTAACATGTGAAGTGATCATGCGGGTACACAATCATTAAAGTAGCAATTTGCAACCAAAATCCTAATTGCAGTAAACTTTAATGCATGCAATTAAACATAATAAAATATACAAATTAAACATACGATATAATCAATATACGAGCATACGAGCAAATAAAGGCTTAATCACACAAAGAAGGCAAGATATGGCAATTCCTACCAAATCCCTACATTTTTTTAATTTTCTAAAATTTTTAAATTTTTTTAAAATTAAAAAGTAATATTTTTTATTATTTTTGCCTAGGCTATTAGCCCGCCCGAATGGGTTGGGCCTAACCATGTTTAATTGCAGGTTGGGCTTGATCGATGGGCCCAACCCCTTTTGCAAAAGGGTTGTTTACAAGCCCACAACCTAGACCGTGTCTGGGCTGTTGGCTTGTGGGGTGAGAGGGGCCGAGCGAGCCAGATCCTTGATCTGGCCTAACTAAGCTTGCCATCCTTTGGTCTGCAAGAGGTGATGCCGCCTGGACGGTTCTCTGACTCAGGCACGACAGCGCTGCCTTGGATGGGGGGAAGGACGATGCTTGTCCTCTGGCCAAACGATGGCGTCCCTTCTAGTGGCCTATTGATTGCGCTGGATCTCTAAATGAGGGAAACAAAAACTAACTTTCGATTGGGCATTTTAGCTAGTAGGTGGTGGGCACGATCAGACTAAGAGGTTTCCGGTTTGGTTGAGACTCGAGTGCGAGCCGAAAGGGGTAGCGAGGTGTACCAAAATAATAGGAAACACAAAGAGGGATAGGAGGAGGGTTGGAGCTCGCTCGAAAGAGTTAACGTGAGCTATGGCCGGTTCGGTTAAGCACACGCACACTAGGCATTTGACAAAATGCCTACCTGAAGCTCTGAAGGAAATGGTGGTGATTGGTGATTGACGGGCAGCTCTCTAGTAGTGGCAAGGCATCCCGGGGGCTCTTGGCTCTTTGGTCGACCTCCAAAGGCTATGTCTCCCTCCTTTTTTTTTTTCCCTATTTCTCCCCTTCTCCCTTGCTGTTCTCCCTCTCGTTTTCTCCCGGTCCTTCTTCTTTGCCGTGATCTATGCTCCTCCTACTCTTCTTCTACTCTTGTCTTTTCCGCCCCTATCTTCTGCTCCTCATTTGCTCCCTTGCTCCTGCTGCTGTCTTTTCTCCTACTCATTCTTTTTTGCAGGTTTTTGGGCGCGAAGATGGCTAGAGGAGGGAGAAGGCTGGGGCATGGGCTAGGGCTGAAGGGAGAGGGAAGTTGGGCTTGGCCGTGCGTGCGTGAGAGAAGAAAAAGGAGAGGCAAGTTGGGCCGTGTGGGCATGAGAGAATAAAAGGGAGAGGCAAGTTGGGCAGAGGCCGGATTTGGCCCAACCCGGCCTCCCTCGAGTTCTCTTTTTTTTTTTTTCTTTCCTTTTTTGTTGTTGTTATTGTTGTTGTTGTTGTTTTATTTTTCGTTTTTGTTTAAAAATAAGTGTTGACATCATTGAATTGGGTTCTTTGGCACAGGAAGTAGAAAGTGTAACCAAGATCTACAACTAATTACTTTAGAAGAAAGTAAATTCTGGAACTGAAAAATAAATGGATAAGCTAAAAGATGCATAGTTTGTGTGGTTGATTGTGTCCTCCTTCGAATGATTCAACGTGGCTTATATAGTGTATTACAAAATGTCACCCTATCTAAGTGGATAATTTTCAAATTAAAGATTACAACTATATCTCCACGATTTTAGGCTCTATGACCATAATTTATGATTGCACGTCAAACTTATCTATAAGTAGCTACAACTCTTTAGTTTTGATTGGACTCAATTGCATTTTCATAAGTTTAGACTCCATGATTGCTCTCCCTCATTGCACGCTGACCTTCTCTACAAGCCATTATGAGTTCTCAATTGTCACTTGATCTAACCCTTAATCAACATCTTTATTGTCTTCGGTTTTTGCCTTTAACATTTATCTAAATTTATCTAAGTATCAATCATTGATTAGTCATTATCATATGTCGATAATTGTACTATGTTCATTGATTATCTTGGCGATCAACAAGCATTGCAATGACTTATGGATGGTATAATCACTTAATATCGATTTTTGTATTGATGTCATGTCCACTTAGAAGACTCGGTCATTTTTTGGTCCGCAACAACTAATGATCACTTTTATTTGATTTAATTGGTGAGTTCATGTAGTTGTCTTTTTCAAAGTGGAGATAGAGTCCTTCTGAAGGTCTCATGAACAATCAATGTCTGAGCAGTTGCTCTTGCCATAGGAGGACCTTAAACTGGTAAAATAACTGGAAACTTGTGTCTCGAGAAACTCGGGATTTTAGGTTCCAGTCTTACCCAGTTTAACTGCTTTAAACTATATCTTCATATGGCAATTCCTCACGGATCTCTAGCATGGACATACATGTAGATGGCGTGCCTTTGACAAAATTGGAAAATACACTCAGTTTGATACATAAAATTTGGCTCCATATATCGCTTAAGCACTACAAAAAAAGGGTATTTGCTAGGAAGAATTAAATCACGAGAATGTAATTTTGATGATACGAAAACCATGACAAACACAAAAATTAACACGTAGGGCATACTGATCTCTCATTTGTCAAGGCTACCGTGGATATGGCTCAGTCATAGAGACCTCGTTGTTCGAGAATTGGTTCGATTTGCTTCTTGATCTGTCGACGTCAGACACCCTTGAATTGTAATCCTGAGTAGATGACATATCGGATTCGATGTCGCTGTGCATGAAGAATGCAGGTTGTGACGGCACTTGCAGTGTGACCGAGTGGCTGTTAAGCATGAGAAGGACTGAGGCCATTGTCGGTCGGTTAGCCACATTTTCTTGGACGCACAGTAGACCAATGTGGACACACCTCACAATTTCGGTACTCAAACTAGAGGTTATAGAGGGATCGATGATTTTGGATATTGTTCCTTCCCTCCAATTCTTCCAAACCTGCAAATATTAACAAACATTGAGCAAATTGATCTCTGAAATATTATGCGAAATGAGAAGGTATGTTTTATACTCACAGAGCTTATAAGGATCTCCGCATGATCACCTGCCCGGAAAATATTATTCTTTTGCCCACTCACAATCTCCAAAACCAGCACACCAAAACTGAAGACATCGGATTTGATCGAGAAGTTTCCATGCATTGCATACTCTGGCGCCATATATCCGCTGTGCATCACAATAGGTCCATCATATTAGCTATATAGTTTGGCTATGTTATTTTGGCAAGTATTAGCTTTAGGAGGTTGTGGCACTTACTAGGTCCCCACGATCCGGTTTGTCTCTGCCTGAGTCTGGTCCAACTCGAATAGTCTTGCCATACCGAAATCGGATATCTTAGGATTCATGTCCGAGTCCAACAAAATGTTGCTGGCTTTGAGGTCCCGATGGATGATACGAAGTCGAGAATCTTCGTGTAGGTAAAGCAGCCCTCGAGCGACACCCATTATTATCTTTTGACGCCTATCCCAATTGAGATTGGCACGCTTCAGGGGATCTGTGCATTTTGTTGAAAATCACATTCTATAAGACATCCCTTAATCATTTCATGATGATCCGATTTCAGGAATGGCTACTCGAGAGACATACCGAATATGAACTGATCAAGGCTTGAATTGGGCACAAACTCGTAAATGAGTAGACGTTCGACCCCTTCCAAACAGAAACCTAGGAGCCTGACCAAGTTCCTATGTTGTAGCCTAGCTAGTAACATGACCTCATTCTTGAATTCTACTTCTCCTTGGCTGGAATTATGAGACAGCCGTTTCACTGCAATTTCCTGTCCATTGAAGAGCCGGCCCTGAAATTTCATCAAAGTAGGTCTTTGTAAGTGTCAATTGGTACATTGAGGCATTTTGAAGAACATCAGATTGATGTCATCTATGACTATTTTGTTGCTTAAAGTTTGAATATAGGAGACTAGAGGATGCTTTGTTAATTATTACCATGTAAACAGCACCAAAACCTCCTTGTCCAAGCTTCTTGGAATTAGAGAAATTATCCGTTGCCTCTCTAATAGTGCCGAAATCAAATTGCAGCGACTCCACTGTGCTAATTTCATCCACAGCCTCACCTAGAAAGAGAAAAATATGGTCGTTCAGAGCGAGAATCATTGTCTTTCCATAGTTTTCATAATGAGAGTTCACAAACTTTTAGTACACATAATTGCACCTGCACGCATAGATAATCAACTGGTTCCTTTGGCCTGCTCGACGAGGTAATGTTAACTATAGACAATGAGAAATGTGTACATGGACATGTCCGAGCAGGCACATGAACATGTAGATCGAAGAATCAATTCGATGTTTTGAAATCCTCATGAACAGCTGATGTTCCAATGCGAAAAAGATAAAGACTCACCTTCAACTCTTTGCCTGGGTTGCTTCTTCCTTTTCACTCTCAGAAGTACAATAACACCAACAAGAAAAACCGCAGAAACACTTGTGGCGACCACAATGATCACAGTCCTATTCAAATTGCTCTTTCCACCTGCAAGAGCAAAGGCATATTATGTTTACGATCATTGCTCACTGAGAAATACACTGGAGAAATCACTAAAGGGCCACTCTGAACGCGGAAACGAAACGCATGTTAAATTTACATCGCACCATTCTTTGATAACTCGAGGGAAGTTATTTGGATTTCTGGATTTTGTCATCTTACCAAGTTTTGTCTAATAGAGACAAAAATTATCACATTATTCTCCAGAATTCAAAGTTTTTGGTAGAATCGGTTGGCTTTTCAACTCCTAGGTTATTACTTTCATGAATTTCTTACGGAAATTAGAGTAATGACAGTGCACACAGAAAACAACCAATGCTGGTTTGCAAATGTTCTCTGGTCAAAGATTTCTGCTGAGTTATGGGATGCTCCCCATGTGCACATATGGGACCACTATATACATCAGGACCACCAATGAAAAGGATAAAATAAAATAATTACACTTTTTTATTAATTAGGGTTAAAAAACCCTAATAGAGGTCATATATGTCTATTTTCGGTACTTTGCCCAAGCCAAAAAAAAAAAAGATATAAAAGATACGGAGAATTTCTTATATTAACTCGAGAAATGCTATATGCAATAAGAGACCTTATTGGAACCCTCTTATAAAGTGGATTTGCCCATTTTTTGTCGGTTGTTGATCATTTTATGCATGGATCCCATTTAATTCAGCACCCAATAAAAAATTCGCCACGTCATTTATTAAGAGGATTTCGGCAAAATTTCTTAAAATATTCAATATTGCTAATCAATCTTATCCTAATTAACTTCATTTTTCGGATGATCAAACACAATTAAGCTACCTTTCAGCCTCTCTTTTCCTTTGACATCGGATTTTATATAGTCCTAGTAATAATCTAAGATCTCCTGCAAGTGCGTGTCACCAATGTTTCAATTATGCCTACGCAATTTTCATACCCTTTTCTTTTCTTTTTGTGTAACTTTTTGCGTTTATATTAATTGACAAATAGTGGTGACAGAATGATGAGAAGTAAGGAAGATCTGCTAATGATTCGTTACCCTAGCCTATACTCACTTTAATTATCAATTTAAATATCTCATATGACCGCTTGTGAGCAATGAATGCCATAAGTTGTGCTTCAATGAACTGGCCATGATAGTTGACTTTACTGGTAGCCCACATCTACTTTTGCCGAAAAAATGGACCAACGCACACCTTCTCTTGGCAAGAGAGAAGTTATCCAACGTAAATAAATTGCATGATCTATAGAGCAGGTACTTCAAACTCATTTAAAGGATTAATGGTGTAATCTGTATGGAACCTGCATAATTAACTATAGAAAAAAAGACATAATCGCTTTGTACCTAACTTTTAAGCAAGAGCCAACCAACCTGGTGGCGGAGGCAGCGCATCTGCCACCGGTGCAGGGGGCGGCGGAAGTGGCTCACCCACCGGGTCGAAGAACTGATCATTGGTCTCGTACCGGAACTGGCAACTCGGGGCCATGATCCTCACTCCCATCTTCCCAGCACAGCACTGCCCAAGTCTCCCGATGACTGTCACCAGGCAGTCGATGCATTGCTGGTTGGTCAAGTCCGGCGTGCATTGTGTCATCGCGTAGATCGTGTTGAAACCCACCGATGTGTTGCCCGTCGCGTACTTCCTCAGCGAGCCGCCGCCCGCTGCCTCACCCCGCAGACGGCCCAGCAGCGTCTGCAGCGCAGCGTTGTACGTGTCTGGGCTCGTGACGTTGTTGACGTTGAACAGCTGGTAGTCAGGGTCGGTTTTGACTGTGCGGAAGATCGAGGTGTTGGAGTAACGGACGGAGCAGTTCTCGCTGTAGAGGACCGCCTCCTTCTGGAGGGGGCAGAGGCGGCGGATGTCGGAGGCTGAGCCATCGAGGCAGGTGCGGCAGCTCTCGGCAGGTGAGGTCGCCGCGGCAGGAGCCGATGACATAGAGGGTTTGGGAGGCGCTGGAGACGGCAGAGGAGGCGTTGAAGAAGCCGTAGGTGAGGGACAAGGAGTTGGTGGTGGAGATGGAGGAGAGGAGGGCGGTGAGGGTGGTTTGGTAGGTGCTGTCGGCGCTGAAGTTGCCGGTCGAACCACAGTAGGGCTTTGGGAAGAGATCTTGGGCGTTAATGGTGGAAGCAAACACGAGAAGAAGCAAGAGAGGGAGTTTGGGAGGATCCATTCTTCTTAGATTTTTTCGGGTTTTTGGGGTCTTTCTTTGATCGGTGTCGATAGAATAATGTATGAATATATAGCTTGTGTAGCTCCTACGCAGGTTGCTTCGTCGAAATCTCTATTTGTCCACATGTTCTAATTTGGAGTGGGGTCTGTGGCGGCTTGAATTTTGATACTTATGAAATTATTGAACCTTTTCTTTTTTCTTTGCGAGAAAACCAGTGAATAACCAAATGGAGGACAGATGAATGTAACTTTTTGGATCATTCTTTCTCTCAACCAGCCATTTCTATATTTTTTTGCAGTCAATGATCTCCTATTATCTTTCCCAATCTTTCGGCTAGCACTTAACATGGGCATTGATGATACAATGAACCTTGTGGGTTTAGTAAGTTATCAACCGTCGTAGAAAGGTTATGATCATTTAAGGATGTCGATGTTGTCTTGGCCAACTCTTTGAATGTAGTTTGAATAGTGAGTTGTCAAATATGTCTCAACCTTATTGATAGATGAAGACAAAGAGCTAGCAAAAGCCTCTTCCTTTCACGAAGCAATGATATACAGATTTTTAGGCATTACTTGATAACGGCGCCATCTCCACTTGTTGGATGGAGTTCGTCATATTGAATCGGTTGGCATATGCATCATACTTATTGTAGAACCAAATCCTCACCATTGCTAATATCGACTCCAATTGGACATCCTCACATAGCCCCAATTTTTGGTAATATGGAACAAATAGAGTTTTGATTTAACTTGAACCTCGAGGACAAATGACACAAACAGGTGGAATGTTCTTCTACCATGAGTAATTTCGCCTTAATGGCCAATGCCGCTTCAAAAGAGACATGGACTATACTTCTTTACTTGGTTTTGTTCTTTTAGTAGGACAAGATTAGCATATTTTCTTACTAAGACATTTCTCCCCATTTAGTAAAGTATTTTTGCAGGGATTTTTAGTACATCTAGCATTATTCTTTCTCAATGAAACGTTAGTGGGTCTAGAGAACCTTCCCACTTATCAATAAACAACAATTGAAAATCGTTTTTACAGATGTTATCCATTTATGTTGAAAAACTTTGCTTTTGAACGAATCAAAACAGTGTTCCTGAAGCGAAGCATAGGTTTTAGGTTAACGTCAACATTCAATATCAACATCAAATTTATATTTAGGGCTTTTACTATCCTGACTGCTTTAAGTTTGTTATACATTTGATTCATCATGGTAGCATTTTAAATGATATATAGCTTAGAACGCATAAGATATAGAGCCTAGATTTTGAACACTTGCCCATAAAATTATGCGAAACATCCAATCACGCGGAACGATCTATTCTATCAAATACTGACTTTTCCGCTCCTCTCGAAAATTTTAATTATATTTTTTTGCATTCGTACCCACTTTTGTATATCGTTGATCTTGACTTATGTGATAACACGTTTGTCTTGGTCTCAAGTCCAGGCCACTATGATTCCATATTAACTTTAAGCAATTGCCAGGAAGATCGCAGACTATATTTTATATTATCATGTAAGCAATGATGGAGATTGGAGTAGACACGGACAATGACAAAGTTGGAACAATAGAATCTTTCGAAGTTGATCTTTTCCAACACGCATTCTTATGGCCCCGTGACGAGCTCGAACTATGTGCTGCGTTTCCTTTTCAGAATTTTATTATAACATGTGACTTTCATTTTTAATAACCGATAGCTTTATCTTTTATTTAATCTAAATCTTATTGATGTCTTTTTTCATTCCAAACATCTGAAATTCTAATAATATGTACTTATCAACACGAAAATTCACATATATAGGAATTTCGGATAATATTTAAAATTTAAATAATATTCTAAATTTGAACGGGACAGTTTGAAAGGGTAATCATTTCTGACTTGGACAGACTGATCAAGAAGAAAGAAGCCTAGTGGGCGGTGCTAATTGGAATGAGAGAATATGATAAGGTAAACCAAGGACGACCGCAAAGTTTCTTGAGCAATAAGTCAACACGGTAAGAAATAAAGAAATGAAAAGAAAGGTTTTGCAAATTGAATAATTGTTATTGAATGGATCAACCATATTTTGAACACCTTAAGTAGAACATTTACCCCGAATTTCAATTTTCCAATTGGCTATTAAGCACCAATGATAAAAGTTTCCGGTTAAGGCACTGCTATATGTAATCCAACATTTTATCATACACGGCAAAGAAGCTGCTTAGAAAGTTTTACACGGGGAAAAGATACATAGTTTGTGTGGTTGATTGTATCCTCCTCTACCATGATTCAACACAGCCCATAAAGCGTATTACAAAATGTAACAATATCCAATGGTTAACATTCAAATTAAAGGTTACAACTGCATCTCCATGATTTTAAGCTCTTTGATCACAATCTGTGATTACATGTCAAACTTATCTATAAGCGGTTATAACTCTTCTGTTGTCACTGGACTCAAATGCATCTCCATAAGTTTAGACTCCATGATCGCTCTCCATGATTGCATATCAACTTTCTCTACAAGCTGTTAAGACTTCTTGAGTGTAACTTGATCTAAACGTTAATCAGCATCTTTATTGTCTTTAGATTCTGCCTTCAACATTTATTTAAATTTATCTAAGTGTCAATCGTTGACTAGTCGTTATCATATGTTGATAATTGTAGTATGTTTATTGATTGTGTTGGCCATTAACAACCATTTTTGCTACCAATGACTTGTCGATGGGAGAATCACTCAATATCGAATTTTGTATCAGTGTCATGTCAATTTAGAAGACTTAATCATTTTTAGGTGTCCACAACTCATGTTCATTATTATTTGATTTAATTGGTGAGTTCACGTAGTTGTCTTGTTCAAAGTAGTCATAGATCCTTCTCAAGTCTCATGAACAATCATTGTTTGAGCAATTGCTCTAACCTTAGGAGAACCTTAAACTAGTAAAATAATTGAAAATTTGTGACTTGAGAAACTCGTGATTTTAGGTTCGACTCTTAGCCAATTTAACTATTTTGGGCTATATCTTAAAATTGCAATTCCTAACTAACATGGACATACATGTAAAAGGCACGCCTATGACTAAATTGGAAAATGCACTTAGTTTGATGCGTAAAATCTGGCTCAATATGTCACTTAAACACTACACAAAAACAGTAATAGCTCGCAATAATTAAATCATGAGAATGTAATTTTGATAATTTGAAAACCATGAAAAACACACAAATTAACGCTTAGGGCACACTATGACTATCTACCCTTTCTCAAGGCTACCGTGGATATGGCTCGGTCATGGAGGCCTCCTTTTTCAAGGACTGGTTTGATTTATTTCTTGATTTGTCGACCTCAGGCACTCTCGAACTGTAATCTTGCGTTGATGACATATCGGACTCGTTGCCGCTGTGCAAAAAGAACGCAGGTTGTGATGGCACTTGGAGTGTGACCGAGTGGCTGTTAAGCATGAGAAGGATTGAGGCCATTGTTGGTCGATTAGCCACATTTTCTTGGACGCATAGTAGACCAATGTGGACACACCTCACAATTTCAGTACTCAAACTAGAAGTTATACAGGGATCAATGATATTTGATATTGTTCCTTCCCTCCAATTCTTCCAAACCTGCAAACATACGACAAACATTGAGCAGATTGATCTCTGAAGGAATATGCAAAATAAGAAGATATGTTCTTATACTCACATAGCTTATAAGGACCTCTGTGTTATCGCCTGCCTGGAAAAGATTGTTCCTTTGACCACTCACAATCTCCAAAACTGTCACTCCGAAACTGAAGACATCGGACTTGATAGAGAAGTTTCCATGCATTGGATATTCCAGTGCCATATAACCGATGTGCATCATAATAAATCCATCATATTAGCTCTATAGTTTGCCCATGTTATTTTGGCAAGCATTAGCTACAGGTAGTTGTGGCACTTACTAGGTCCCCTCGACTTGGTTTGTCTCTGCTTGAGTTTGGTTTGACTCGAACAACCTCGCCATACCGAAATATGATATTTTAGGATTCATGTCTGAGTCCAACAAAATGTTGCTGGCTTTGAGGTCCCGATGGATGATACGAAGTTGAGAGTCCTCATGTAGGTAAGGCATCCCTCGAGCAACACCCATTAATATTTTGTGGCGCCTATCCCAGCCAAGATTTGCACGCTTTAGGGGATCTACACATTTTGTTGAAAATCACATTCTATAAGAAGTCCCTTAATCATTTCATGAGGATTCGATTTCAAGAATGACAACTCGAGAAACATACCGAATATGAACTGGTCAAGGCTTAAATTGGGCACAAACTCGTAAATGAGAAGCCGCTCAACTCCTTCTAGACAAAAACCTAGGAGCCTGACCAAGTTCCTATGTTGTAGCCTAGCTAATAACATGACCTCGTTCTTGAATTCTACTTCTCCTTGGTCAGAATTTTGCGACAGCCGTTTTACCGCGATTTCTTGTCCGTTAGAGAGCCGACCCTAAAATTTCATCAAAGTAGATCCTCATGAGTATTGATATGTAATTGAAGCATTTAGAAGAGTATCACATTGATGTCATCTATGACCATTTTGTTGCTTGAATTTTGAATAAAAGTGACTAGAGGATGCTTTGTTAATTAGTACCAAGTAAACAGCACCAAAACCGCCTTGTCCAAGCTTCTTGGAATCAGAGAAGTTATCAGTTGCCGCTCTAATAGTGCCGAAATCAAATTGCAGTGACTCTGCCGTGCTTATTTCATCCTCAACTTCACCTAGAAAGAGAAATATGCAGTCATTCAGAGCATGAATGTCTTTATCATAGTGTTTATAATAAAAACTTGTCAAACTTTTAGTATATAGAGTTGCACCTGCAGGGATTACTATCAACTTCCTATTTTGGCCTGCTCAATCAGTTTATGCTAACTACAGTAAATGAGAAATGTGTAATTGGACATGTCCAAGCGGTGCGCATGAATGTAAAGTTCGAAATATCAATTCCATGTTCTGGAATTCTCAACCCAATTTGTTTGGAAAATGTTGGCCTAATTGTCAATATCGTGCTGGTAGAAAAGCACAGTAAATAGTCAACTTCATTAATTTCATGATCCTTTAAACCTCATGGACAGTAGCTGTTCCAATGCCAAAAGACAGACTCACCTTCAACTCTTTGTCTGGGCTGCTTCTTCTTCCTTTTCATTATCAGGAGTAGTAAGACGCCGATAACAAGGACCGCTGAAGCACTTGTCGCAACTGCAATGATAACAGTCTTCGTTGAATTGCTCTTTCCACCTGCTCGAGCAAAGGCATATCATGTTTATGATCATTGCTTACCGATTACATATTAATACACTGGAGAAATCACTCAAGCGCCATTTCCAACGTGGAAACGAAACACATTTTAGACATACATCGTACCATTCTTTGATAACTCGAGGGAAAGTTATTTGGATTTCTGGATTTTGTCGTTTTACCAAGATTCGTCTAATGGAGAGCATTAACACTTGAAAAATAACACATTATTCTCCAGAATTTGAAGTTTTCAGGTATAATCGGTTACCTTTTCAACCACAAGTTCATTACTTTCATGAATTTCTTACGGAAATCAGAGTAATGGCAGTGCAACGGTTTACAGAAACCGAGTGGAGCTAGGAACTACCAATGCTGGTTTGCAAATGCTCAGGTCAAAGATTTCTGCCGAGTTATTAGATGCTCCCCATATGCACATACGGGACCACTATATGCATGAGGAACACCGACGAAAAGAATAAAAGAGAAGAGAGAAAAATTAATGTTAATCATAATTCATTGCTCTATTACTGTGATGGATACGACAACAATCACGCCGGTCGTTGCCGGGTTGGGCCACCCTCACGGCAGCTGTATTCGAATCCATCCTGCTTTGGTCTTAGTTTTCATTCATTTGATTCTTTAAAAAAAAAATCTTATCATTATAAAACACTTGAAAGGTCAGAATACATCGTCTATCTTTAGGATTAAGACCAAATAATTAGATATAAAAAATATAGAGGATTTTCTTATCTAACTCTGTCTCGAGGAATACTTTATGTAATAAGAGATCTTACCAAAACCCTCTGACTAAATGACGTGCTGATTTCTAATTGGTTGCTGATCATTTAATGCATCATCGGTCCAATTTATTTCAGCGCCCAATAAAAGTTCGCCACGTTATTTAAATAAAAAGCTTTCAGTAAAACTTCTTAGAATGTCTAATATTGCTAATCAATCTAATTCTTTTTAACTTCATTTTCAGACGATGAAGCTCAATTAAGGTAAGTTTCGGCCTCTCTTTTCCTTTGACGTCTGATACTGCAAAGTTGTAGTAATTACTAATAACCTAAGATCTCATGCAAGTGCGTGTCACACGAATGTTTCAATTATGGCCTCGAAATTTTCTTTCCCATTTTTTTCTCGCTGTGTCAAAGAAATTTTTGCGTTTATATTAATTGACAGAAAGGGGTGATTGACTGATGAGAAGTAAGGAAGATCTGCTAATGATTCATTGCCCTAGCCTGGACTCACTTCATTATTAATTTTAAAAATCTCATGACAGCTTCGAGATGCATCAATGATTAGAGTTAGGGACCCATTCCTTCTTTTGTCGAAAATATGGACCAACCCACCCGTGTTTGGCAAAAACGCGTTTATCCAACCAAAAAAATTACATGATCTAAAGAACATATAAATTGAGCATATTTGAACGGTTTACAGTGTAAATGTCATGTGAAATCCACATAATTAATAATTTAGATGATTTTAATCCACTCGAATTATAGAAAATAATAACACAAACCTGGCGAAGGAGGCGGTGCGTCTGCCGCCGGTGATAGCGGTGTGGGCGCCGGCGGAAGTGGCTCCCCAACCAGGTCGAAGAACCGATCATTGGTCTCGTACCGGAACTGGCAACTTGGGGCCATGATCCTCACTCCCATCTTCCCGGCACAACACTGCCCAAGTCTCCCGATGACTGTCACCAGGCAGTCGCTGCATTGCTGGTCGGTCAAGTCCGGCGTGCATTGTGTCATCGCGTAGATCGTGTTGAAACCCACCGATGTGTTGCCCGTCGCGTACTTCCTCAGCGAGCCGCCGCCCGCCGCCTCGCCCCGCAGACGGTCCAGCAGCGTCTGCAGCGCAGCGTTGTACGTGTCTGGGCTCGTGACGTTGTTGACGTTGAACAGCTGGTAGTCAGGGTCGGTTTTGACTGTGCGGAAGATCGAGGTGTTGGAGTAACGGACGGTGCAGTTCTCGCTGTAGAGGACCGCCTCCTTCTGGAGGGGGCAGAGATCGCGGATGTCGGAGGCTGAGCCATTGAGGCAGGTGCGGCAGCTCTCGGAGGTGAGGTCGCCGCGGCAGGAGCCGATGACATAGAGGGTTTGGGAGGCGCCGGAGACGGCGGAGGAGGCGTTGAAGAAGCCGTAGGTGAAGGACAAGGAGTTGGTGGTGGAGATGGAGGAGAGGAGGGCGGTGAGGGCGGTTTGGTAGGTGCTGTCGGCGCTGAAGTTGCCGGTCGAACCACAGTACGGCTTTGGGAAGAGATCTTGGGCGTCGATGGTGGAAGCAAACACGACAATAAGCAAGAGACGGAGATTCCGAGGATCCATCCGTTTTTTTTTTTTTTTTTTTTTTTTTTTTTTTTTTTTTTTTTTTTTTTTTTTTTTTTTTTTTTTTTTTTATTTTTATTTTTTCTCTTTGGTGTTTCGGGTCTCTTCTTGATTAATAGCTTGTGTAGCTCCTACACAAGTTCGCTTGGTCGAATCTGCTTCGCCCACGACTTTTAATTTGGGGTGGGGGCGGTGGCGGCTTTAATATTGATACGTATGAAATCTTTGAATCTTTCTTTGTCTTTGCCAGAAAACCCGGGATTGACCAAATGGAGGCCAGATGAATGTAACTCTTTGACTCCTCAACCAGCCATTTCTATATTTTTCGCAGTCAAACTTCTCCTCTTATCTTTCAAAATCTTTTGGCCAGGAGGGAACGTGGGATGTTACAATGAACCAAGGGATAGATAAGTTATGAGCCATGGTAGAAAGGATTGAGAAACACGAAACTCAGCTTTGTGATCAATTTAGAATGTCAACGTTGTCGTCATGGCCGATTATTTGAATGGAGTTAATGTAGTTCGTTATTAATTACACCTCGGTCTCACTGGTAGATGAAGACAACGAGCTAGCAAAAGCCATTGGGGTATCTTTCTTTTTACGAAGCATTGACATACAAATTTCTAGAAATTGCTCGGTGACATCTCTACTCGTGGGATAGCATTCATCGTCTCAAACTAAGTAGTACTGACACTGACACGTGACACGACATGACACGCCGATACGTCGTTTCTAAAAAAATAGAGAACTCCGACATTAGAACACGTTGGATATTAAATATATATTTTTTATATACATAATAAATTATCATTTTTATGTTTATTTCAATCAAATTAATTTGATTTAAATTCATAAAAAAATAAAAAAATAAAGAAGCCTATAATGAATTTACACTAAAAATATTAATCCACAATTTATTAATATCATTTATTGTTTCAATTTGACAAATTCAACTCTATTCCAATAATTTATAAAATTTGAAGAAAAAATAAGCAATCTACATTCTAGACTCGCATGTTAGATATGCTGGAAGAGGAGAAAAATAACTTAAGCGATAAATTGTGTATCACTGGAAGTGAGAGTTAAAAGAGAAGAGTAGACTAAGGTTTTCTTATTTCTTTATTTATTATTTTTTTACATATATACATTTTGACATCTCATTTATTGAAAAATTTTAAAATGGACATCGATATCGGAATCACGTGTTGGAAACTCATATGTCAGAATTTCACTCGAGCGTCAGAGAGTGTCCGAAAAGTTGATCCAGGTGTTGGATTTTTCGACACGTGTTGACCAAGTGTCTGAGAGTGTCCGAGAGTGTCGGTGTTGACACGTGTCGAAGTGTCCGACACGACACGAAGGCTCTTGGAGAGTGTTAGTACTTCATAGGTCTCAAATCAATTGGCATATGCATCGGACATATTTTAGAACCAATTTCTCAACATCACTAATATCTATTCCACTTAGACATCCTCACAAGCCCCAAATTTTGTTAATATGGAACGAGCAGAGTTTCGATTCAACTTAACCTTGAATTTAAGATGGTGGACACAAACAAACATGTGGAATATTCTTATACCTTTTGAGTAATTTTGCCTTCATGGCCAATACTGCTTCATTTAAGAAGGAATCACCCTCCTTATTTGCTAATTTCACTGACGCCTGTATGAAAAAAAATCAATGGTTGCTAGACGGATTATTACCCGACCGAAAGACATCCGCTGCATTGTTGAAAACCTCCAAAAAGTCTTTAAAGACCTTAATAACCTAGCAATCTTTTGGGCAATGAGGAGAGACCGATATTTTCGCTATGATTGGTGGAGTGTGCAACATCTTATTCGTGAAATTCCAGCAATTTGCTACTTTAGCATAACAACAGTCTAACGTAATACGCCACATATGAGACGTGGGCTATACTTCATTATTTCCTGCTTGGTTTTGCTTGTTTTGTATGATGTAACTAACACGAGCTTAGAATTTTTCTTGCTAAAACATTTCTCGTCATTGAGTGAATTATTACTGCAAGAAGTTTGAGTACACCTAGTATTATTCTTTCTCCAAGATCATATCAAAACGCGGATAATTGTAAAAAAAGTCTTATACCTTTTGTACAACACCCAATTCAGTTCTAAATTTTTTGATGATTTGCCAATTTAGTCATTAACATTTTAATTGTGCCAATTTAGTGTTAATTTTTTTAACAATTTATCAATTTAGTCATTCCTGGTAATTTTGGCTGGATACTGTTGACGCGGTAGTTTAGTCAGTGTAGTTGTCCTATGTCGTTTGTTTGGCATTGACATGGAAAATTTTTGTATTTTTAATTTTTAATTTTTAATTTTTTTCTTTTACTTTCTTTTTCTTCTTCTCTTTTCTTTCTCCAGCGAGGTCGCTAGCCGACCTTGGTCGCTACACCTTTGCCTATATTTGGGCAAGGGTTAGGATGCCCTCGCCTATGGCTGGTGAGGGAGTTGTGACCCTCACCTGGTCAAGCAGTGACCTCACTAGAGAGTAAGAAAAAAAGAAAAGAAAAAAAAAAAGAACAAAAAATTATGATAAATTAAGGAAAATTAAATTAAATTTAAAATTGCAAAAATTATTCATGTTGGCACTAGCTGTGCCAAGTAGGATGATTGTCACTAACTAGATTGTCATGTCAATGATTTCTAACCAAAATTGGTCGGAATGACTAAATTAATAAATGATTAAAATGTTTAAGACTAAATTAGCAGATTGTAAAAATGTTTGGGATTAAATTGGCAGATTGTTAAAATATTTGGATTGGATCGATAAATTATCAAAATATTTTGAATTAAATTGAATAAAATTGAAATATTTAAGATTGAATTGACCGTTGAACAATAGGTTTACAATTTTTTGGATAGTTTTCCAACTCGAAACGTTTAATGGGTCTAGAGAACCTTCTTCCCACTTATCAACTAACAACATTTTTTTTTTATTTATTATTATTATTATTATTATTATTTTTTTAACAAATGTTAGCATTAGCCTTTTCCTTTTCAAACTTCCCCCTCTTGCTCGATAATCGTCCTTATGTTGAAAAACTTTTTGAACGAATCAGAATGGTGTTCCTAAAGCGAATCATGGGTTTTGGTTAACTTCAACGTCCAATATCAACATCAAATTTGTGTTCAGGACGTTTGCTTTGCCGACCACTTAAAATAAGTTTGTTATATAGATAATTCATCACGGCAGCATTTTAAATGCTACATAGCTTAGAACACACAACATAGAGCCCAGATTTCGAACATTTGCCCATAAAATTATGTGAAATATTCAATCATGTGCAACAATCTGTTCGATCAAATCCCAACTTTTCCGCTCCTCTCTAAATTTTTGATATATATATATTTGCATGAATCATCATGCCCACTCATCATTGATCTTGACTTATGTGATAACACGCTTATCTTTGCCTCAAGACCGGGCCACTACTATTCCATATTGACTTTAAGCAATTGCTACGAAGGTTGCAGTCTATATTGTATAATATATCTTGTGACCGATGATTGAGATTGGAGTTGACACGGACAATTACGAAAGTGGAAACAATAGAATCTTCGAAGTTGATCTTTTCCAACACGCGTCCTTATGGCCCGGGTCAAAGCGCCCTTCCATGACGAGCACGAACTATGTGCTGCGTTTTCTTTTTCAGAATTGACCGTAAATTCATTTATATGGAATTTTGGGTAATATTTAAAATTTTAATAATATTCTAAATTTGAACGGAACAGTTTGAAAAGTGGTGATCATTTCTGACTTAGACGGATTAATCAAGATCAAAGACACCTAAAGGGTAGTGCTAATTGGAATGGGAGAATAAGATACGGTAAACCAAGGATGACCGCAAAGTTTTTTGAGCAATAATTCAACACAGTAAGAAAAAAAATGAAAAGAAAGAACTTGTGAATTGAATAATTGTTATTGAATGGATCAACCGTATTTGGAATTCCTAAGTAGAACATTGACCCCAAATTTCGATTTTTCAATTGGCTATTAACTACTGATTATAAAAGTTTCCGGTTAAGGTACGGCTATATGTAGTCCAGCTTTTTAACATACATGGCAAATAAGCTGCTTAGAAAGTTTTTTTGCGGGGGAAAGTTACTTACTAATGTGAAAAACTTACTTTCTCTATGATTAATTGAAACTTACTAACATCAAAAGTTAGTAATTATTTGGATGTGAAAGTAAAGTGTTTCTAGGTAGAAGTGCATCAAGAGTTCTAGTGCAACATTCTGAATTCCACTTAAGCTTCGTTTGTTTCGTGAAAAATGAGTGATTTGGAAAATATTTTTCCGAAAATGATCCTGTATCGCATACAAAAAGGATAAATACTTTCATGGTTCACCAAAAATTTTGAGACATAAATTATTGTCAATAAAAAAAATATTTCTCGCTAATTACTTTTTTTGATCGATATAAAGATGATTTTTAGGAAAATATTTTCCAAATTATCTATTTTCTGCAAAACAAATGGACCCTTAACTTCCTTTAGACATTTCTTATTCCAGGACGTTGATCTCCTATTCTCCCCAACTTTGCATGAACCGGCACAAAGTGGATCAGCCTCGGCACTGCTGAGTACAAGATATTATCAGCTTCAGAGTCCTTTTCATGCCGATTCGGATTACAACGCGGGCGAGTCTTGCTTGCAATCCGACATAACCATCGGTGAGAAGCCGTCTCGGGCTAGTCTTAACAATCTGTTAACTTCTCTATCGAGGAAAGCCCATCTTTATTGCGGCTTTTACGAGAGGGCTATCGGAAACAAAGTTCATGGGCGATCTCTCCGTGAATGATGGCGCCAAATGCAGCAACAATACCACTTCAGAGGCCCGGCACGGGTGCCTAGATAGCAAACAGGTCACGATTCGGCGTGGGTGAGAGGTTGATTTTCAACTCTGTTGACGGACTTTTGCATACTAAATTTTTTTTAAAGCAAAAAAGGTAAACTTTGTAGTTACTAATAAAGGAAAAATTATCCCAGACATTCTAAAACTACGCTAGCCAATACAATTCTGAACCTTTCTAGTTTGCTAATTTTGTCATAAACCTTTTGATGATATGCCAATTTAGTCTTTCCAATTTGCCAGAAATTTCTGATGTGATGATTCCTTTAATTTTTTTTTTAAATTTCTGAATCTCTTATGAGTAGATTATATTTTTTCTTTTCTTTTTTCTTTTTGCCATTCACTTCCAAAAAGGGCCAGTGAGGGCCATCGCAGATGGCTGTGACCCTCGCTCCCCATCGTCGAGGGCGTCCATCCACTATGGTCCTTGCTAGCCCTTTCTAGAGTAAATTGGAAAAAGAAAAAAAGGAAAAGAAAAATTCAGAAAATTCAGATTAATTTTACAGTAATTGTTTACGTTAGAACCGGCCATGCCATATATGATAGCTAATGTCTATGTCAACGATTTCTAGCAAATATTGATCAGAATGATTAAATTGGTATAATTGAAAGGTTTAAAACCAAATTAATCATTGTACGTTAGATTTAGGGTTTTTGGATAATTATTCTTTCTAATAAGAATAATGTGAGATCAACCATGAATCTTTTTATTTATTTCAATCTAAATCCATATATTCACTCTCTATCTTGAAGTTACTTTTCCCTATTAAGTCTTGAGCTATCGGTAATTTCAGTTGCATCTTTTCCCAGAAACATTTCAGCGTTGCGTCCCATGGTTCTATCGCTTTTCAATTTAGATTAGGTTCTCCTATGTTTCTGACCAGGACACCAACATTTACCTCAGTAGTCAGCTAGTTATTCATGCTTTTTCTTGTCTCTTCTTGAGTATTAATTCATCAATCAAAACACTCAATTAAGACTAAAACTCTGTATGTTTTATGGGAATTTTTTGGTCGGAAATTTTTTTCATCATTTTCAAGTATTTGATTGCTTAGAAATATGATTTAATGGAAATCTTTGAATAATAAATGGAAAATCTATGCTTAAATATATATAAAAAAAATTCTCTCTTTTGCAAATGAAACCATTTTCTCAAATAGGATTAGATTTTAGCGCTAGGATTAGAGAACTTGGCACTTGGATATGGGAATCTTAATGCTTGTGCCTAGTCCTTGGTGGTTAGGCTTGGATCCATGGAGGTTAGCCTGGCTCTCTCGAGGTATGGTTTGAGACATCAATGCCCTTGCTTGAGTCATTGTTGCCATGCTCGAGTTGCTGATGCCATGCTTAGGTATTTGGCTCTTGCATCCAAGTTACTAGTGCTTGAGCTAGGGTCCATGAAGGCCTAGCCCAATTCCTAGGTAGCTAGGCCTACGGCTGTAAAGGCTAGGCCTATTAAGTCCCTTTATGTCAAGCCCAAGACTTGATGGGTGTGCTCAAGTCTCTGGTGATTGTGCTCTAGTAGTGAGCTCTTGTCCCCAAGTCACCTGCCTTGGGGCCCAAGTTTAGATAGGCTGGGCTTGGATCTTTTGAGACTAGGTTCGAGACCTCAGTGCTTGTGACCACATTCCTATGGCCATGCCTCGGTACCCAGCTTTTGTGCCCATGTCATTGGGCTTGAGTATACAGAGGCTGAGATTGGTTTCTTGGTGGCTAGGCCTAGGTCGACAAATTTTGTGCCCAATCCTTTAAGGAGAGGGGGGGGGGGGGAGTAAGACCTTGTGTTCTTGCTTCACTCTCCAACAGCCCGCCCTAGTACTCTATTCATGCGCCCAGGTCACTAGTGTTTGGGCCTAGGTTCCTAAAGCCAGTGGCTCAAATTTATAGTGATTAGGTCAAGAAACCCTACCTCCTATGACACGTTAGGCGCTTGGGCTTAGGGACCCCAATGGCTAAGCCTGAATTCACTAAGGCTGGGGTCTAGTCCCCTATGCTTGATTTAGGATCCTCAGTATCTGGATGTATGATTCGGCTATTGGGCTTGAGTTCCTTGAGGATAAGCCCACGACCTTGGTGTCCATGCTTGGATCTTTAGTGGTCATGCCCAAATCCCTAGAACCCCAATAGCTAAGATTGAGTCCTTGTGGTTGGGTCCAGGCCCTTGTGCCTTGGCCCGAGTACCTTAAGGCTAGGTGTCACGTCCCGACCCTCCGAGCACGTGCCCATCCTCGCTTGGTTGATAAAATAGCGATGTCCTAGGACGCATCGCCGACCCATTCATTTTAATATACACATGCGAAGCAGATAGATAAATCCCTAGACAATAAAATAATGAGATAGGAAAGCAGGGCTGTAAAATTTCAAACCACACTTATATACATATACAACACAACCCAGTTATATATAATACAAGCTGACCCAAACTTTGTTTATTCAAACACACAAGGTTTATCATGTAAGGGTGAGGGTCAAACAACTATGGTTCCTCATCACTTTCAATCTCCTCCAGCTCCATCTCCTTGTCCTCGTCCTCGACGACCTCCCCTTCTTCCTTGCTCCAATTGGCACCCTCAGCTGAGTACACCGGGGAGTCGGAATCACCCGCGAGTCTTTGATCCTTTGCATCCTCTACCGCTCCACCTTCAAGGTCTATTGTACCTTTACCAAAAGCCTTCTCCAAAATGTACAAAGGTACACTAGACTCCGGTATAAGACCCTCCCTTCATCCATCCTGGTAGTGACGATACCATGACTGATACTCATGAGGCACATGGGTGGGTCCACCCATGTCAACCCAGACAGTGGATTTCACTAAAATATACTCTAATCTTTTAGGGTGGTGATGTATCGAGATATGATGAGCTATCTCAGAAATATCCTTCGGTATACCAAACTGCTCGGGAGGAGTGGGAGATGCTGCCATCTACGGACCTTAAATGTTGTCCCACAACGTGGTGAGACTACGTCTCAGCAAGTTCTACTCCCTAAGACTTGATTAGGAAGCTAATACGCACCATAGGCTACCTAAGCACAACACGAGTCAGAGGATTTACCTTGGCCTCAGTCTCTCCCTATAAGTCAGTTCAATTTATAAATACTGACAGACATAGCACCCAATCAAATCAGATCGAACTATCGATCAATTGATCTCGTCGATTACATGTCATCACGACCATTTCTTGGTCGGTTCATTCAATATTATCTATAAGTCCATTCATATTAGGACTACTCCTCCTAAACTAATAAATAGATAATATAGCTCTCTTTAAGTTGATAAATAGTGTAATGTTCTCGTTAAGCTGACATATCACCCGTAGGTTGATATAGTACACTAATAATGCTCTTTCTAAGCTGATCATATTGCTTGTGCTAAGCTGATAAGTATTGCTCTCTTCAAGCTGATTAGGTATACATATTGCTCTCGCTAAGCTGACATATCATAGCCCTTGGTTTGATACATTATACCGGTATACCATTCTCAATCTAAGCTGACATATCGCCCGTAGGCTGATATAGTATACCATCCCGAACCATACAATTTCATTTACCATTTTTATCATACTCAATAAGAATATACGTGCGTGGGTACACGGCCGGCCTTAGCTAAAATATAAGGTTTTCACTTTTGAACCTCCCACTATTTTCAGCAGTCCCAAAATAGATTTTTGGCGCTGTAGACCGATGCTCAGTAATTTTCCACTCAATTACCAAAATTATTCAAATTTTGAAATAAATACCCACAACCACTAATTTCACTCAATTTGCATAATTAGGTACTTAATTAAATAAATAGAGAGCACCACTACAATCAGCATGAAATTCCGGTCACGAGTCATCTCGGTTGAATTTTCAAAAATAAATAAATAAATAATAATTACAGAAAATATTAAATAAATGCAAATAAATGTAATAAATCCAATTTAGGCCCGTTATAGCCGAATTGGACGCCAAAACGGACTCGGAAAATTTTCAAGGTTCGTTTAATAAATACTCAAGTCTATTTACTTGCTAACTACATTGACTAACCACCTAACATGCATCGGTAACTAATTTAATTTCACTAATTACATCTAATTATCCACCTAAACATGCTTAACCTAACTAATTATCCACTAAGTATCATTAAACTACTAAGCGAGGTTTAGAAAGTTAAACTCACTCGTTTAATGAACCATTCGGTTCAATTCAATAGAGATGCAACGAGGACCGACTTTCTTCAAAGCGGGCCTAGGTTTTGAGACCCGGAACTACCTCAAAATGGGCCTTGAAGATGGCTGGAAACCCACCAACTTCTCCTCTGTTCTCAGCTGCAAAATAGAGAAAACAAGGTTGGTTTGGCGAGGTAATGGTGATGGTGGATCGGTGGATGGCTTGGTGAGGCAACCGGTGGCCGAACAGGGTTCCACGACGGTTGAACGAGCTCCAGCTTGGATTGACTAGAGGCTGGGACATGCGGACAAAAGGCTGGGATAGCAAGGATGGTAGAGTAAGCTGGCGGACGCACGGGCGCGCGGATGAGGTGGGATGGGGGATGGCGGCACACGAGCGGCTTTGGCAGGGCTGGCGGCGACGGCAAGGCAGCTTTGGCTTCTCTCCCTGGGTTGCTTGTGGTCGAATAGCAAGAGTGAGGAGGGGAATGAAGGGTTCGGCCAGCCAGACTTGGAGAGGAAGGAAGAGAGGGCAAGAGGGGGCCACCATGGCCAAACTTTTCCAATTTCTTGTCTCTTTGACCATCCATGGCCATGCATGTCTTCCTTGGCTCTCAATGAGCCACCAATGCTCACCCACAACCTTTGAAATGGTCCATTTTGGCTAGGCAAGGGGGAGCTACGAATTTCAACATTTCTCCCTCAATTGGACACTTAATCTTGTTCAATTCAATACCATTTGGCCTCAATAAATTCCTATTGAATCAATAATCAAATTCGTATTTATCCTCACCAATTGATCAATCTTGTATCCCAAATGCGCAATCAAAAACGGTCCCTGGCATGTTCCGAGCAAAAACGGTCCTACCTCGACTTTTTCCCAAAAAGTTTCAGTTTGCAGAAAAATCTTCTAAGACTAAGTCGATGTTCCTAGAGTTTATTGTGACATGACATCATCTTCAATTTCTAAAATCAAACTCAAATTCGTGGTTAATTTTACTCCGGCGTGTTTTTAGCGTGACCTAGGCTATCGGGTAACTTTCAGAAATTTTTCAGTGCAAATGACCTGTGGTCGATTTTCTTCGAGCCATAATGAACCCACTCGACACATTAGTGACTCTCGGTTGTCGTGAAAATCTTGAGAATTTAAATACGGACACAGGGTACCAAAACAATAAGAAAATCAATCTAGTGCCGGCCGACGAGAATTTTCTAATTTAGTGGTGTCACCCACGATTAGCCACTCATCTCCATCTAACCAACTTATCATTGATCTCAAATCGATTTTTAATTGTGCTACAATGACCTCTAAAGATGAACATGGTCGAGAAGCCGATTCCTGGTCGAATTATCAAGTCTATTGCCTTAAAATCCCTTAATGGCTTCCCTAGATAGTCTAGTTATCTTGAGAGTGATCAGCTCTGAGAACAGCCCTATAGGCGCGTCAATGAAATGCTCGATTAATTTAATTGAAAATAGAAGTGAAAAATCCAAAATGTCACAATAGGCCTGGCCTGAGACCTAAGCAGCTGAACTCGATCTCCATAAGTGAAAGAAATATATCTTTTACAATTAGTAAAAGTATTTATGTATGAAGATTTAATTCAATAAAATTTTATCTAAGATTTGATGATATGGCTTTAGTAAATTTGTGACAAATTTATCCTCCATTAATTTCCATTAAATTATATTAATATCATGAAAAATCACAAATTGGTACATCTGTGATAAATATATGATGAAATTATAAACTGGTACAATAGTCAACTGCCAAGTGTCATCCAACTTACAATTTAACAGTAAAATCTAATAGTACTAACAAAGGGTAAATTTGTTAGGTGTTCAAGTTTGGGAGTTTTTGATAGTCTAAAAATAGTTTGGGGGAAATTCATCACAATGTATTAATTAGTTTTTTTTTTGTGGTATTTTTATTACTTCCCAAACACATAGGCGTATGCTCTTATGCTAAGAAAATAAAAATAAGAAATTAAAAACATAATCGTTTGATCATACAATTAAAATATGTGTTGCTAAATGTGTGTGTTTCGACACCACACAACATAACCACAACACAACTACAATCGTACCAAATAGACTCCAAATCTTCAGGAAAAAATTGAGACCACATGCTTTTGGAATTAAAATCTCAACTTGTTTTTTCGCACGCGTATGACACCATGGGTTGGGTGTGTAAAAAAGAGGGCCCAATCGATCCAAAAATTTGATTGGACATTGTGATGGTTTGGTTCGGAATTATGACCCAAATCGAACTGAAACGCATTAAACCTTACTCGGTCAACTCTCCAGATTTCCAGTGTCTCCATCCAATTTCCACCATGGCCGGTCTTTTGCCTCCTTCCTCCACCCTAGTCCTTATTCTGGTAGAGTTGACAAAACTCACCACAGTGCAATTCAATTCAGACTGCATAAAGAAATTAAGTTGGATTGCAAGATAGCACCACACCATAGAGATAACATGAAAGAAAAAATCCCATAAACCATGGTCATAACTTCACTCATTTTATTTGTCATGAAAACTTAAGTTCACAATTATCCTAGAATGGCACTCCTCTATATATAATGAAAAGAATAAGAGGAGAGAGAGAGTGTAATTAGTTTATGAACATGGTCAAAAAGACATAAACAAATGACAAGGGTGCCCGTTCAAGAGCAAAACAACTCACCTACCCAAAGAAGCTTAATTCTTACCAGCAAGAAAAACCTTAACTCTGTGGCAATATTTTCACTTACTAATGCTAAGTCAGAGTCTCAGACAAAGGGGCTTTGTTCACCAGAACATGCCCACAAACACACAAGAAGGAGGAACCGTACATCCTTTGGAAAGTATTGGAATAATGTCATGATATCACCCATTGCCATAGGATCTCTCCTATGATACCAAAGGTAAAACTACACTATTTATAAACCCAGCAACTTGAAACTACCCAAACTTTTCCTTTGTTTGGGGTCTATGCAATTTGGGTCTCGAATCGGGTCATAAAGAACGTATATTCTTCATGTTTGAATAGGGTACCGGTGGAGACCAATGCGATTTGGACCGTTGTACTGCTCATATAATTGATTTTGGGTAAGCAAAATATCACCTAAGGTTGATCTTTGGTTTTCATTGAATTAGGTTCTTTGGCATAGGAAGTAGAAAGTGTAACCAAGAACTACAACTAGTTACTTTAGAAGAAAGAAAATTCAAGAACTGAAAAATAAATGGATAAGCTAAAAGACACATAGTTTGTGTGGTTGATTGTGTCCTCCTTCGAATGATTCGACATGGCTTATACAGTGTATCATAAAATGTCACCCTATCTAAGTGGTTAATATTCAAATTAAAGGTTACAATTATATCTCCACAATTTTAGGCTCTCTAACCATAATCCATGATTGCACGTCAAACTTATCTTTAAGAAGCTACAACTCTTCAGTTTTGATAGGACTCAATTGCATTTCCATAAATTTAGACTCCTTGATCGCTCTCCCTCATTGCACGTCGACCTTCTCTACAAGCCATTATGACTTCTCAATTGTCACTTGATCTAACGTTTAATCGACATCTTTATTGTCTTCGGTTTTTACCTTGAATGTTTATCTAAATTTATCTAAGTATTAATCATTAATTAGTCATTATCATATGTCGATAACTGTACTATGTTCATTGATTATCTTGGTGATTGTGACACCCCAAACCACCTAGGGTCGTCACAGGCACCTGGTGTTACACCTAATTACATCTCTTAGCCGAAACGTCGTAAATCATAGACAACTTTTTTTTTTTTTGAAAGCGGTCCCAATGCGACTCATTAGTGGAAGCAAAATATAACATTGCCATCTCACCCTCCATCAACCATGATACAATTGCACACAACTAAACATCATAATAAAAGGCAAAGCCATGACACTTTATTTACATATTTTCAAGATGGGTTTCCTTGGGTCGGTACATCAAAAGAAAGGCCATGACTCAACCATTCTTGGCCTAAAACCCAAAAAGAAACACTCGACCCACTACGTCTAATGTGTAAGATCCCCCATCGCTAGTGTCGGCTAACCATCCCAAAAAGTTCCAGCTCCTACTTGTCACGCACGGGCCCTCACACCCATCCTGGTGCATTTGGCGGTGGCGGCGGCAACATCCCACGCATCACTCCATCACGTCGAACATGGACGGATATGAACTCCTGGACAACAGGGCCCCCAGCCAGGCCCACATCGTACATAACTAAACAACGCACTCAAATATACGTCAGACCAAGAACAGAGGGACAGTCAAACTCCTCGCACTCAACCTCTACATCCGAGGGTATGCAGTAAAATACGCCCCGTGCGATAACAGGGAGCGGCATCCTGTTAATTTGAAATGTTGGTCCCCAATGGGGTGAGTACAACCACTCAGCGGGTAAAGGAATCCAATAACCATTCAATGCATCATACAATACAATCACAACATCATACATGCCATTCATACAACCATATGTACTTACCTTGAAGCCATGCATATGCCATCATACCTCCTCATCACAATCATATCACATACATATCATCATGCCATAGGTGATCATCATCATATCATATCATATATGCATATCATCATGCCATAAGTGATCATCATCATATCATGTCAATCATCATGCCATAGTTGATAATCATCATATCACGTCATATAAGTATATCATCATGCCATAGGTGATCATCATCATATTATGTCATATATGCGTGATTCAATTTCCACTTTTAACTTTCAATTCGATCACCACATCACCCTCTCTTGAGATCATCAATTTCATCTCATACTTTACACTCGCACCCCATCCTGACATCGTGAGAAAAACCTCTGGCATTCAGCCATTTAAGGCCACCAAGCATCTGGCACCCCCACATTCTGGGCATCTCGCATCCCAATTGGCATTACGAGGCATCCCCTCGGGCAAAAACCTTAGAGGCTTCGGGCATTTACACTCCCTGGCCGGGCATCTCGCACCCCAATTGGCATCACGAGGCATCCCCTTGGGCACAAACCTCCAGGGCTTCCGGCACCCCCAACTTTCCGGGCATCTCAAAACTCTCGAGGACATCTGGCCTTGTATCTCAATACAATCCGGGCCATCTGGCACCCCCCATCCCGGGTATCCTGATACTCCCAGGGCATTATCATCCGCCACATTTTGTTTCCACATTTATCGTTATTCTTGCTTACCAATTTAGGTCTCAACTCAGCATGTCACATGATGTAATGGCAAACAAAAAATCACTTTCATCCTTCGATCTACACATGCATCATCAGTCATCATCATACATGCCGAAATATGAAATCAATCATAAACATAAAATTTAGGGCACTCATACAATTTAGCATAGTCCATTTATCATGCTTTTGAAATTTATTTAAATTCCAGCCTATACCATTTTTGAAAATATTTAAATTAAATATCCATATGATTCTCAAAAATCATGAAATTTAAGGCTAATGATAGACAAGACAATAGGGTAATAATTTCATGAAAAACACAAGGCCAATCAAATTCCACACAAAATTATAATTCACACAGATATAGCATGTAATTTCGGATAAAAACAGAATGCACAGTTTCCGAAATAATTTTATTAAAATATCCAAAAGACCTCCGAAAATTATGAAATTTTATCAGGTTATAGCTAAGACACTAATGTAGATTTTTCATGAAGACTTCTAAGCCATATTCGTTTTAGATAATTTCCAATAGTCGTACGAAGCTTCTGGTTCTCATACCAAAACATCCAGTGTAGTCATCTCCGAAATACTGGGTTTTTACCCACTCATTCTTCTTCGTTTACTCTGAAATTTGGATATGGTTTACTTCAAGAAGTCCCCTACAACTTTTATGAAGAGATCTAAGTCAAATTTCCAAAGGACAGTCACCATATGGGTCCATGAAGTCTCGGGTGTCCTTTACCGCGTCTCCAGATCTACCGTCATCAAGAGTAAATCGATTCACTAGGCTATACTTGTTCGTTTTACTTCAAATTTCAGTATGTTAAACTTCAAGATGTTCTCTACAAGTTTCGTGAAGAAGTCGGAAAGATATTCTTATTAAAAATCAACATGCAACCACAAATCCACCAAAAGGTCAGTGAAATCGTTCCAGATTTGGTGTCTCCGTAAGATGAGAGTTTGACCCCTTAAATCTCCATCATTTTGTACCAAATTTTAGTATGTTGTATTTTAAGATGTTTGATACAAATTTCATAAAGGAATCAAAGTCAAAATCGAAGTCAAAACATGCATGCAAGCTCTCACAAAGTTCTAGCTCAAACGGTTCATGCGAAAACAGCATGCAACTCAAGAACAAACCACATTAGCTTCATTCCCATGCCTCCAAACGTCCTAGATTCCGACCATACATGCAAAAAATTGGTGCAAGAGTAGAAAGTGGATTCCCAACTTGCCTCTAGACCGAACGAACGACGGCACACGGAGGCGAAAGGGAGGCACACGGCGGACGAGCTGGCGGCATGCGGCGGCGACTCCTTCCTCTCCCTCTCGGCTTCTCCTCTCGGCCACACTCTCTCCCTCTCACTCGCACGGTTCTCTCTCTCTCTCTCTCTCTCTCTCACTTGGCCAAACAACTCAACCGGCCACCTCTCTCTCTCCTCTTCCCTTTTATTTCCCCAATTTCTCATCATTTGCAATCATTAGATTGCCTCTCAAATTGGCCAATACATGAAGATCTCCTTGCCACTTGTCATAACACATGCAAGATGGGCTTTGGGCTTGGGCTTGAGCTTGGGCCGGCCACTCTCCTCCCCCTTGGTCGACGGTCACACTCCTTTGGGCCTTAATTGGGCCGGCCATTCGGCCCACCAAAGCTTAGGCCGATGGGCCTAAGGCCCAAACCTAAATAAAATTAAAATTTTCCCTTTTTATACTTTCTTCTATAAATTTTAAATTTTAAATTCCACATGGCCAAAGTCTTGTAACATTTTATTTCTAGGAATTTAATTTATGAGGTGCATAGCCAAGCATAGATTATTCTCATTAATTTATCCTATAGTTCTAATTTAAAAATTCATGAACACAAGCATATAACACATAGCCTTAAGAGAAAACTAAAGGCTAAAACGTAAACCATAGGTAATTTCATTACCTAATTATTGGCTTTAATCCCTCTAGAGGTTGTCTTGAATTTTTGGGATGCCACAGTGATCAACAAGCATATCAATGACTTATGAATGGTATAATCACTTAATATCGATTTTTGTATTGATGTCATGTCCATTTAGAAGACTCGGTCATTTTTTGGTAGCAACAACTAATGATCACTTTTATTTGATTTAATTGGTGAGGAGATAGAGTCCTTCTGAAGGTCTCATGAACAATCAATGTTTGAGCAATTTCTCTTGCCATAGGAGGACCTTAAACTGGTAAAATAATTGGAAACTTGTGTCTCAAGAAACTCGGGATTTTAGGTTCCAGTCTTACCTAGTTTAACTGCTTTAAGCTATATCTTTAGATGGCAATTCCTCACAGATCTCTAGCATGGACATACATGTAGATGGCGTGCCTTTGACAAAATTGGAAAATGCACTTAGTTTGATGCATAAAATCTGGCTCAGTATGTCACTTAAGTACTACACAAAAGCAGTAATTGCTAGGAATAATTAAATCATGAGAATGTAATTATGATAATTTGAAAACCATGAAAAACACACAAATTAACGCTAAGGGCACACTATCTACCGTTTGTCAAGGCTACCGTGGATATGGCTCAGTCATGGAGGCCTCGTTTTTCAAGAACTGGTTTGATTTGTTTCTTGATTTGTCGACCTCAATCCCTCTCGAACTGTAATCTTGCATTGATGACATATCGGACTCGTTGTCGCTGTGCAAGAAGAATGCAGGTTGTGATGGCACTTGGAGTGTGACCGAGTGGCTGTTAAGCATGAGAAGGACTGAGGCCATTGTCGGTCGGTTAGCCACATTTTCTTGGACGCATAGTAGACCAATGTGGACACACCTCACAATTTCAGTACTCAAACTAGAGGTTATAGAGGGATCAATGATTTTGGATATTGTTCCTTCCCTCCAATTCTTCCAAACCTACAAACATATAACAAACATTGAGTAATTGATCTTTGAAACAATATGCAAAATGAAAAAAAATATGTTTTATACTGACAGAGCTTATAAGGATCTCCACATGATTGCCTGCCTGGAAAATATTGTTCTTTTGACCACTCACAATCTCCAAAACCAGCACTCCGAAACTGAAGACATCGGACTTGACAGAGAAGTTTCCATGCATTGCATACTCTGGTGCCATATAACCGCTGTGCATCACAATAAATCCATCATATTAGCTCTATAGTTTGCCCATGTTATTTTGGTAAGCATTAGCTACAGGTGGTTGTGGCACTTACTAAGTCCCCACGACTCGGTTCGTCTCTGCATGAGTTTGGTCCAACTCAAATAGCCTCGCCATACCAAAATCTGATATTTTAGGATTCATGTCTGAGTCCAACAAAATGTTGCTAGCTTTGAGGTCCCGATGGATGATACGAAGTCGAGAGTCCTCGTGTAGGTAAAGCATCCCTCGAGCAACACCCATTATTATTTTGTGGCGCCTATCCCAGTTGAGATTTGCACGCTTCAAGGAATCTACACATTTTGTTGAAAATCACATTCTATAAGAAGTCCCTTAATCATTTCATGAGGATCCGATTTCACGAATGACAACTCGAGAAACATACCGAATATGAATTGGTCAAGGCTTGAATTGGGCACAAACTCGTAAATGAGAAGCCGCTCAACTCCTTCTAGGCAAAAACCAAGGAGCCTGACCAAGTTCCTATGTTGTAGCCTAGCTAATAACATGACCTCGTTCTTGAATTCTACTTCTCCTTGGCTAGAATTTTGCGACAGCCGTTTTACTGCGATTTCTTGTCCGTTGGAGAGAAGACCCTAAAATTTCATCAAAGTAGATCCTCATGAATATTGATATGTAATTGATGCATTTAGAAGAGTATCACATTGATGTCATCTATGACTATTTTGTTGCTTGAATTTTGAATAAAAGTGACTAGAGGATGCTTTGTTAATTAGTACCATGTAAACAGCACCAAAACCGCCTTGTCCAAGCTTCTTGGAATCAGAGAAGTTATCAGTTGCCGCTCTAATAGTGCTGAAATCAAATTGCAGTGACTCTGCCGTGCTTATTTCATCCTCAACTTCACCTAGAAAGAGAAATATGAAGTCATTTAGAGCATGAATGTCTTTATCATAGTGTTTATTATAAAAGCTTGTCAAACTTTTAGGATATAGAGTTGCACCTGCAGGGATTAATCAACTTTCCTTTTTGGCCTGCTCAATCAGTTTATGCTAACTACAGTAAATGAGAAATGTGTAATTGGACATGTCCAAGCGGTGCTCATGAATGTACAGTTCGAAATATCAATTCCATGTTCTGGAATTCTCAACCCAATTTGTTTGGAAAATGTTTAATTGTCAATATCGTGCTGGTAGAAAAGCATAGTAAATAGTCAACTTCATTATTTTCAATGATCCTTTAAACCTCATGGACAGTAGCTGTTCCAATGCCAAAAGACAGACTCACCAATTCTTTGACTGGGCTGCTTCTTCTTCCTTTTCATTATCAGGATTATGACAATAACGCCGATAACAAAACCACAGAAGCACTTGTCGCGACCAATGATCACAGTCTTCATTGAATTGCTCTTTCCACCTGCTTGAGCAAAGGCATATCATGTTTAGGATCATTGCTCACTGATTAAAAACACTGGAGAAATCACTAAGCGCCATTTCTGAACGTCGAGACAAAACGCATTTTAAACATACATCGCACCATTCTTTGATAACTCGAGGAAAGTTATTTGGATTTCTGGATTTTTCGTTTTACCAAGATTTGTCCAATGGAGAGCATTAACACTTGAAAAATAACACATTATTCTCCAGAATTTGAAGTTTTCTGGTATGATAGGTTACCTTTTCAAACACAAGTTCATTACTTTCATGAATTTCTTACGGAAATCAGAGTAATGGCAGTGCAACGGTTTACAGAAACCGAGTGGAGCTTGGAACTACCAATGCTGGTTTGCAAATGCTCAGGTCAAAGATTTCTGCCGAGTTTTTAGATGCTCTCCATATGCACATACGGGACCACTATATACATGAGGAACACCAACGAAAATGATAAAAGAGAAGGGAGAAAAATTAATGTTAATCCTAATTAACATTACAACTTTGATTCATTGCTCTATTACTGTGATGGGCCGCCCTCACGGCAGCTGTATTCGAATCCATCGTGATTTGGTCTTTGTTTTCATTTATTTGAATTTAAAAAACTTGGCCCCTCCTATCTTATCATTATAAAACACTTGGAAGGTCAGAATACATGCGTCTATCTTTAGGATTAAGACCAAAATAATTAGATATAAAAAATATGGAGGAATTTTTATCTAACTCAATCTCGAGGAATGCTTTATGTAATAAGAGATCTTACCAAAACCCTCTGACTGAATGACGGGCCCATTTTTTTGGTTGCCGATCATTTAATGCATCATTGGTCCAATTTAATTCAGCGCCCAATAAAAGTTCGCCACGTTATTTAAATAAAAGCTTTCAGTAAAACTTAAAATGTCTAACATTGCTAATCAATCTTATCCTAATTAACTTCATTTTCAGACGAGGAAACACAATTAAGGGAAGTTTCAGCCTTTCTTTTCCTTTGACGTCTGCTACTAAAAGTCCTAGTAATAACCTAAGATCGCATGCAAGCGCGTGTCACCAATGTTTCAATTATGGCTCGAAATTTTCTTTCCCATTTTTTGCGCTGTTTGTCAAAGAACTTTTGGCGTTTATATTGACTGATGAGAAGTAAGGAAGATCTGCTAATGATTCATTGCCCTAGCCTGGACTCACTTCATTATTAATTTTAAAAATCTCATGACAGCTTGGAGATGCATCAATGAATAGAGTTAGGGACCCATTTCTTCTTTTGTCGAAAATATGGACCAACCCACCCGTGTTTGGCAAAAAAGCGTTTATCCAACCAAAAAATTACATGATCTAAACAACATCTAAATTGAGCATATCTGAACGGTTTACAGTGTAAATGTCATGTGAAATCCACATAATTAATAATTTAGATGATTTTATTCCACTCGAATTATAGAAAAAATAACACAAACCTGGTGGTGGAGGCGGCGTGTCTGCCGCTGGTGATAGTGGTGCAGGTGGCGGTGGAAGTGGCTCGCCCCCCGGGTCAAGAACCGATCATTGGTCTCGTACCGAAACTGGCAACTTGGGGCCATGATCCTCACTCCCATCTTCCCGGCACAGCACTGCCCAAGTCTCCCGATGACTGTCACCAGGCAGTCGCTGCATTGCTGGTCGGTCAAGTCCGGTGTGCATTGTGTCATTGCGTAGATTGTGTCGAATCCCGCCAGTGTGTTGCCCGTTGCGTACTTCCTCAGCGAGCCACCGCCTGCCGCCTCGCCCCGCAGACGGTCCAGCAGTGTCTGCAGCGCAGCGTTGTACGTGGATGGGCTCGTGACGTTGTTCGGGTTGGAGATCTTGTAGTCAGGGTCCGTTTTGACTGTTCGTAAGATCGAGGTGTCAGAGTAACGGATGGTGCAGTTCTCGCTGTAGAGGACCGCCTCCTTCTCGAGGGGACATAGATCGCGGATGTTGGAGGCTGAGCCATTGAGGCAGGTGCGGCAGCTCTCGGTGGTGAGGTCGCCGTGGCAGGAGCCGATGACATAGAGGGTTTGGGAGGTACCAGAGACGGCGGCGGAGGCATTGAAGAAGCCATAGGTGAGGGATAAGGAGTTGGTGGTGGAGATGGACGAGAGGAGGGCGGTGAGGGCGGTTTGGTAGGTGCTGTCGGCGGTGAAGTTGTCGGTCGAATTACAGTACGGCTTTGGGAAGAGATCTTGGGCGTTAATGGTGGAAGTCAAGGTGAGAAGAAGCAAGAGAGGGAGATTTGGAGGATCCATGTCTTTCCCGTTTCTCTGGTGTTTGGGGTCTTTCTTTGATTAATAGCTTGTACAGCTCCTACACAAGTTTTCTTGGTCGAATCTGCTTCGTCCACGACTTTTAATTTGGAATTCGATATGTATGAAATAATTGAATCTTTTCTTTTTCTTTGCCGGAAGACCAGTGATTGACCAAAGGGAGGCCAGAAAAAAGAAAAGAAAAGAACAAAAAAATTATGGAAATTTGGGAAAAATTAAATAAAATTTAAAAATAAAAAAAATTGTCCATATTAGTACTAACTATGTCATGTAAGAGCATTGCAACTGACTAGATTGCCACTCAACATTTTACAGCCAAAATTGATCGGAAATACTAAATTGATAAATCATCAAAAAGATTATGATTAAATTAGTAAATTGTAAAAATATTTGTGACTAAATTAATAAATCGTCAAAATATCTAGGAGTAAATTGATAAATTGTTGAAAGATTTATGATTAAATTAGTAAAATTGAAATGTTTTGGAATGAATTGGCCATTGTATAATATATTCACAATTTTTTGGAACAATTTTTCCACTTGAAACATTTAATGGTTCTAGAGAACCTTTTTCCCACTTATCACCTAATGACAATCGAAAAATGTTTTTACAGATGTTAACATTAGCCTTTTCTTTTAGTCATTATGTTGAAAAGCTTTGCTTTTGAACGAAATCAGAATGGTGTTCCTCTCGCTCGATAATCGTCATTATGTTGAAAATCCGCTTTATGTTTGTTATATACTTTTGAACGAATCAAATGACATGAGCTCCTGAAGCGAGGCATGGGTTTTGGTTAACGTCAACATTCAAGGTCAACATCTAATTTGTGTTCAGGGCTTACACCATCTAGACTGCTTAAAATATGTTTGTCATATACTCGATTTATCATGATGGCATTTTAAATGCTATATAACTTGAAATGCACATGACATATCACGAGGCATGGGTTTTGGTTAATGTGAACATCCAATGTCAACATCTATTATGTGTTTAGGGCTTATACCATCTGGACCGCTTAAGATATGTTTGTTATATACTCGATTTATCACGATGGCATTTTAAATGCTATATAACTTGGAATGCACATGACATAGAGCCCGGATTTCAAACACTTGCGCATAAAATTATGCAAAATAGTCAATTACGCACAACTATCTGTTCCATATAATACCGACTTTTTCGCTGCTCTCGAAGTTTTTGATGATATTTTTTTGCATGAATCATCATGCCCACTTACCTATCATTGATCTAGACTTATGCGATGACGGGCTTATCTTTGTCTCAAAGACCGGGCCACTGCGATTCCATATTGACTTCAAGCATTTGCTATGAAGGTTGCAGACTATATTGTATAATATCTTATATTTAATGATTGAGATTGGAGTAGGCACGGACAATAACAGAGTTGAAACAATAGAATCTTCGGAGTTGACCTTTTCCGACTCGCATCCTTATGGTCCGGGTCAAAGCGCCCTTCCGTGACGAGCACAAACTATGTGCTGTGTTCTTTTCAGTTTCAGTATAACAGGTGGCTTTTATTTTTAGTAACCGTAAATTCATTATAAGTAAATTTGGGTAATATTTAAATTTTTAATAATATTCTAAATTTGAACGGGACAGTTTGAAAAGTGGTGATCATTTCTAACTTGGACGGATTGATCAAGATCGAAGAAAAGGGTTGTGCTAATTGGAATGGTAGAATATGATCTGATAAACCAAGGAAAGTTTCTTAAGCAATAATTCAACATAGTAAGAAAAAAGAAATGAAAAGAAAGGACTTGAATAATTGCTTGAATGGATCAACCGTATTTTGAACTCCTTAGTTGAAAATTGACCCCAAATTTCGAATTTTCAATTGGCTATTAATCACCAATGATAAAAGTTTCCAGTTAAGGTACGGCTATATGTAATCTAACCTTTCAACATACATGGCAAGGAAGCTGTATAGAAAGTTTTATGTGGGGAAAGTTACTAAAGTGAAAAACTTAATTTTTCTATGATTCATTGAAACTTACTAACATCAAAAGTTAGTAACCCCTTGGATGTAAAAGTAAAGTGTTTCTTGGTATAAGTGTATTGAGAGTTCTAGTGCAACATCCCAAATTTCACTTAGACTCCATTAATTTCGTGAAAATGAGTGATTTATAATTTTTTTTTCTGAAAATGATAGCCTATGTTGCATATACAAAGGAACAAATGAAAAATACTTTCATGATTCGCAGAAATTTTGAGACAAAAATTATTGTTGATAATGAACATATTTCTCGCTAACTAATTTTTTCGATCGATATAAATAATGGTTTTAAAAAAAAAACATTTTCCAAATTATCAATTTTATGCAAAAATAAACGGAAACTTAGCTTCCTTTTGGCATACCTATTCCATGACTTTGATCTCCTATTCTCCGAACTCTGCATGAAAGGACATAAAGTGGACCAACCTCGGCACTGCTGAGTAAACACAAGATATTATCAGCTTCACAGTCCTCTTCATGCCGATTCGGATTACATCGTGGGCGAGTCTTGCTTGCAATCCGACACGAGCACCGGTGAGAAGCCATCTCGGGCTAGTCTTAATAAATCTGTTAGCTTCTCCAGCGGCGAATGCCCGTCTTCATTCCGGCTTTTACAGGAGGGCCATCGGAAACGAAGTTCATGGGCCATCTCGCCGTGAATGATGGCGCCAAATGCAGCGACCATACCACCGTCTGAGAGGCCCTCTGTTAACGGACTTATGCAAACTAAATACAATAAAAGAACTTTTTTACTAATAAAGATGTGGACGATTTGTGTGATATGCCAATTTAGTCTTTCCAATTGGCAATTTTTTTTTTGATGTGGACGATTTGTGTAATTTTTTTAATTTTTTTTTTGAATCACTTATGAGTAGTTTTTATTTTTTCTTTTTACCGTTCACTTCCAAAAAGGGCCGGCAAGGGCCATCGCAAATGGCTGCGACATTCGCTCGCCGTCGTTGAGGGCATCCATCCACGATGGCCCTTGCTAGCCCTTTCGGGGAGTGAACTGGAAAAAGAAAAAAAAAAGGAAAAGAAAAATTCAGATTAATTTTTACAGAACTCGTCCATGTCAAAACCAGCTAGGCCATGTAAAACAACCAATGTCCACGTCAATGATTTCCAGCAAATATTAACTAGAATGACTAAATTGGTACTATCGAAAGGTCTAAAACTGAATTGATCATTGTACAATAGATTTAGGGTTTTTTTGGATAATTATCCTTATTAATAGAAGTAATGTGAGATCAACTATGAATCTTTTTACTTATTTCAATCTAAATCCATATATTCACTCTCTGTCTTGAAGTTACTTTTCCCTCTTAAGTCTTGAGCCCCTAGTAATTTCAGTTGCATCTTTTCCCCCGGAAACATTTCGGCGCTGCTTCACATGGTTCTATCGCTTTTGAATTTAGATTAGGTTCTCCTGTGTTTCTGACCAAGACACCAGTATTTACCTCAGTAGTCAGCTAATTATTCACGCTTTTTCTTGTCTCTTCTTGAGTATTAATTCATCTATCAAAACACTCAATTAAGACTAAAACTCCGTATGTTTTCTAAGAAATTTTTGGTCGGAATTTTTTTTCATCATTTTCAAGTATTTGATTGCTTAGAAATATGAGTTAATGAAAAATCTTTAAATAATAAATGGAAAACCTATGCTTAAGTAAAAAAAATATTTTCTCTTTTGAAAATGAAACCATTTTCCCAAATAGGATTAGATTTTAGCACTTGAATTAGAGGAACTTGGCACTTGGATATGGGAATCTTAATGCTTGTGCCTAGTCCTTGGTGGCTAGGCGCGGGTCCATGGAGGCTAGCCCAGTTCCCTTGAGGTTCGGTTTGAGATATTGATGCCTGTGCCAAGTCTTCTTTGCTATGCTCGGGTACCTGGCTCTCGCATCCAAGTTACTGGTGCTTGAGCTAGGGTCCATGAAAGCCTAGCCCAATTCTTAGGTAGCTAGGCTTGCGGCTACAAAGGTTAGGCTTATTACGTCCCTCAATGTTAGGCCCAAGACACGATGGGTGTGCCCAAGTCTTCGGTGACCATGCTCTAGTAGTTAGCTCTTGTGCTCTTGTCACCCGCACTTGGGCCCAAGTTCAGAGAGGCTGGGCTTGGATCTTTTGAGACTAGATTCAAAACCTTAGTGCTCGTGTCCACATCCCTACAGCCACGCCTTGGTACTCAACTTTTGCACCCAAGTCATTAGCACTCGGGCTTGAGTCTATAGAGGCTGAGCTTGGTTTCTTGGTGTCTAGGCCTAGGTCCACAAATTTTGCACCCAATTCCTTTAGAGAGAGAAGAGAGGAAGGGGGGGGGGGTGGAGCAAGACCCAGTGCTCTTGCTTGACTCTTCAGCAGCCTCTTAATACCCGATTCGTGCACCCAAGTCACTAGTTATGGGCCTAGTTCCTAAAGCTAGTGGCTTAGATTTACAGTGATTGGGTTGAGAAACCCTGCCTCCTATGAAATGTTTGACGTTTGGGCTGGGGACCCCAATGGCTTAGCCTGAATTCACTAAGGCCGAGGCCTAGTCCTAGATGCTTAATTTAGGGCGCTTGGCATCTAGATCTAGGACCTGGCTATTGGGCTTAAGTTCCTCAAGGCAAAGCTAAAGACCTTGGTGTTCATGCTTAGGTCTTCAGCTGTGACATCCTAATTTTCAGATTCTGTTTTCGATTGAATAAATTGGGCTTTTCATCGACGCGCCTATAGTTTTTTTCTCTAAGCTAACCACTCACGAGATAACTAGCCTATCAGGTGAAGCTGTTAAGGGATTTTAACGCAATAAACTTGAGAATTCGACTAGGAATCGACTGTTCGACCGTGCTAATCTACAAAGGTCATTACGACACAATTAAAAATCGATTAAAGATTAGAGATAGATCGATTCGACAAAGCCATATGATTAAGTGTGGGTGATTCCACCTAATTACAAAATTCTTGTCAATAAGCACTAGATCGATTTTTTTGTCATTTTGGTACTCTGTGTTCGTATTTGAAATCTCGAGATTTTCACGACAATCGATAGTAGCCAATGTGTCAAAGATGTATAATGTGGTTTGAAAATAATCAACCACGGGTTAATTGCGCTAAAAATTCCTAAAAGCTACTCGGTAGGTTAGGTCATGCTAAAATCGCATCAGATTTAAGTTAACTGCAAATTTAAATCCAATTTCATAAATTGAAAGTTCTGTCATGTTATGATTTATTTTAGGAATGTTATCTCATCCTTCGAGAAATTTATGGCAAGATTGGGATTTTACGGAAAATCAACTTCGGACGATTCGGAAAAGAAAGGAAATTCGATTGGCCATTTTCAATTGGATTTTTGGCCTTCCAAAATGGACTAGTTTGTGAAGGCAAGTGTGGAATTTGGCATGGGCACCCTCCTCAACAAAATTGGTCATCAAATTGGAGAGATTTGTTAAGAAATTGAATTTCAACATTTTGGAAAAAGGAAAGAAATTCGGATGGTAGAGAGAGTGGTTAATTTTGATGTCCAAAATTTGTGAGTTGTGGGATTAAATTGCAAGAAAGTAATAGGGGGACCAATCATTAATTGAGTAGATAATTCTTGTTGGACGATTGGCATTCACATTAGCACCGACTGGCCAATTTTGATTGGATGGACTTAACTAGCACAATTGTAAAATGTTTATAACTAAATTGGCTAAAAAAAAAAAATTATGACTGAATCGACACAATTGCAATAGATTTAAGACTTTTTTGGTAATTCTCCCAAAAGTTATTATAAGATGATTTATATCATATAGGTAAATACATTGATTGACATAAATTGCACAAGAGGTGGCTCATGATGTCGCGGAGAAGTAACTTTTTTCAATTTCGGATTTTTCAGATTTTTTTTTTGCTTTTCTTCAAGGATTATCTTCTTTCTTTTACTGTTTGATGGGTCATTGTTGTGGTGATTACAAACCGATGTACTACCAGAGTACAAGAAAAAATTGGTCAACCGTATGCCCACTCGGGTACTCGATGGAAAAACTCCATTTGAATTACTCTTCAAGAATAAACCAGAATTGAGACACTTAAGGACATTCGGTTGCCAATGCTTTGCCACTGTCTTGGGTCCTCGAAGCAAGATGAGTCCTCAAGCAAGACGCTGCATTTTTATGGGTTATCCAAACTTACAAAAGGGGTATCGTGTCTTGGACCAATCTACACTGGAATTCTTCATCAGCATAGATGTAATTTTTCACGAGGACGTTTTTCCTTTCAAAGAAAAGGATTTTTCAAGGGAGGCATCAAATACTTCTGGTAAGTCTTTCTCTATGGAAGAAATTCCACATTCTGAATATATTGTCACAGGAACTCAAGCGCCAATTACTCCAATGGCCTCTGAGATCTCTGCACCAGAAATTGCTGAAAATTCCAATGACGAAGTTCAAGAAAATCCCTCCGTGATAGAAGATTCCGCCAATGAAATTGGCAATACGGAAGTGTCCTCAACCCCCGTTCCAGTCAATCCTCCTCGAAGATCTGGTCGATCTACACAACCGCCAGCCTGGACACAAGACTATGTTTGTGCGTCCCTGAACTCACCAGGTATCCATTACCCAATATCGTCTTATGTTTCGTTTCATAGACTTTCACCGAACATAGATGTTGTGTGAGTCGAATATCGAGGATGTCGAGCCATCTACTTATGAAGAAATGGAACAGGGATTTGGTCATTCCAACCAAATAGACCCAAGATGGCAAATCAAATACCATGGGATCCATTGGCTGAAAAGGATTTACTCAGCGAGAAGGGTTCACTATCATGAGACCTTCTCTCCAAAAAGATGGAACATTTTTATCTATTCTTGGATTGGCCATTACATCAAATGATTTGCATAACGCCTTCTCGCATGGAGATCATTCCACCACCAAATAGGAAACCCATCGGATGCAAATGGGTTTACAAGATCAAATACCATGTACATGACGGATCCATTGAGCGTTACTCAAAAAGCTCTCACTTGGTGGCTCCTCAAAGGATTTACTCAACTAAAGGGTTCGACTATCATGAGACCTTCTCTCCACCCAAAGATGTGACAATAGAAGATCATTTTTATCTATTGATGCATTAATGATTGGCCATTACATCAAATGGATGTGCATAACGCATCACGACCCATGCTTGGCTTCCTTCATTCATGGAGATCTAGAAGAGGAAATCTCCCGTTCTCACGCCCGATCCTCGTGCACGCACACATCCGTCTCACTTGGTCGATTTTATAATGCGATTCCCGGGACAGGCCAATTTTGATTGGATGGACTTAACTAAAAGTTATTATAAGATGATTTATATCATATAGGTAAATCCACAATTATAAAAATGCTCAATTAAAGCCCAATTAAATAAACTTGATCATCAGTAAAAATTCGGCCATCCAAGTTGAATTTCCGGAAAATAAATAATTAATTAATTAATTTCAGTTCAATTTAGCTGCCCGATTAAATAAACGGACTTCGAAATCAATAATATTCCGGTAGGTGAACTCGGACAAGGAGACTTAAAGCAAAATCGCCGGAAATATTAGAGTCCTTGGCGAATTGATGCACTTTCGAGAATGACAGAAGAGCTTTAACCAAGCTAGGCGGCCGAGCGGGAGAGGGACGCCCGGCGCGCGCGGCCGAGCGAGCGTGCGACTAAATTGAAAAAATTGAAATTTCGGAGCCGTCAATAAATTGATTTATGACTAAATCAAATTTGCAAATGCTCTCACCTCCACAGTGTCAAACATTCTAGATATAATTACGCAATTGCAATAGGTTTAAGATTTCTCTTAGTCTTTTTTGGTAATTCTCCCAAAAGTTATTATAAGATGATTTATATCATATGGTAAATCCATTGATATACAATGAGGTGGCTCACAATGTCGCGGAGAAGTAACTTTTTTGATGGTTTTTCAGATTTTAACTTTCTTCTTTCTTTTTACTGTTTGATGGGTCATTGTTGTGGTGATTACAAACCGATGTACTACCAGAGTACAAGAAAAAAATGGGAGAAGATAATGGGCTTAGTAAGGCCCAGCTGGGCGAAAAAGTAATTAAGTAGGTGAACTCGGACAAGGAGTTAAAGCAAAATCGCCGGAAATATTAGAGTCCTTGGCGAATTGATGCACTTTCAAGAATGACAGAAGAGCTTTAACCAAGCTAGGCGGAGAACCTTAAGAGCAGGTGCCTTAACTCAAGAAATTAATAAGGCAGGGTGAACCACCTAGTGGTGGAGGTTATAATTAGCCAAGTGCTCTGTTGTGTTTATGTGTAAGAAGCTCCCCCAATCTGCAATTAATGAGACCACTCTAAACATTGAATTTGCTTTTGGGGCATCTCCCCCATTTCCTCTCCTTTGCTAGCTCCCTCACAATGAGACACTCACTCCTCTCTCATCTTCATTCAGCTACCAGAATGCTAATGTGCCACGCTATGGAACACTCAGGCACCGAACAATTTGGGCACTTACTCTCCCTAATCACCTGCCCACCATCAGAGTCCTTGATCAAAATGGCCGAGCAGATCTTGATAGGACATAGAACTTCTGCAACTTGAGAAACATCGCCTCGCACCGCGATTTCTTTCACATATAGAGAACATTCTCAGGGAGGATTTACCTGCAGGAATCAAGCAATCGGTAGGACACCCTCGCAATCCAATACTGGGCATTTGATGGTGGTGACAATGTCCAGGACTTTGGTCCCCTATGACAAACTAATTGAAGAAAAAGTAGGATGTAGTACCTTTGATAGATCAAGACAACAATTCATGCATAGGATAAGGAAAGTAGTCCCATTACACAGGAGAAAGTCAACGAATTCCGTTCATGTAATTGAAAGGTATAATAAGAAAGAGTAAATACTTGACTAGAGCCGAACTAATAAACTGGGATTTTATAGGTTTTCCGGGGTCTACAACGAATCTTTGAAGATGCGATCGTTATTGTATCAAGCAAGATTAGACCTTAGCTTTGGAGTACAGGTTATGTAGCTTTTCCGGGTGTTGCGATGATTCACACAGAAATTACGAGAAGGCACATGTGATTACAATTGGATACGATTGGAGAATTGATTGTGATGTGGTTTGGTGTGAACAAAGTTATACTCTAAAAGGTCCTCCAACGTCGATCAAACCAAGCAAATGTGGCATGCCTAAGCTTAAGATGTAGACATATTCGTCTGGCATGTGCGTTGGCATGAAATGTCGTACTTTTGGCCTCGTTATTGAGATAAGACAAAAACTTCGATTTGTCCCTCTCGTCTTGTATGAAGTGGAAGAGAAGAACTTGTTCCTTTTGATCTCTTTCACTTCTACGGCTCACATGCATTCTCATGTATGAATAGCGACTGATCTAGAATCTAATGGTCCGGGGACCAAGCTTGTGCTTGTTGTTTAATTGTATAAGGCATGACCTTTTGTGAGTATCCTTCACTTCCAACATCCTATGATTCTGGATTTAATTCCAAGCCATTGAAGCCATATAACTCCTCAAAATTACAAAAATCAAGCTTGAGCATAATGTTTGTAATTTTGATGATCCGAAAATCATGACAAAGACAAAAACCAATGCACAAGGAACGCTGATTACCCATTTTTTTACGGCTACCGTGGATACAACTCGGTCATAGAGGCCTCATTTCTCGAGAACTGGTTAGTTTTGTTTCTTGATCCCTCGACCTCAGATACCCTCGAATTGTAATCCTGTGTAGATGACGCATCAAATTCAATGGTGCTGTGCATGTAGAACGCGGGTCTCGACGGCACTTGGAGATCGACCAAGTGGTTGTTAAGCATGAGGAGGACTGAAGCCATCGTTGGCCGACTAGCCGTGTTTTCTTGGACACATAGTAAACCAATGTGGATACACCTCTCAATTTCAGTACTTGAACCAGAAGTTATAAAGGGATCAATGATGTTCGATATTGATCCTTCCCTCCAATTCTTCCAAACCTGCGAAAATTTGACAAACGTTGAGTAGATTGATCTTCAAAATATTATGCAAATTGAGAAGGTATATTCTTATACTCACATAGCTTATTAGGATCTCAATGTTATTGTCCATACGGTGATTATTCCTCTGACCACTTATAATCTCCAGAATCAACACTCCGAAACTAAATACATCTGACTTGACCGAGAAGTTTCCGTTCATCACATACTCCGGCGCCATGTATCCGCTGTGCATCACAATAAGTCTACCATATTAGTTCTATTGTTTTCTTTGTTCTATTGGTTATCATTAGCTCTAGGAGGTTGTGGCACTTACTAGGTCCCCACGATTCGGCTTGTCTCTGCCTGAGTTTGGTCCAACTCGAACAACCTCGCCATACCGAAATCCGATATCTTAGGATTCATGTCAAAGTCCAACAAAATGTTGCTTGCTTTGAGGTCCCGATGGATGATACGAAGTCGAGAGTCTTCGTGTAGGTAAAGCATCCCTCGAACAACACCCATTATTATCTTGTTTCGTCTATCCCAGTTGAGATCCACACGCTTTAGGGGATCTATGTGTTTTGATGGAATCACATTCTGTTAGACATCTATAAATTATTTTGCGAGGATCTAATTTCACATATGGCAACTTGAGAAACATACCAAATATGACTTGATCAAGGCTCGAATTGGGCACAAACTCGTAAATGAGAAGCTGTTCAACTCCTTCCAGACAGAAACCTAGGAGCCTGACCAAGTTCCTATGTTGTAGCCTAGCTAGTAACATGACCTCATTCTTGAACTCTACTTCACCTTGGCTGGAATTTTGCGACAACCGTTTCACCGCGATTTCCCGTCCGTTTGAGAGCTGACCCTGAAATTTCACCAAAGAATGTCCTTGTGAGTATCGATTGGTACATTGAACCATTTCGAAGATTCTTAGATTGATGTCATCTTTGACTACTTGGTTGCTTAAATTTCGAATACAAAGAGAGTAGAGGATGTGCTTTGTTAACTATTACCCTGTAAACAGCACCAAAACCGCCTTGTCCAAGCTTTTTGGAATCAGAGAAGTTATCCGTTGCCGCTCTAATAGTGCCAAAATCAAATTGCAGTGACTGTGCTGTGCTAATTTCATGCACAAATTCACCTAGAAAGACAAAACACGGTCATTCAGAGCGAGCATCATTATCTTATAGTTTCACAACGGAATTTCACAAACTTTCAGTACATATAATTGCAACTGCAGGTATTACTAATAAAACTTAAACCCTTAATCCTCATAGAGTTTTTGGCCTAAATGTCGAAAGCGATCTTACTATTTTGCTGGTGCAAAAGCATAGTCATTAGTTAACTTAATTATTTTCGTGGTCTTTTCGGACCACATGAACAGTTGCTGTTCCGATGCAAAAGGATAAAGACTCGCCTTCAATACTCTGTCTGGGCTGCTTCATCTTCCTTTTCACTTTCAGGAGCACAATGACAACGCCGATAACAAGCAGTGCCGAAACACTTGTGACGACCACAATTATCACGGTCCTCGTCGAATTGCTCTTTCCAGCTGCAAGAGCTAAGGCACAATAAGTTTGTGATCATTGCTCACTGCTTACTAAGTAATACACTGGAGACATTACTAAAGCGCCGTTACGACTACGGAAACGAAACTCATGTCGCAAAGATATAACGAGAACAGATACGGACCACAAATTACGATGTGAAAATACATCGTGCTGTTCTCTGTTAACTCAAGGGAAAGTTATTTGGATTTCTGGATTTTTCATCCTACCAATTTTCATCAAATAAGATTTGGAATATATTGAGAAAAAGGATACCACAAATGTCTTAATTTTTATGTGGTGGTCACTAGAGGGTCATAACTTTTTTTTTTTTATTACTTATGTTCCATAACTTATTATGACACTCATTTAAGTGTTGTAACTTTTTTTTTTCTGATCATTTGAATACCATAATTCTTTCGAAACATTCATCACAAGTGATTTATGGACTTGGATGAATGTTTTTAACAAATTCTTGTACATAAGTGATCCACTAAAAGTTATGGTACTCAAGTGAGCATTGTATGAAGTGGTATCCCTATCCCATTCACATTATTCACTAAACTTTTTAAGTTTTTAGGAATAATTGGTTGCCTTTTTTACTTCAATTTCATTACTTCCAAGAATTTCTTACAGAAATCAGAGTATAGACAGTAAAATGGTTTACAAAAACAGAGCGGATCGAGGAAATCAGATGCAGGTTTGCAAATCTTTTGCAGAGTTAGACGTTCCTAATGTGCACATACGGGACCAATATATACATGCGGACCACCAACGATGGATTTCTCATCTTTGAGGAACACCACAAAGGAGGTGACCACCATTGTAACCCTAAAGATAGTTGCCATGGATTGTAACCCTAGATTGATTTAGATCTCTCTCTCTCTCTCTCTCTCTCTCTCTCTCTCTCTCTCTCTCTCTCTCTCTCTCTCTCTCTGATAACCACTGTGGTAGAGAGAACAATAATCACAGTGGTCGTCGCCGGGTTGGATTGCCATCTCGGGCGGCGGTGATTGAATCAATCGTCCTTTAGTCTTAGGTCTTGTTTTAAAGTTATTTGAATATTTCATTTTTTAACCCCATCCTATCTGATGTTCCTAAAAACTTTGCATGTCATAATATGTTTATTTTTCAGTAGCCAAATCAAAGTATAAGTTATAAAAATATGGAGGAATTTCTTATCAAACTTATAAGTAATAAGAGAATTTTTGGAAACTCGCTTATTTGGTGATGTTCATTTTTTTTTTTATTGATTGTAGATCATTTAATACACAGGTCTCATTTATTTGAACACCTAATAAGAGAATTTCGAAAAAAAAAAAAAATTGCTATTATGTCTAACATTGCTAGTCAATCTTTTTTCTGATTGGCTTCATTTTCGGACGATCAAACACAATTATCGAACATCTGCTAGTTGTAGCCTAAACTCACAATCTCATATGACAGCTTGTGAGCCATGAATGCCATAGTTTGTGATTCAATGAAGTGACTGTGATAGTTGACCAGTAGCCATATAGATGCATCAAAGATAAAACATATATTATTTTCCCGAAAATATGGACCAACCGATAACTTCTTTTTCCCAAAAAAAGTACTTATTCAACCTACCGATTCAAAAATAAAATTACATGATTTATTGACCATATATCAATAAAAAAATCATATGATTTACCGAGTATGTAGATTAAGCTCATATGAACAATTGATTGTGTGAAACCCGGATATTTATAGGAAAAAAATAAAACGATACAAACATCGTGTGCCTAACTCCGGAACAAGAGCCAACATACCTGGTGGTGGAGGCAGCACATCTGCCCCCTTCGATGGCGATGGCGGTGGCAGTGGGGGTGACGGCGGTGGCGGCGGGGGAAGTGGCTGGCTAACCGGGTCGAAGAACTGATTATTGGTCTCGTACAGGATCAGGCAACTAGGCACCATGAACCGTCCTCCTGTGTACCTGGCACAGCAGTCCCTGATCGTCTGGACGCCTATCACCAGGCAGTCGCTGCATTGCTGCTCCGTCAAGTCCGGGGTGCACTGTACCAACGCGTAGATCATGTCAGGCCCCGCTGATTCGTTCCCCGACGCGTACTTTCTCAGCGAGCCGCCACTCGCCGCCTTGGGCCACAGACCGTTCAGGAGCTTCTTCAGCGCTGCGTCGTACGTGTCTGGGCTCGAGACGTTGTAAGAGGTTCTGACCACGTAGGACGGTTCTGTTGCTACTGCGCCGAAGAACGAGGCATCCGAGTACCGGATGATGCAGTTATCACCGTAGAGGAGTGCCTCCTTCACGAGGGGGCAGAGGCGGCGAATGTCGGAGGCCAAGACATCGAGGCAGGCGCGGCAGCTCAGGGCGGTCAGGTCACCGCGGCAGAGGCCAAGGGCGTAGAGGGTTTGGGAGGTGCCGGAGACGACGGTGGAGGCATTGAAGGAGCCGTAGGAGAAGGACGAGGAGTTGGCGGTGGAGATGGAGGAGAGGAGGGTGGTGAGGGTTGTTTGGTAGGTGCTGTTGGCGGTAAAGTTGCCGGTCGAACCACAGTGGGTCACTGGGAATTGGGCGTTTATGGTGGGAGCAAACATGAGAAGAAGCAAGAGAAGGAGATTTGGAGGATCCATTTTTTTTTTTTTTTTTTTTTTGGGTGTTTTGGGTTTCTCTTTGATAGAAGTATAGCTCAACAGGCTTGTTCCCTAGACAATATGACTACCGTGATTAATAAAATGCAAGAAATAATGTGTTGAATCATTTTATATAAGAGTGGCCGCCATGCCTAGCACGCTAGGCCCAACACATTATTAATTTGAGTGCATATTATTTTATAAGACATTTAAAAAATTGTTTGTACTTTTCCATTTGGATCGACATCTTACATCAATGCTTAGAGTCGTAAAGACCTTGAGTTGAGTTTTAAATTTACATTGATAAGAGAATACGTTCAACATCACAGAAAGTTACATCTTGTAAAACCTTAAACAATGGAAGGCTATAGCCATCATCCACTTCACTAATTTAGCCTAAAAGGTCCATTGTCAAATTGGGTGGCCAAAATACCATTTTTAAAAAGCATTGCAATACTAAATGACCTTAAGAATTTAAATACAGTAAATTTGAAAATCGCAAGACACATGCGAAGTGTATAATCTTAAGAAAGTGAATTTGTTGAAATATCTCATCAAAATTTATCACGTCATCAATACTTCAGCAGAAAAAAAAAAAAAAACAAGCCGCATCAAATCGGATTACCAAGCTTTTGCAGAGTAGTTGCAGAGTTGCCGTGTTTCTCACGGGGCAACCTTCAAGTCTCGAGAAACTGTAGACTCCTTTGACTGCGTCTCCGTCTTTTGCAACTAAAAAAAAAAAGCAACGAGGAAATTGAGTCGAAGAAGCATTGACTCTAATGGAAAAGCGCATACTCCTTTCAATGGAGTCTCTGTCTTCTGCAATTATAATAGGAAAGGAGTCTCTTGTCTTTTGCAGGCATCATAGAAAAGCATTGACGCCTTCTGCCGGGTCTCTGTCTTTTGCAAGTATAATAGAAAAGCAAAGACAACCGGCGATTTCCAAGCAATGTGGAATCGTTACCGGTGGAATCTTTACTAAAGATGTTTTCTCAACAGATGATTAACCAGATGTTAAGGAAATTTGTCAGCCTCCTTGTGATTTTAGTTCCAAGTTTTACTGAGAGCACTCAATGAATAAAATCCCTAAAGCATTAATTCAATGTGGGTAGTGCGTCCTTACGATCGCATGAGGTTCATTTTTTTTTTTTTTTTTTTTTTGGCCCCACGCATGTTGACCAAGCAAAATAAAAATGCAACTTTTGCACATAACCCAAGGAATCATTAAGCAATATGAGGCATCGTAAGAAGATATGATGCTACCAAGCTGAAGTGACATCTTGTATTAATAATCTCTTGGATAAATTACAATCAAGATATATTTTCAAATGAGGAAATTATCTAAAATGACATAAATTTATAGCACTTTTACCAATCCAAACTTAAACCTTTTAATGGTGCCAATTGAGTTTTAAACATTTTCATATTTTACTAATTGAGTCTATTTAGGTGATTTTTGCCAGAAATCACTAATGTAAATGTTGATCGTCCTACTTAAAATGGCAGGCACTAAAGTAGATAATTTTTAATAATATTTTTAAAAATTCAAAATTTTTGGATTACTTTTTGAATTTTTTTTTTTATGCTCTCTTTTTTATTTTTTTACAACTCTAACTAGTAAGGGCTAGATGACCTCACCTTGATCTTGGTGAGAGTATGGAGGCCCTTGCCTTTGGCTCTTAAGGGTTGTGATGCCCCCTCCCCCAACCAAAAAAAAAAAAAAAAAAGAAAAAGAATAAAAAAAATAGAAACATGTTCGGTAATTTTATATTCTTTTTTTGTTTCTTTTAATTTTTAAATATTTTTATTTTATTTTTCCTTTTTTCCTTTCTTTTTTCTTTTTTTATTTTTTTCTTCTTTTGGCCGGTTCGGCCAAAAAAAAAGCCTAGTCAAGGGTTTGGCCTTGTGGATTGTGATGGTTGATTGATGACCTCGCCAACTAGAGTTCTAAAAAGAAAATAAAAGAAAAGAAGATGAATAAAAAAGAAAAATTAAAATAAGTTAATAAAAATCGATAAAATATTAAAATATTATTAAAAATTGTCTACGTTAACTAAAAAAGAAAAGAAAAGAAGATGAATAAAAAAGACTATGTCACATAGAATAATTAGCATCCATGTCAGTGATTTCTAACTAAATTGGCTGGATGCACTTGATAGGCAAAATGGGAAAATGTTTAAAACTCAATTGACATAATTAAAAAGCTTATGATTGAATTGGTAAAAATTCAATAGGTTTGGAACTTTTTGAACAACTTTCCCTTTCAAATGTCCCAATAAAACAAACTTTCCATCCCAAGTCTAGTACTTAGAATTTCATTCTTGTTGCAGCAATCTTAATTTAATGAGTCGGTCAATTGAAAAAACCAAAAAATGGACCGACGCAAATAACATTTATTGAAGAGTCAAATGCACCACTTATGGGAGACGTACCAATCGTGACGTCATTGCTTAAATACCTAAGTTTTATATCAATAAATGAAATATTTAGATCTGAAAATTATATATGCTTGACGGGAAGACTATACTGTGGTTAAACTATAAATAACACTGCATATGGGAACATGGGGGTTCGAATTGGTCTTTTCTCACCTAACCCATAAAATATGTCGGTAAACTATATGTATTGCGGCTATAGTCGGATGCACCACGAGAGTAAATGACCTGCCAAGTTTCTGTAATACACGGGATGGGAAGTCAACAAATTCAATTCATGAAACTTACGTGTATAAGAAAAAGGGTAAATAGATGATAAGATGAAAGTGGTTAACTATATAAAAATCATTCAACTGGTGGAACCAGTTTGAGTAAGTAGATAATTGGAGACAAATTCTCATTATTAGCTTGGCAGCTATAAACATTCTGTGTATCTTATATATCTGTTTAAATCAAACTACTGACATGCCTAAAATAACCTGGTCCAACACGAATTCTATAAGAGCAAGCTGTTCTAGCTGCGCTTATCTTAACACAAGTAGTGTCAGACATGACTTTTTGTGAGTAACCTTCACTTCCAACATCCTATGAATCTGGATGTAATCCCAAGCAATGAAGCCATATAAATCCTAAATAATCTAAGGAAGAAGTAAATCATGATAATGTAATTTGATGATCTGAAAACCATGACAAACACAAAAAGTAATGTGCAAGGCACACTGATCTCCCATTTTCTAAGGCTACCGTGGGTACAGCTCAGTCATAGAAGCCTCATTTTTCGAGAACTGGTTCAAATTGCTTCTTGATTCCTCGACCTCAGACACCCTCAAACTGTAATCTTGCATGGATGGCATATCAGTTTCAACGCTGCTGTGTATGTAGAATGCGGGTCTCGATGGCACTTGCAGAGTGACTGAGTCATTGTTAAGCATGAGAAGGACCGAGGCCATTTTTGGCCGGCTAATCATATTTTCTTGGACACATAGTAGACCAATGTGGATGCACCTCGCAATTTCAGTACTTGAACCAGAAGTTATAGAGGGATCGATAAAGTTTAGTAATGATCCTTCCTTCCAATTCTTCCAGACCTACAAAAATTTGACAAACATTGAGTAGATTGATCTCTAGAATATTATGTGAAATGAGAAGGTACGTTCTTATACTCACATAGCTTATAAGGACTTCCGTGTCATCACCCATGCGAAAAAGAGCGTTCCTTTGACCACTCACAATCTCCAAAACCAGCACTCCAAAACTGAACACATCTGACTTGATCGAGAAAGTTCCGTGCATCGCATACTCCGGCGCCATATATCCACTGTCCATCACAATAAGTCCACCTTATTAGCTCTATAGTTTGTTTTTCTCTTTTGATAAGCATTAGCTCTAGGAGATTGTGTCACTTACTAGGTCCCCACAATTCGATTTGTCTTGGCCCGAGTTTGATCCAACTCGAACAGCCTCGCCATACCAAAATCCGATATCTTTGGATTCATTTCTGAGTCTAACAAAATATTGCTGGCTTTGAGGTCCCGATGGATAATACGAAGTCGAGAGTCTTCATGTAGATAAAGCATCCCTCGGGCGATGCCCATTATCATCTTGCGACGCATATCCCAGTTGAGATTTGCACGCTTCAGGGGATCTACGCATTTTGGTGGAATCGCATTCCATAAGATGTCTATTAATCATTTTGTGAAGATAAGATTTCATGAATGACAACCTAAGAAACATACCAAATATGAACTGATCAAGGCTCGAATTGGGCACAAACTCGTAAATGAGAAGCCGTTCAACTCCTTCCAGACAGAAACCTAGGAGCCTGACCAAGTTCCTATGTTGCAGCTTGGCTAGTAACATGAACTCGTTCTTGAACTCAACTTCCCCTTGGCTAGAATTTTGCGATAGCTGTTTCACCGCGATTTCTTGTCTGTTGGAGAGCTGACCCTGAAATTTCAACAAATTAGATCTTTGTGGGTATCAACTGGTACGGTGACGCATTTCTAGGAGTATCAGATTGATATCATCTCTGACTATTCGTTGCTTGAATTTTGTATACAATAGAGTAGAGGATGTGCTTTGTTAATTATTACCATGTAGACAACTCCAAAACCGCCTTGTCCAAGCTTCCTGGAATCAGAGAAGTTATCCGTTGCCGCTCTGATAATGCTGAAATCAAATTGCAGCGACTCAGCCGTGCTAATTTCATCCACAACTTCACCTAGAAAGACAAAAACGCTGTCATTCAGAGATCATTATCTTTTCATAGTTTTCATAATGAAAGTTTCACAAACTTTTAGTAAATGTAAATCCTAAACCTTTTAACCTTTATAAAGTTTTTGGCCTAATTGTCGAAAGCGACGCAGCTCTTGCTACTTTGCAGGTGCAAAAGCATAGTCATTAGTCAACTTAATTATTTTCATAATCTTTTTTAACCTCATGAACGGTCGTTGTTCCAATGCAAAAGGATGAACACTCGCCTTCAACACTTTCTCTGGGCTGCTTCTTCTTCCTTTTCACATTCAGGAGCAGGATGACAATGCTGATGACAAGTAGTGCAGAAATACTTGTGATGACCACAATGATCACAGTCCTCGTCGAATTGCTCTTTCCAACTGCAAGAGCAAAGGCACGTTATGATCAATTCTTGCTGCTTATTATGTGAAAGATGCATCATGCGATTCTCTGATAACTCAGGGGAAAGTGTTTCGGATTTCTGGATTTTGTCATCCTACCAATTTTCTTCTAATAAGATTCGGAATATATCACATTATTGTCTAAATTTGTAAGTTTTTGCAGATGCCTTTTTGACCTCAATTTCATTACTTTCATCAATTTCTTACGAAAATCAGAGTAAAGATGGTAAAATGGTTTACAGAAACAGAGTGGAGCAAGGAACATCCAATGCAAGTTTGCAAAATTTTTGCAGAGTTATTAGAAGCTCCGAATGTGCACATATGGGACCACTATACTCGTGCGGATCACGGCTATGGATTGTAACTCTGTCTCTCTCTTAGATGACATGACTGTGATAGTTGACTAGTATGCATGTAGATGCATCAATGATTAAACATATATTCTTCTGCCAAAAATATGGATCAACCCGTACCTTCTGCCAAAAAGCATTTAAAAATTACATGATCTACTGAGCATATAATCTTGTAACAAGAATCTTGTGGTTTAACAGAGCATGTAGATTAAGCTTATATGAAGAATTTGATTGGGTGAATCTCACGCGAAACCTGCATATTTTTATAGAAAAGAAAAGACTGAAACGCCGTGTACGTAACTCCCGAACAAGAGCCAACTTACCTGGTGGTGGAGGCATTGCATCTCCCCTGCGATGGTGGTGGCGGAGGCAGGCGGAAGTGGCTCCACTACTGGATCGAAGAACCGATTATTGGCCTCGTACAGGATCAGGCAACTTGGCACCATGTACCGTCCTCCTGAGTACCTGACACAGCAGTACCTGATCTCCTGGGCGACTACAGCCAAGCAGTCGCTGCATTGCTGCTCCGTCAAGTCTGGTGTGCACTGCACCAACGCATAGATCATGTCAGGCCCCGCTGATTCGTTCCCTGATGCGTACTTTCTCAATGAGCCACCACGCGCCGCCTCAGCCGACAGACCGTTCAGGAGCTTCCTCCTTGCTGCGTCGTATGTGTCTGCGCTCGAGACATTGACATCGTCACCGGTGCCTGCTACGTAGTCGGGTTGTAGCACGACTACACCAAAGAACGAGGCGTCCGAGTACCGAATGATGCAGTTCCCGCTGTAGAGGAGTGCCTCCTTTTGTAGGGGGCAGAGGCGGCGCATGTCGGAGGCCAAGACATCGAGGCAGGCGCGGCAGGTTTTGGTGTTTAAGTCACTGCGGCAGAGGCCAAAGACATAGAGGGTTTGGGAGGCGCCGGAGATGGCAGCAGAGGCATTGAAGAAGCCGTAGGAGAGGGACGAGGAGTTGGTGGTGGAGATGGAGGAGACGAGGGTGGTGAGGGTGGTTTGATAAGTGCTGTTGGCAGTGAAGTTGCCGGTCGAACCACAGTTGGCCGCCGGGAATTGGGCGTTTATGGTGGAAGCAAACATGAGAAGAAGCAAGAGGAGGAGATTTGCAAGATCCATTTTTTTCTCTTTGGGTGTGTCGGGTGTCTCTTTGATAGACCCGACATGAACGAAGGGTTTAATCTTAAGAAATTAAATATGTTGAAATATCCAATGAAAATTTATCACGTCAGCAATACCTCAGCCAAAAAAAAAATAATATGTACACTCACACCACATCAAAGAGAGACCCGAGACACCGAAAAAGGAAAAAAAAAAAAGAGAGAAGAAAAATGGATCCTCCAATTCTCCTCCCCTTGCTTCTTTCTCATGTTTACCAAATTGTTGCAGAGTGGTTGCAGAGTTGTCGTGTTTCTCATGGGGCAACGTGCGAGTCTCGTATAAAAATTGACTCCTTTTACTGCGAGTATAATAAGACGACCGGCGATTTCCAAGCAATGAGCAACTGGAGTCTCGGCGAAGTCTCGGTCTTCTGCAATTATAATAAAAAAGCGTTGACGCCTTCTGCCGAGTCCGTCTATTGGCCGGCAATTGCCAAGCAATGTGGAAACTTTACCAGTGAATTATGTTTTTCAACAGATGATTAACTAGATGTCAAAGGACATTTGTTCATCTCCTTGTGATTTTAGTTTCAAGTTTCATTTGGAGCACTCTAAGAATAAAATACCGAATGCATCAATTGACATCGAGAGTGTATCCTAAAGATTGCACAAGGAAGTGCTTCACTTGAAATGTGTGAATGCTTATCCGAGCTGATCCAAGCTTCACTTGCCCCACTATACCAAAAAAAAAAAGTTGAAAAATAATGTTGACACATCATTTTTCATATTACTTTGTTCGGTCACAGGAAACTTCCACTCAAATCTCCTATTTCATAATTTAAAATTAGAAGCCTAGTGTGCAGTGCAAGTGGGAATGGAAGAATCTGATATGGTACAATAAGGATGACCAAAAGTCTCTTGAGCAATAACTCAACATAAAATATTTCGAAAATGAGAAAGAAAGAACTTGCAAGCTAAATTATTGCTAATGAAAGAATGAACCATACTTTGATCTCCTAAGCGGAAGATTGACCCCAGATTTCGATTCCCGATTGACTATTAGCCATGAATGATAAAAGTTTAGGGTTAAGGTACCGTTATATGTAATCTTTAAGATGCTGATTTGTTTTGCTTCTAAGATGATTTTTACATATATTTAATGGACGTCATAGATCCTATTAAATTATTTTTCGAGTTTGAGGTGTGTACACTAGTGCCACCTTTGAATTCGAATCAAATCTGGATTATAGGTGGGAAGAAGGTGGCTTTCTTATTTGTGGAAGAAGGTTCTCTTTAACCAATTTAACTTTTTTACTTTCTTTCTATTGCATGTAGTCATGTAGTGGACGCATATGTGTGTGTGTGTGTGTGTGTGTGTGTGTGTGTGTTTGTACACATGGGGCTCGTAAAAGTTAGAGATAAAAGAAAGGGCAAAAGTTAAAAAAAAAAAAAAAAACTAAACTATGTTCATTGTGATACAATTATTAACGTAGAGGATTGCCTCCTCCTGGAGGGGGCAAAGGTGGCAGATGTCAAAGGCCAAGACATTGAGGTAGGCGCGGCAGCTCATAGTGGTTAAGTCACTGCGGCAGAGGCCAAAGACATAGAGGAAGGGTTTAGGAGGCACCAAAGATGGTAGCAAAGGCATTAAAGAAGCTATAGGAGAGGGACGAGGAGTTGGTGGTGGAGATGGAGGAGAGAAAGATGGTGAGGGTGGTTTTGTAGGTGCTGTTGACCATGAAGTTGCTAGTCGAACTGTTAGAGAAAACTCATTTATTGTTTTGAAGCTGACAAAATTTTTCCAAAAATCTAATTTGAAGACTTGCAGAATCAAGTATTATAGTCTGAAGAACTCCATATCCTATTGTCAAAGTCTGAAGACCGCCGGACTTTAATTCTAAAGTCTACCCTCACTAACAATTTCTAAACTAAAGAATGACGGCTTATCCTGTGACATCCAGAATTTTCAGTATTATTTTCTGTTAAATTAATCGGGCATTTCATTGACGCGTCTATAGGGTTGTTCTCAGAGCTGATCACTCTCGAGATAACTAGACTAGCTGGGTAAGCCATTAAAGAATATTAAGGCAATAGACTTGAGAATTCGATCAGGAATCGACTTCTCGACCATGCTCATCTTTAGAGGTCATTGCTGCACAGTTAAAAATCGAATTGAGATCAGAGATAGGTCGGTTCGACTGAGATGTGTGGCCGATCGTGGGTGACTTCACTAAATTGGAAAATTATCGTCGATCAGCACTAATTTGATTTTTCTCTCGTTTTGGTACTCTGTATCTGTAATTGAGTCCTCGAGATTTTCACGATAATCGAGAGTTGCCAATGTGTTGAGTGGGTTCATTGTGGCTCGAAGAAAATTGACCATGAGCCAATTGCCTTGAAAAGTTCTGAAAACTACCCGGTAGTCTAGGTCATGCTAAAAGCACGCCAGAGTGGAATTAACTGTCAATTTGAGTTCGATTTCAAAAATTGAAAGTTCTATGGTGTCACGAGCTATTTTAGGAACGTCAACTCAGTCTTAGAAGATTTTTCAGAGATTTCGAGATTTTTACAGAAAATCGGTTCGGACGCCGTGGAAAATTAACGGAAATTCGGTTATGCCAAATTTAATGAAATTTCGACTTCCAAGCCAAGCCTTTGAATGTTGGGGACTACCATAAAATGATATGGGATTTACCTTTGACAAAATCGAACCTCAATTTGGGGAATTGAGTAAGAAAATTGAATTAAGTTGGGCGAATTTCGAAATTGGAAAGGGGGTAGAAATTTGGGGCTTCAAATTGAATAATTTGGTGAAGACTAATCAAGAAAGAAATTGGGAAACATAGAGGATAAAATTTAAGATTGGTCGGACCAAAGCAATTAAGGTAAGTCATCTGAATCGTGTTGTGCTAGGTAACCTGGTGGGGTATTGGTTTCCTAATCGAGTCTTAGGGGGTAGAACTCGCTGAAATATAGTCTCATTGGTTGTTGTAAAAACCGATTTCAGGCTCTTAGATGGAAGATCTTCAAGAGGAGGATTCCAGGAAAAGCTTGGCGAGGAATCAGAGGAGGGTGAAGAGAATGATTTTGAGTACGACCTACTAAAGGATTGAGACCTCCTTCATTTTGAAAACCTTGTGAATATTTGTAGATTTGTTAAATCAGACCTTGGTGAATAGTACTGTGAAGTATAATGAAAACTTGTTATGCTATGTATAAAAGTGTGGTTATGAGTTTTCAATATGGAAAATGTGGCATTGCTTTTCTATTCCATTGTTTTATTGTCTAGGGATTTATAACTGCTTTCGCATTTGCTTAATAAAAAGAAAGAGTCAGCAATACATAGTCCTGGGATATCGCATTCTAAAATCGACCAAGTAGAAGGATGTGCGCGTGTCGGAGGATCGGGGCGTGACATCCTCTTTTTGTAGTATTAGAGCGAAGTTTAAAGATTAGAGTGATAAGGAGCGTTGACCATGGTATAATTGATAGGAAAGGCCTTTAAATTCACAGCTGATGCATGTCTGTGGTAACTGAGTGCTATAATCACTTGTTGTTTGGGTCACTCAATTTCTAATTCTTTGTGGAATTGGAAGCAAGTCAGTTGTAAGCTGAGCCATGAGTGATCAGGAGCCAAGGACTCCTGTAAAGAGGATTAGTAGGGCCGTTATTCGGGGAAGAGCTCCAACTCGTGTGGGGACCCGAGGCGGACGTGGTCGAGCGCTAGCATAGGCTAGCACGAGTGGAGTGAATCCACCTGTCGTAGATGTCGGGGTAGCAGTCCCTAATGATCCCAGGGTGGATGGGATCTTGCGTGTCTTGGGAACTAGAATGGATCAGCAAGTTGCAACAGTTGAAGCCGCCGCTTAGGCCGCCGCTAATGCCGTAGCTGTGACATCCAGATTTTTGAGTTCTAATTTCAACTGGATAAGTAGGGCCATTTTTATCGAAAATTTCAGAGGACCGTTCTTGAATTCAAAATTGGGATGCAAGTTAGATTATATAACGGGAAAAGTCATGAAATGGACAAGGATGCCTTGATGGATTTATTTAGGCTTCAATTGAAATTTTGTTTGTTGAGAAGTGAACAAATTTGAGTAAAATTGAAGGGGAAAAATAGCAAATTCGTATGCCACCTCTACCCCATACTTTGGCCTACCTAAATGCTTCTAGAAGGGGGCATATTTGTAAAAAAATGAAAGTGGTGGACAACTGGTGGTGGCCCACGTGTGGCTGACCTAAGAGAGAGAGAGAGAGAGAGAGAGAGTGAGAGAAAAAGAAAGGAAAATTGGTTTTCTCTTCTCCCCTTCTCTCTCCCATCGCTGTCTCTCTCTTCCTCCATCTTCTTCTTCGGTTGCGCGACTCCATGGGAACCGAAGACCAGCGAAGATTGAGCTGCAATCGCCGCCTCTCGCCATCGTCGTCGCATGCCCACCAGCAGCGGAGCTGCTCGCGCACCCGAGCCCGCCGCCGTGCTGCCATCTGCACATCTCCGCCCCCTCTCCCTCCTCTGGTTCGAGCAGAACCGAATAGCGTGCGAAGCGAAGGCGTCCAGCGTCGTTGGAAGGAGCTGCGACCAGCTGCTTGGAAGCCGTCGCACCGGAGCTGCCGCACCGCCGCCTGCGCAACGCCGCGTGCTCCTCCACCTCACGCTCGCGCCTGCCGTCCCCCCTGTGCGACCCAACCCCGTTCCGCCTCTGTTCAGCTTCGTTTTAGCCATCACAGGCCATGGTCCAGCCACCTCCGACCACCATCAGCCTTGTCGGAGCTCCGTCTCGCCCTCAGCCGCCCTTGGCCGCCTCAACCGGCCCTGAATCTGCCCCGACCAGCAGCGATCAGAGAGGGCAGAAAATGGGTATCGCAGAGGGTTTTGGCCCGTTTTGATCATCTTCCCGAGCCCGGATGCTTGGCCCGCTTTGAGGAAAGTCGATCCTCACGTTGAGCTCGTCGTTTTGAGTGAGTTTTACGCACTAATGCTTTCTTAGTATGCTAATTCTACTTAAAGGTTGATTAGTGTTAATTAAGTGTAATTAGGTGGTTAGATTAGAATTGATTAGCGATTATTAGTAAATTATATTGCATATTAGTGAAATAATTAGTGTACCTAGATAAAGAATTGCCTATATTATTTATTGGATGCTTCGTGGGATTTTTCTTGACCCTTATCGGGTGTTAATTAGACAATTCGGGCCTAGGTGAGATTTTTAGTATTTAAATATTAATTTTCAGAATTAAATTAGATAATTATTTATTTTCCGGAAATTCAACTAAGATGGCCCGAGACCGGAATTTTATACTGATGATTGTGGTGCAATCCGTTTATTTAATTGAGCTTTGTATTATGCTAAATCAAATTTATTGTATTTATTTATTTAATTTTCGAAATTAATTATTTAATTATTTATTTTCCAAAAATTTAATTGGGATGGCCAGCGACCGAAATTTTGTGCTGATTGTCGTAGCGCAATTCATTTATTTAATTGAGCTTTATTTTGTGCTGAATTGAATTATTTGTGAAATTGGAAATTATTCTTTAATGGAATAATCTTTGATTAATAATTGGAAAATAATCGGGTGTCGGTTGACAGCACCAAAAGTGTTTTGGTGGACTTCAGATAATTGTGGGATTTGTGGAAATGAAATTATATTATTTTGGCTAAGGCCATTCGTGTGCCCACATGGGTATTTATATTAGAAAGGATAAAAATGGTGATTTGATTAAATGATTATTTTCTGCATACTATAAAGGTATGGCTGGCAGTTTCTAGTGAGCATCGAGGGTATACTATATTGGCCTTCGGGCGATATGTCAGCTTTGGGTGAGCAGTATACCAGTATACTATATTGACCTATGGACGATATGTCAGCTTTGGGTGAGCAGTATACTTTATTATCAGCTTTGGTTGAGCATATGATATACTATATCGGCCTTCGGGCGATATGTCAACTTTGGGTGAGCAGTATACCAGTATACTATATCGATCTACGGGCGATATGTCAGCTTTGGGTGAGTAATATACTTTATTATCAGCTTTGGGTGAGCATATGGTATACTATATCGGCCTTCAGGCGATATGTCAGCTTTGGGTGAGTAGTATACCAGTATACTATATCGACCTACGGGTGATATGTCAGCTTTGGGTGAGCAGTATACTTTATTATCAGCTTTGGGTGAGCAGTCCTGATTTGATAGGACTTTATAGATAGTATGGAATGTGCCGACCAAGCGTGGGTCGTGTTGACATGTGATCGACTAAGTCGATTGATCATTACTTTGATTTGATGTTGTGAATTGATTGATTGAATGGAAAGGGCCGTGAGTGGTCTTATTGGCGTGTAATCGACTAGGTCGATTTGATCGATGCTTTGATCTGTGATGTGATTGCTTTGATGCCTATTTGATCTATACTAATATGCAGGTGAAATTTGAGGTCAAGGTAAGTCCTCTAACTCATGTTGTGCATAGGCAGTCCTAAGGTGTATTAGTTTACTAATCGGGTCTTAGGGGGTAGAACTTGCTAAGACGTTGTCTCAGTGGTTATTGAATAACCATTTCAGGGCCTAGATGAGGAGCCTAAGGAGCATGGATCTGATGAGGAGATCCCTGTTGAGGAACCCGAAGAGGAGTACGTGGAGGACGACCCAAGGATAACCCCGAGTACGATCCGGATGAGGACTGAGATCCCGTCTTGTCTTGTCAGACCTTGTGTGCATGTGAATAGATGTTAGACCAGAGTGGCGTATATATAGTATCGTAGAACACTATGAGATGCATGTAAAAAGGTGTGGTTGTGAATTTTTCAGTATGAGAAATATATGGCCTGCTTTTCTATCCCATTGCTTTATTGTCTGGGGAATTATAACTGCTTCTGCATGTGCATATATAAATGAAATGGTCGGCGATACATAGTCCTGGGATATCGCATTTTAAAATAGATCGAAAGTAAGGGATGTGTGCGTGTCGTGAGGATCGGGGCGTGACAGTAGCTGCTGCCGTTGCTCAGGTCGCTCCTACCGCCGCACCTGCAATCGCACTTGCCATAGTTCCACCTGCAGTGAATGTCGAAGGTCAGCCATGGATAGTGGTCGCAGAAAGACCAATAAGTAAGTTAGTGGGGTACTTTCGAAGGCCGCATCACAGTGGGTGCAAGATATGGAGAAAGCATTCGCAGTCTTGATGTGTAATGAAGAGGAAAATGTGATACTAGCTGTGTATCAATTTCAAGATAATGCCAACATTTGGTGGAAAGCCACCAAGGATGTTGTGTTCTCGGAAGGAGTACCAAGGGTGTGGGACACCTTCCTCAGAGTTTTTAATGACTAATATTTTTCGAGTATTGCCCGAGAGTTGAAGATGGAGGAGTTCCAACGCCTTCGTCAAGGATCGATGACTGTCGATCAATATGGGGTTAAGTTCGCTGAACTATCTTAGTATGCCCCAAGATTGATTGAGGATCCCAAGGAGAAAGCTCGGAGATTTAGGAATGGTCTTCGTACAGAACTGGAGCAACCTTTACTACCATTGGATTTGGTAGATTATTGCGAAGTTTACTGTCGGGCTCAGATGATAGAGAGAGGTATAACGAAGCAAGTAGCCTCAGCTGGATCGAGGTTCAACCTCCATAGAGAAAATATTCGTCAAGGGAAGAGGCCCATGCCTGGGGGTAAGTCTCGTGCTCCGCCTTTCAAGAGAAGTGGATTTAATAGGCAGATGCCTAATAGTATGGGCATGTGTCGCTTGTGTGGAAGGTGACACAAGTCAGCTCCATGCCCAGCAAGGTCAGGGGCATGTTACGAATGTGGCCAGCAGGGTCACATTGCAATACTTTGTCCGAGGAAGCAGAGAGGACAATCTCAGTTGCCGCCACCACCACCACCAATGAGATAGATAAGAGGGTATGCCCCTCAGAATGCACCACAGGGAGGACAGCTGAGACCTCCAGCTCAGGGTACAATCTATGCAATTACATAAGGTAAGGTAGAAGCTGCACCTGATGTGATCACAGGTATGGTTTCACTCAACGACCAACCTGCTTATGCTTTGTTTGATTCAGGAGCAACTTATTCTTTCATTGCTGAGTAGTATGTTAAGATGTTAGGATTGAATCCTATATTGTTGGAATCGGCAATTTGCATATCTACACCGTTGAAAGATAAAGTTATTGCTGCTTTGGGATGTTCGGGGTGCAAGTTAGAGATTGGTGAGCGAGTGGGGAAAATTGACTTGTTAGTCCTAGCCATATATGATTTTGATTTAATTATTGGCATGGATTGGCTCATCAAGCAAAGAGCAAAATTGGACTATTATCACAAAGCGATTTAGTTTGACCCATTAGGGGGCAAGAGTTTCGAATTTGTCAGGAATCGAGGAGGACCCACGGTTTCCTTAATCTCGTCACCAGAGGTAACTCGTCTGTTAGATAAGAGTTGTCAAGGTTACCTGGTAACGGTCGTGGATACGACAGTTGAGGAGTTGAAAGTGGAAGACATTCCAGTAGTTCAAGAATTTCCAGATGTCTTTTCAAAGGAATTGCCAGGTTTACCGCCAAAAAGAGAGATTGAATTTGTGATTGAACTAGCACCGGGACAGAGCGATCTCAAAGGCACCATACGAAATGGCATTGACGAAAATTGAAAGAATTGAAAGTACGGATGTAGGAATTATTAGACAAAGGATTTATTCGTCCTATCACATCACCTTGGGGAGTGCCGTTTGTTTGTAAAGAAGAAAGATGGTTCATTGCGTTTGTGCATCGATTATAGACAACTCAATCAGGTGACCGTTAAGAATAAGTATCCACTCCCGAGGATTGATGACTTTTTCGATCAACTGCTAGGAGCATCAATATTCTTAAAGATTGATTTAAGGACAGGATATCATCAGCTGAGAATTAGGAAGGAGGACATTCCTAAATCAGCATTTCGTACTCGGTATGGTCATTACAAGTTCACAGTGATGCCATTCGGGTTGACGAATGCCGTAGCTGCTTTCATGGATTTGATGAACAGAGTGTTCAAGGAATTTCTGGATTAGTTTGTGATCATGTTCATCGATGATATCTTGATCTATTCGAGAAGTGATGAAGAGCATGAGAATCATTTGCGATTAGTGCTCCAGACCTTAAGAGCTCATCAATTGTATGCTAAGTTTAGCAAATGCGAGTTTTGGTTGACTTTTGTTGCTTTCTTAAGTCATGTGATTTCCGAAGAAAGAATCTCCGTTGACCCGAGCAAGATAGAAGTCGTGATCAAATGGCCAAGACCAACTTTAGTGACAGAGATTAGAAGTATTCTGGGATTGGCAGGTTACTACAGATGGTTTGTGGAAGGGTTCTCATCGTTGGCATTGCCTTTGACCAGACTCTTGAAGAAAGAAGAAAAGTTTATATGGTCAGACAAGTGCAAGCGTAGTTTTCAAGAGCTGAAGGAAAGGCTGACTACCGCACCTGTACTAACAATTCCATCTGGTCCTGGAGGATTCAAAATCTATAGTGATGCGTCATTCAAGGGGTTGGGTTGTGTGTTGATGCAACATGGTAGGGTTGTTGCATACGCTTCCCGTCAGTTGAGACCTCATGAGTAGAATTATCCGACACATGACTTAGAACTCGCGGCGATTATCTTTGCCCTGAAGATTTGGAGACACTACCTATGTGGAGAGAAGTTCCAGATCTTCACTGACCATCAAAGTCTCAAGTATTTGTTCTCTTAGAAGGAATTGAACATGAGACAACCCAAATGGATGGAATTGCTAAAAGACTACGACTGTGATATTGTATACCATCCTAGAAAGGTGAATAAAGTCGCTAATGCGTTGAGCCAAAAGTCTTCAGTAGCTCAAATATTGATAAAGGAGTGGAACCTAATCGAAAGAGCACGAGATTTAGTATTCAAGTTTGAGGTATGCCACCTTTCGAGTCTTATGGCCACCCTCAGAATTGAATCGGATATTCAGGTCAAAATCAAGAATCTCCAAGCAACAGACCCTGATGTGCATAGAATTCTTCAAGAGGACATTAAGAAAAGAAAATCGACTTTCAGATTTCTGATGATGGAATATTAAGATTCCAAGGGCGTTTGGTTGTACCTAACGATGTCGAACTTAGAGAAGAAATTCTATTTGAAGCACATCATAGTAATTACAACATTCACCTTGGAAGCACTAAAATGTATCAGAATCTACGTCAACACTATTGGTGGTCAGGTATGAAGGTGAACATCGCCAAGCATGTGGCCAAGTGTTTGACATGTCATCAAGTAAAAGCTCAGCATTGCAAGCCATGAGGACTTCTACAACCTTTAGCGATCCCGGAGTGGAAATGGGAACATATCACGATGGACTTTGTAACCGGACTACCGAGGAGTCAAAGAGGAAATGATTCAATTTGGGTAGTAGTCGACAAATTGACAAAGTCAACTCACTTCATTGCAGTTCGAAAGGACCTCAGTTTGGATAAGCACGAAGACCTATATGAGCGCCAAGTGGTTCGAATGCATGGGGTGCCGATTACGATAACATCTGATAGAGACCCAAGATTCACTGCTGCTTTTTGGAAAAGTCTGCAGAGTGCTCTGGGTACTAAACTCCAGTACAGTATGGCATATCATCCTCAGACGGATGGTCAGTCTGAGAGGACAATTCAGACTCTCGAGGACATGCTGAGAGCATGCGTTATAGACTTCAAGTGAAGTTGGGAAGATTAGCTTCATCTCGAAGAATTTGCCTACAATAATAGTTATCAACAGAGTATTCAGATGGCTCATTTTGAAGCACTGTATGGCAGAGCATGTAGAACTCTAGTATGTTGGGATGAAGTCAGGGAAAGAAAGATTACAGGTCTAGAGTTGGTTCAACAGTCAATAGATGTCGTGGCAGTGATCAGAAACAGATTGAAATCAACACAGAGCAAGTAGAAAAGTTATGCAGACGAGCGTCGGAGATTGCTAGAATTCCAAGTTGGTGATCATGTCTTTCTAAAAGTGTCATCAATGAGAGGAACTTCACGCTTTGGTAAGAAAGGCAAATTGAGTTCGAGATATGCTAGTCCATTTGAGATTCTTGCAAGAATCGGGAACCTAGCATATCGTCTTGCATTACCGCCAAGATTGGCACAAGTGCATGACGTCTTTCACGTGTTGATGTTAAGGAAGTACGAGCATGACCCGACCCACATGCTCAATTTCGAGGAATTGGACATGGACGATCGCGTGTTGTACGTTGAAAGCCCGGTCCAGATAGTGGATAGCAAAGAGCAAGTTCTGCAGACAAAGACTATTCCCTTAGTCAAAGTGGTTTGACAATATCATGGTACAGAAGGAGCGACATGGGAGACTGATGAGTCAATGAGAGAATTGTACCCCTACTTTTTTGATCAAGTCTTGTAAGGTTTAAATTTTGATGACAAAATTTTTATAAGAGGGGAAGAGTTGTGACATCCAGAATTTTCAGTATTTTTTCTATTAAATTAATCGGGTATTTCATTGACGCGTCTATAGGGTTGTTCTCAGAGTTGATCACTCTCGAGATAACTAGACTAGCTGGGTAAGCCATTAAAGAATATTAATGCAATAGACTTGAGAATTTAACCAGGAATCGGCTTCTCGACCGTGCTTATCTTTAGAGGTCATTACTGCACAGTTAAAAATCGAATTGAGATCAGAGATAGGTCGGTTCGACTGAGATGTGTGGCCGATCGTGGGTGACTCCACTAAATTGGAAAATTCTCATCGACCGACACTAATTTGATTTTCCTATCGTTTTGGTGCCCTATGTCTGTAATTGAGTCATCGAGATTTTCACGACAATTGAGAGTCGCCAATGTGACGAGTGGGTTCATTGTGGCTCGAAGAAAATCGACTATGAGTCAATTGCCCTGAAAAGTTTTGAAAACTACCCAGTAGTCTAGGTCACGCTAAAAGCGCCCCGGAGTGAAATTAACCATCAATTTGAGTTCGATTTCAGAAATTGAAAGTTCTATGGTGTCACGAACTATTTTAGGAACGTCAACTCAGTCTCAGAAGATTTTTCAGAGATTCCAAGATTTTTACGGAAAATCAGTTCGGATGCCGCGGAAAATCAACAGAAATTCGGTTAGGCCAAATTTAATGAAATTTCAACTTCCAAGCCAAGCCTTTGAATGTTGGGGACTAGCAGAAAATGATATGGGATTTACCTTCGATGAAATCGGACCTCAATTTGGGGAATTGAGTAAGAAAATTGAATTAAATTGGGTGAATTTCGAAATTGGAAAGGGGGCAGAAATTTGGGGCTTCAAATTGAATAATTTGGTGAAGATTAATCAAGAAAGAAATTGGGAAACATAGAGGATAAAATTTAAGATTGGTGGGACCAAAGCAATTAATGAATTGGCTAAGGATTGTGGACTTTCACCCTCCTCTTAGCTGGCTTCTCACGCTCGGCAACCCTCCCATCCGCTCATTGTTCCTACTTTTGTTTTAATCTTTCTACCGTGCGAAGCAATCCCCATCCAATCTCTCTCCATCTTCGTTACTTCTTTTCCTCAACCGAAGCCCACACACTCCACTCACGCCAGCCACGAGATCTTCAATTAAGCTGCTCCTCGCCACTTGTCCATCAACGAGCATCTCTTGGTCAGCACCTGCAAGAACAAGGCCGTTGGTTGACCGCTTGAAGCCCACGCCCACGCGTCCGAGTTGCTCCCATTCGATCAAGCGTCCCAGCTACAACTCTCCTCCGCGCGTCCCTCAGCTCCACTCCACACGTCCGCCAGCAAAGCTTGAAGACCAGCAATGCTTGAAGATCAACGGCATAGCTTCTTCGATGCTGTTTTTCCCTCCATCGTCCACGCTAGCACGCCCCCATCTAGGTCGAAATTCCACCGGGTGAAGCCTTCGTTGACCAGCATCCGCGTTTGAGTAGCACAACAAGACCGAACGTGTCTTCAGCCATCAACTCCACGAAGACCGAAGCCCATCGTCCACAAGTAGCACAACAAGGTGACGTTCCAACGTGTCTTCAGCCGTGCATTTGAGTAGCCCACGCCACTTGAAGCCTAAAGCAACTTCAGCCCAGCAATTGATTATTTTCGGTGGCCCAATAACAGCCTGCAGTTTGGCATCTTCAAGCCCAATTTCCCGCAAGCCAGCCCAAGTTGATTAAGAGCAGCCCATTTTCAGCAGGCCCGACTTTATTTGGGTCCAGCCCAAAAGCAAGAACAAATCTCATTTGAGCTGAGATTTGTTGGGCCAAGGTCAAGGCCTAGTCCAAGGCCGCCGGTATTGTTGAAAGCCCGATTTCGGCCGCCGTCACGTCGCCGTCTCGGTGTTTCGATACCCACTTTTAATCAAGTGAGTTTTACTCACTAATGCTTTCTTAGTAGACTAATATGCCTAAGGATTAATTAGATTTAATTAATTATAATTAGGTGGATAGATTAGATTAAAATAATTAAATTAGAGACCCGTTGATGCATGTTAGTTAAATTGATGGTGTAATTAGTAGGTAGACATGTCCTATTAATTATTGAATGCATCTTGGATTTTTCCCGCCCCTTATCGGGTATTATTTAAGCAATTCGGGCCTAGAATTAATTTTTAGGAATTTAATATTAATTTTCGAAATTAATTTATTTAATTATTTATTTCCCGGGAATTCAACTAAGATAGCCGTGATCAGGATTTTATGCTGATGATTGTGGTGCAGTTCGTGTATTTAATTGAGCTTTATATTGTGCTAAATTGAATTTATCGTATTTATTTATTTATTTTTCGAAATTATTTATTTATTTAATTATTTTCCGGAAATTCACCCAGGATGGTCAGTGACCGAAATTTTGTGCTGATTATCATGGTGCAATCTGTTTATTTATTTGAGCTCTACATTGCGTGAAACTGAATTGATTGTGCAAATTAGGGACTTATCCCAAATTGAATGAAATTGAGTGATTGATTGGTTGATGGCCGAGTATGACTATTTAGCATTGATGAGCTATAAAGCAGAGGGAACTATGAAAGTGAATTGGGGAAATTCTCGGCTGAAACCAATCAGGACCGATGTAATGATACATACGTGGTTCGGTGATTAAATGATATCACTGGTGAAAACGACGCCTTAAAGAGCGCACGAGTGCTGTCTATTACATGCAGCAGTATGGACATATGTGGTTCGGTGATGGAGAGTATCACTGGTGAAAACGGTGCTTTAAAGAATGCACGAGTGCTATCCATTATACTTGTCACCCTGGCAGAAGTAACGCCCGAGAGCACTAATGAAGCTCTGTGACTAAGTGTACTGCTGGGGTTGTGATGATGGGAAGTGAAGTGACCCAAAGATGGTCTAATTGACATGTGAATCGACTAGGTCGATTGATCAATGAGTGATCTAGAGGTTGTAAATTGATTGAATGTTTTAATGCAATATATGAGACATATGTGCATAACCTTAAATTGCAGGTTGGAAACTGGTGCCAAGGTAAGTCATCTGACTCGTGTTATGCAAGGTAACCTGGTGGGGTATTGATTTCCTAATCGAGTCTTAGGGGGTAGAACTCGCTGAGACATAATCTCATTGGTTGTTTTAAAAACCAATTTCAGGCTCTTAGATGGAAGATCTTCAAGAGGAGGATTCCAGGAAAAGCTTGGCGAGGAATCAGAGGAGGGTGAAGAGAATGATTTTGAGTATGACCTGTAGAAGGATTGAGACCTCCCTCATTTTGAAAACCTTGTGAATACTTGTAGATTTGTTAAATCAGACCTTGGTGAATAGTATTGTGAAGTATAATGAAAGCTTGCTATGCTATGTATAAAAGTGTAGTTATGAGTTTTCAATATGGAAAATGTGGCCTTGCTTTTCTATCCCATTATTTTATTATCTGGAGATTTATAACTGCTTTCGCATGTGCTTAATAAAAAGAAAGGGTTGGTGATACATAGTCTTGGGATATCGCATTCTAAAATCGACCAAGTAGAAGGATGTGCGCGTGTTCGAGGATCGGGGCGTGACATATCCAGATATCAGATTATCTTCAAGAATTTGATTCGTATGGTTTTTGGAAGATCTTATGGCTAGATATAGTATTTACTTGATTGATTATTCTTATTGGAATCAATTTTGATATGAAGATCTTTGAAGGCAAACAAACTTGGAAGGTTCTACTAAAGGAAATCAAAATCATGATTGTATGGGCGAGTATGACTGATAGGCTTTCATCATATTCCTAAAACGACTTGAGATCTCCTTGATTAATTCTGTCCTACTGGTAGATTGGAATAACAGCTTGTGAAGGCATGGAGGAGTATATAAGAAAGACTCTCAAGTTGTTTGAAGTAGTGCGTGAAAGAAAAATTTTAAAATTTGAAGCTTTCTAGTTCTTTGCTTTCTCATTCATCAAGCTCAAAATTGTATACAAAAAGAGAAACTCTTAGTGAGACTTTGTGAGAAATTAGGAGAAACACTTCACTAAGAAAGTCGAGATCACAAGCTGTAAAATCTCTTTTGATTTATAGTGAAATCCAGCCAGTGGGCTGTTAGCTTGAAAGAGTGGACGTAGGCTTGATCTAAGCTGAACCACTATAAACTTTGTGTTTTCAATTCTCTTCCTTAAACTCCTTTATTCGTTCGTAAATTTATTTAAACTTGCTCTAGTCCATTGCTTTGTAGATTTCATTTCGAAAGAAAAAGTTTTGATAAACATTTCCACAAAAATTTCTATTAACACATATTCACCCCCTTTAGGTGTTCATACTAGCCATTTCATGAACCACAGTAGGTCACTGGGAATGAGGCATTTATGGTGGAAGTAAACATGAGAAGTGGCAAGAGAAGGAGATTTGAAAGATCCTTTTTTTTTTTTTTTTTTTTGATGTTTCGTATCTCTCTTGATATAAGGATTGCTCAACAGACTTGAGTCCTGGATAACAAAAATATCGGGATGGATAGGGTGCAAAATATAATGTGTTGATTCATTTTATATAGGGGCGGTCACCATACCTAGCAGGCTAGGCCCTATACATTATTAGTTTTGGTGCATATTATTTTATAACATATTTAAAAAATCTTTCATGCTTTATTATTTAGATCGACAACTTAGTTCAATGTTTAAAAGCTGTAAAGACCTTGAGTTCTAAATTTACATTGATATAAAAGTTTGTTCGAGATCATAAAAGGTTACATCTTGCAAAACCTGAAAGAATCAAAGGCTAGAGCCATCATCCACCTCACTAATTTTGGCCTAAAATTTCTATTATTAGGTTGGGTGGATTTGAAAAGGGTAGCCATAAAGCATTTAATGACCTAAAGAATTTGAATTTAGTTAATATATGAAACCACACCAAATAAACGAAGGGTTTAATCTTAACAAAGTATCCAACCACAAAAAAAAAAAAAAATCTTAAGAACATAAATTTGTTAAAATATCTTATGAAAATTACCAAGTCAACAATACCTCAGAGGAAAGAAAAAACAAAACAAAAATGACATCAACACAGATTGCCAAAGTTTTGCACGGAGTTGTCGTGTTTCTCAATGGGCAAAGTCCAAGTCTCAGAAAAGCAATGGCTCCCTTTTTTTTTTTTTTTTTCCTGAATCTGTCTTTTGCAAGTAAAAAGAAAAGCAAAGCAAACCAACGGTTTCCAAGCAACGTGGGATTTGGGTCTCGAAGAAGCATCGACTCCTTTTACTTGGTAGAAATGTGAAGAGAACAGCGATTTCCAACCAAAGTGGAACCTTTGCTAAAGGTGATGTTTTGAGGAAAAATACTCATCTTCTTGTGATTTTAGGTTCTAGTTTTATTGAGAGCACTTTAAAGGCAAAATCCTAAATGTGTCAATTTGATGTGGGAGAATATGTCCTTCAGATCAAGCTAATCTGGGCTTCACCTAACCCACTATATAAAAAAAATGAAAAATAATGTTGACACAGCATTTTTTTATCACTTCATTCAGTTAGAGACAACTTTTGCTTAAATTTCTTATTCCATAATTTTGTAAATAGAAGCCTCCTATGTAGTGCTAGGGAGAATGGGTGAATCTTGTAATAGTTGGATTCTTTTCCCTTAGTTGTGGGGTCCACTTTTAAAAAAAAAAAAGGAAACAAAAGAAGGTTTGAAAAGTCAAAAAGAAAAGAAAAGAAAAGAAAACAGAAGAGAGAAAAAGGGTGAATAGTGGTCAGTCACTTTTAAGAGCATGAACCACTTTGGTAGAGAGGGAGAAAAGAAGAAAGGAAAGAAAGAAGAAGAAGAAGAAGAGAAGAAATGGAAAGAAAGGAACGGGGTTTTGGAGCACACATGTTGTGGATGCCTTGCCAAGTTGACTCGACTCCATAGCGCAATGCTCGGTAAGAGATTAAGCCTACTGTTCATCCAATTGAAGTTATTTATGGGTTTAAGGTTCAAATTCGGAATTTTAAAATAATTGAGTGGCAAAGTCTGATTTTTGAGTCATTAAGCCTTGTACTTTTATAGAAATGATACTTTAAGGTGTTGTGGAGCCATGGGATTTTACGGATCGTGATTTGAACTTACGATTTGCTTTAAACAAAATTTCGAAATTTTCCGCATGCAGTGACCATTGCGCATCTAGCAACTTCATGCCCTTATTTTGTTAGTTTTCGGTTTGATTTTGGGACAATAAAGTTGGGATTATTGTACTATGTTAGAAGGGCTTTCTATTGATTATAAGTATGTTTGGAACGAGATTCAATAGAGAAAGTTATAGCATAACTAAGTTTTACGCTCAAGTGCCACGTTACGAATGGCTTGAATAATTGTTTTGAATATGCGATTTATTAGCGCACAGAAATCGTTTTGTTAGCATTTATGCATAATATAGCTGTTTCGTGGTTGACGCAACATGTTACCCAAATTTAATGTTGTTTCTTGCTTATTTAATACGATCGTAAGATCAAAAGATCAAATAACGTGTTATTTGATTTTAGGGCATCCCCAGGTGAGTAGTATTAATGTCTTCTTTGGTTTTGGAAAACTCATGTACTAAGGTAAGAGCATTCGACATATACTTATGTAGGGAAGTGATGACCCATTTGTTGTATAAAGATTGGATATAGTGCTTAGTACTTTTGAGTTATTATAGGATGATTCGACAAACCTTCCTTGATGGGTTATGCATGCTGTTTTGGTACAATTAATTTATGTGATTATGTGATGACTATTGAAAGATAATATGTGTTGTGCTGAGAAAATCAAATGTGTTTTGAACGAGTAAAAGATTAAGTGCTATACGACAACAAAACTCCGTGTGAGTCACCTTTAGGGTCTTGTAATCAAGGGCTAAGTACTACATGGCGATTTGAGTCACGTGGGAGCTACTTCTAGGGCCTTGCATTACTAACATATGTAGTAAAGGGCTAAGTGCCACATGACAACGTAACTTTGTGAGAACCACCTCTAGGACCTTATACTATTGCTATATGTGGTCAAGGGCTATGTGTTACACGATAACGTAATTTTGTGGGAGCCCACTCTAGGGCTTTGGGTTTAGATATTAAGCATGTAATGAACCATCCATCTGATATAGGATGAGTCTGATTATTGAACTAAATTGGTCATGCCTGTTTTGTTATTATAGATGAATGAGAAATTTTGCTATTTGATGTAGCTAGGTTGAGGTAATATAAAATGCATTTTGTTCATGCAAGTTATTATATTTTTGTTTGGCAATAATGAGCCATGTCTTGAGTTTTAAAAGTGTAATATGGAAGTTTGATATGCTTTTATGTTATGTACTACTCACTAAGTTGTGATTGCTCATTCCATTCATCTTTTATGTTTTCAGGTCCTGAGGTTAGCAATAAGTAGGACGAGAGTGTTGCTGGGAAACTTTTGGGAGTTTATTTTAGGGTATGGCTTAAGGAGTTGGTTATATAGTTGTTGTAAGTTTGTTGAGTTCTGATTGTACATATTCTTTTTAGTGGACTATAGAAACTTTGATGTCGTAACCAACCTATTAGTTTATCTGATATGTATATATATTTGGAGATATACATTTTGTTATCAAGTAGTTGGTTATAATTGATGTTGCGTCATTCGTGAGGAAGCATGACCATGTCATCACTCTTTTTTTTTTTTTTTTTTATAGTTTCGGCGTGTGACATCTTTTGGTATCAGAGCTTAAGTTTTGATTTTTCTAGGTAGAGATGAATTAGCGCCTTAGTTGAGGCTTAGGTTGTTAACTCGTTGAGATTTATATCTCACCCCGTTGTTAATTATTTTTAGGGCCGTAGTGTGGAGACTTGCCAGGTGTGGTTGTGGTGCGTGTGAGATGCAACACCTTTTTGGCTAGCCCTACCATTAGTGAAGTTTAGGTTAAGCCTAACCCCTAAAAGTTTATGAAAAGGTCGATAGAAAGTGACTATAAAAAAGCTTATAATTATTAAGCTTCCTAGTGGTAACAATGGATAAATAAATCACCGCTTCTGGAAATTGTCTGTTGTATTTTATTATCCCTATTTTGTTGGTTGATTAGGTGTTTATATTAAGTGATTCCGCATGTGTTAATCAAAATATAAAAAGAATGGGTTGGTGATATATTCTGGGACGTCGCAATTTTATCAACTGTTGAGGGATGTTCGCATGCCTAGGGTTTGAGGCATCTCAAATTGAATTAGATCTAGGCCAGACTTGAAAACATTCTTTGAATCAAATTATTTCAATTCCAATTAAATCAAATCCATCCTAGCTATTCTTTTATGATTAATGTAATCTCACAACATCATAATGGTGTGGAAGAATTTTTTTTTTTACTTAAATTTATTTGAGTAAATTTCAAAGGTGTACCTCTTTTTTGACCCTATAACCACTTATTACATATATCTATTTTTATAAATAACACATACATACCCGAATTTTACTTTTGGAGACCATTTTACATATTCACACCAAATACTCCTATGTCCCCATTAACAAAAATGCCATTCTACCCATCCCGAAATCCTAAATTCTCACTCACCCAAAATACTTAAAACCAACTATAAACCATATCACCAAAACCTTAAGCAAGATACTAAAATAAACATGTATGGAGAGGCAATTGGGTCTTTTCAATATAAGGTTTTCATATAATGGTATGTGAATGGTATTTGCAAAGATAGATATATTTAAGTGGTTATGTTTAATTGAATTTGCATTTTTAAATATATATATATATATATATGTTTGTACACTCATTTAGACTTCATTTATATAATTTTTTGACTACCAAAAACTACAAATTGGTACATTGAGACGGATTTACCATAAATGAATTTTTAGATTATAAAAACCATAAACTAATAAATTTGTGACAAATTTGTCATCCATTAATTTTATTAAATTATATTAATATCATGAAAAATCACAAATTGGTACATTTGTGATAAATGGAGGATGAAATTCTAAACTGGTACAATAGTCAATTGTCAAGTGTTATTCAACTTAACAATTTAACAGTAAAATTTAACGGCACTAATAAAGGGTAAATTTGTTAGGTGTTCAAGTTTGGGGGTTTTTGATGGTCTAAAAATTAGTTTGGGTGAAATTCATTACAATGTATTAGTTTGGAATTTTTTTTTTTGATATATATATATATATATATATATATATATATATATATTACTTCCCAAACACAAAGGTGTATGCTCTTTTGCTGAAAAAATAAAATTAAGAAATTAAAAAAATAATTGTTTGATTATACAATTAAAATATGTGTTGCTAAATGTGTGTGTTTCGACACCACGCAACATAACCGTGACACAACTACAACCGCACCAAATAGACTCCAAATCTTCAGAAAAAATTGAGATCGCATGCTTTGGAATTAAAATGTCAGCTTGTTTTTTTCCCAAGCGTATGACTCCATGGACTAGGTGTGTAAAAAAAAAGGGCCCAATCGATCCAAAAATTTGATTGGACATTGTGACGATTTGGTTCGGAATTATGACCCAAATCGAACTGAAACGCATTAAACCTTATTCGGTCAACTCTCCATATTTCCAGTGTCTCCATCCAATTTCCACAACAGCCTTGTCTTTTGCCTCCATCCTCCACGCTAGTCCTCATTCTGGCAGAGTTGATAGTGCTCACCACAGTGCAATTCAATTCAGACTACATAGAGAAATTAAGTTGGATTGCAAGATAGCACCACACCATAGAGACAACATGAAAGCAAAAATCCCATAAACCATGTTCATAACTTCACTCATTTTATTTGTCATGAAAACTCAAGTTCACAATTATCCTAGAATGGCACTATACATAATGAAAAGAAAAATCTTAACTCTTTGGCAATACTTTCACCTACTAATGCTAAGTCAAAGTCTCAGACAAAAGGGCTTTGTTCACCAAAAGACGCCCACAAACATGCAAGAAGGAGGAACCGTACATCTTCAGAAAGTATTGGAATAATGTCATGATATCATCCATTGCCATAGGATCTCTCCTATGATTCCAGAGGTAAAACTACACTGTTTATAAACCCAACAACCTGAAACTACCCAAACTTTTCCTTTGTTTGTGGTCTATGCAAGTTGGGTCTCGAATCCGATCATAAAGAACGTATATTCTTCATGTTTGAGGAGGGTACCGGTGGAGACCAATGTGATTCAAACCGTTGTATTGCTCACACAATCAATTTTTTGGTAAGCAAAAGATCATAATAATGTTTTGCTAGAAATGGCTCCATCCCCGACAAAATACCTTTCACCTAAGGTTGATCTTTGGTTTTCATTGAATTGGGTTCTTTGGCATAGGAAGTACAAAGTGTAACCAAGAACTATAACTAATTATTTTAGAAGAAAGTAAATTCAGGAACTGAAAAATAAATGGATAAGATAAAAGACACATAGTTTGTGTGGTTGATTGTGTCCTCCTTCGAATGATTCAACATGGCTTATATAGTGTATCACAATATATCACCCTATCTAAGTGGTTAATATTCAAATTAAAGACTATAATTGTATCTCCATGATTTTAGGTTCTCTGACCATAATCCATGATTGCATGTCAAACTTATCTTTGGGTAGCTAAAACTCTTCAATTTTGATTGGACTCAATTGCATTTCCATAAGTTTAGACTCCATGATCGCTCTCCCTCGTTGCACGTCAACCTTCTCTACAAGCCATTATGACTTCTCAATTGTCACTTGATCTATTATTGTCTTCGGTTTTTTCCTTTAACATTTATCTAAATTTATCTAAGTATCAATCATTGATTAGTTGTTATCATATGTTGATAACTATACTATGTTCATCGGTTATCTTGGTGATCAACAAGCATTTCAATGAATTATGGATGGTATAATCACTTAATATCAATTTTTGTATTGATGTCATGTCCATTTAGAAGAGTCAGTCATTTTTTGGTAGCAACAACTAATGATCACTTTTATTTGATTTAATTGGTGAGTTCATGTAGTTGTCTTTTTCAAAGTGGAGATAGAGTCCTTCTCAGTCATAGATGTCTCGTTTTTTGAGAACTAGTTTGATTTGCTTCTTGATTCCTCAATCTTAGATACCCTCAAACAGTAATACTCTAACGCGGGTTTTGATGGCACTTGGAGAGTGACAGAGTGGCTATAAAGCATGAGAAGGACCGAGGCCATTGTTGGTTGGCTAACCACATTTTCTTGGACATATGGTAGGCCAATATGGATGCACCGCCCAATTTTAGTACTTGAACCAGAAGTTATAGAGGGATTGATGATGTTTGATATCGATCCTTCCCTCCTATTCTTCCATTCCTACAAACATCTTGACAATCATTGAGCAGATTGATCTTTGGAATATTGTGCAAAATGAGAAGGTATGTTCTTATACTCAAAGAGCTTATAAGGACCTATGTGTCATCACCCATGCAGAAAAGAGTGTTCTTTTGACCACTCAAAATCCCCAAAACCAACACTCCAAAACTAAACATATCTGATTTGACAAAGAAAGTTCCATGCATTGCACGATAATGGGAATTGGAGAATCCAATATGGTAAATCAATGACGACCAAAAAGTCTCTTGAGCAATAACACAAACATAAAATATTTCAGAAATGAAAAAGAAAGAACTTACAAATTTAATGATTGCTAATGAAGGGATGAACCGCACTTTGATCTCTTAATTGGAAGATCAACCCCAAATTTTCATATCACGATAAGCTATTAACCACTAATGATAAAACTTCAGGGTTAAGTGCAAAAAACTTAATTTCACTATGGTATATTGAAACGTACTTTATTTATTTATTCATTTATCAAAAGTTAAAACCCCTGTAAATTTAGGGAATGCATGACAATCAGTAATTTCTATTCCAGAAATAATTTTTCTATTCCAGACTTGTTTCTGGAATAGAAATCTATTTGGTAAAATTATTCCATTTTTTTATTTCTGAAATAGATTTTTGTTCCAGAAATAGGTTTGGAATAGAAATCAAAAATAAAAATTTTCCACTTCTCTATTTCTGGAATAGAAATAAGAAATAAAAATTCTTCTTATCATGTCCTCCATTTGTCGCCGCTGACCACCATTCGCCGATCGCCGGTTGCCGCTTGCCGATCGCTCGCTGCCCGCTGCCGCGGTTGCCTATCCCTGGCCGCCGTCCGTCACCGGTCCATCGCCGTTCGCTACCGTCTAAAAGGAAGATATTTTTTGTTATTATCAAACGAATTTCTATTTTTGGAGTTGAAATTTTATATCGTTATCAAACGGTTATTTTTGCTTTGAAACTCATCTAAAAATAGAAATAAAAAAAAAAATCTATTTCTCTTATAATAATCAGTTTTTGGCCAAAATGGTTATGATTCGCACCCTTAAAATACTTCATTACTAGGTTTAAGTGCAACAAGAGTTCTGCTGTAACATAATTGCACTTAACTTTTCGATGCACCCTCATATCCTGGGCTCTGATCTTCTATTCTCCCCAATCTAGATGAATCTGCACACACATTGCTAGTGATTCAGCCTCCTCGATGTGGAGTAAACACATCACCGATGGCGTATATAATCTACCACTTCTTAAGAAATGCTCATAATCATAATAGATTAGACAAAATTATCAAATCATTTATGCCATAAAGGTAATCCCTTCAATTTACATTCATGTTTGCATAAGTGTGATTCTAAATGTGGCTCAAACACGGTCAAGAGGCGGCTCAAAACATGCGCAAAAGTAATATTTTGAATTTTCAGATTTTTTTTTTCTTTTTTCTTTTGATGTTGGGAAATTTATTAAAAAAGTCTGAAACCTATTGTACATATGACAATTTAATCATAAACATTCAATTTGTGCTAATTTAATCCAAAATCTTTTGACAATTTGTCAATTTAGTCCTAAATCTTTCAACTATGCTAATTTAGTCCTAAATATTTTGATGATTTGTTAATTTAATCCGAAACATTTTGACATTAGCCAATGTAATCCTTATGGGCAAATATCCAAATAATAAGTTGAGGATCATATTGGCAATTCCTTAAAAGATTTATGATTAAATTGATACAAAGAAAAGTTTATGATATCTTTACCAAAAAAAAAAGAAAAGTTTATGACAAAATTGGTAAGTCGTTAAGAGTTTTGAGATAAAATTGACATAATTGAAAGGTTTTTGAGTGAATTGGTTGATATACTATAAATTTACGACTTTTTTGAACAATCATCCCTTTACTGTTTATCTTTTTTTCTTTAAAACAATATTTACTGTTCATTTTGGAGAGTGTAGAGGCGAAGAACACCATGGCTCTCGATAAGCTGGTGGGGCTGTGGATGATTGATCCAAAGAGAGCTAAGAGGTTCTTTTTCTAAGTTACGCATTGTCTGGATTTGATATGCAAAGTTTAGTCAAAAAGAAAGAAACAAAAAAGATGGATAGTAAGGCTCCGTTCGTTTCGCGGAAAATATCATATTTCCGGAAAACATTTTTTTCGGAAGTCATTTTCCTGGAAAATGACTCTATTTTCCGGTGTTCGGCCAAAATCTAAAATTTGAGTGGAAAATATTTTCCGCCGTTTGTTAGCTCATTAGAAAAAATTATCAAAAATTAAATTTTAATATTTTTAATTGACCACAAAATTTGTTTTATTTATTTATATTTTTTTAAAAATGATTTTTTTTATTATTATATTTTTAAAAATCAAAATATTATTTCTTTTTTATTTTTTATTTTTCTTTTCCTCCTCCTTCTTCCTCCTCCTTCCTCCGCTGTCGCCTCCTTCCTCCTCCTTCTTCCTCCTCCTTCCGCCGCCGCCACCTCCTTCCCGCCCGATGATGGCCGGCGCCCGCCCGGCCGGCCGACCAAGACCCGGTGGCCAAATCCGGTGAGCTCGACGCTCGGCCGATCTCACCCGAGCTCGTCGGATCTCGGCGCGACGAGCTCGAGCTCGCCCGGATCCGGCGAGCCGCGAGCTCCGCCGCCGATCGGGCGAGCTCGAGGCTCGGCCGATCTCACCCGAGCTCGTCGGATCTGGTGACAGAGCTCGAGCTCGCCTGGATCCGGCGAGCCGCGAGCTCCGCCGCCAGATCCGGCGAGCCGCGAGCTCCGCCGCCAGATCCGACGAGTTCACGGCTCGCCACCGCACGACGAGCGGCCTGGACGGCGGGCTCCTCGCGAGCCTCCCGGCGCCGCCGCGGTGCTCCCTCTTGAGCCGGATCCTCCCGAGCGGCTTCGAGCCGCCGGGGAAGCGGAGTGCGGCGGCGGTGGCGGCGGCGGCGACCCGGCCGGAGTAGGCGGGCAGGAGCGGCCGGGGAGGGCGGAGGCTGATCCTGGAGAAGGACGTCGTCGAAGCCGGCTTCGCAGCAGGGAGAGCAAGAGAGAGAGAGAGAACGAGAAGGAAGAGAGCTCGTGCGAGAGGCGAGAGGCATGGAAAATGTTTTCCTCTTTTGAAAAGAGGAAAACATTTTCCAAGATGCAAAGAAGGAATTTTCCGTTGACCGGAAAATGTTTTCCTTGACCGTGATTTTCAGCCCATCCGAACACCGAAAATTTCGGAAAATATTCTCCTGGAAGTTATTTTCCGCGAAACGAACGGAGCCTAAAAGAAAAATAAGATGAAAGGAAAAGGAAAAAAGGAAAAAGAAATCTCAAAAATTCAAAAAATTACTTGAAACGATGTTGTTTTGAGTAAATTTTTTTGTCAGGTTGCCAACGTGCCACGTAGAACGGGCAGTGATGACTAAATCACTACATTAGTAATTTAAGGTAAAAATTGGTTGGACAGACTATGTCAGAATTTCATAAAAAATTTAGAATTAAATTAAAAAATTAAAAGTTAATGACTAAATTAATATTACTACAATAAATTTGGCACTAATTAAGTAATTTTTCCCACACGTCCATTAGCCTATACTTTAGCATGCAAATGAGCTATATGTCCTTTACCATGCATTTTCATTGCGAGACAGGACTTTGTCTATTTGACCAAACCCATTTCTTACACAGGTGCTACCACTTCTCAACACACTTTATACCTTCAATTTGCTAAGGTAAATAAAAAATAAAAAATTACACGGTTAATTCTCGCAATCATTATATGGGTGGTCGTAAACATAGAACCAATATATACATACATATATATATATATATATATATATATACATATATATATATACATATATATTTTGAACGGAAACGCAATGAAAAACAATTATTCAATCACGAATATATATAAGTACGTATTCAGTCGAGCACTGTTATTTTTAATTCGTACACGTCGTAAGTAGGCTAAATGAAACGGATTGAAGCTATAAGGAGAAAAAGAAAAGTCTTAGGTTCACCCAGAAGCGTTCTAGTATTAAAAAATGAAAAGGCGATATTAAAGACATAATTATATGTAGTATCGGACATAGAAAAGATTTCTTTCTTAAAGGCCAGCCTATCCCCAGTTTCTACATATTTGTTCCTTCATCTATCGAATATGGAAAGTGTTCAGCCAGGAACCTGCCACACTAGAGCCAAATTACAACTTCTTTCGTACTGCCTTCAAGCATTGAAATATGTTTACTTTGGATTCTTGATGCCCGACTGATTATATACATAGATCTTGGATTAAAGTGATTTTGTGTGAAAGTCTCTAACACAATATCAGTGAAGTTCTAAGATTGGGGTAGACTGCAAACCTATCTAACTGATGCTCTTCCTGGTCTATTTTAGTCTTCAGATATTGCAATACGATGCAATTTGACTAGGTGAAAAGAGGAGTTATAAGCAATTACCAGTGCGAAATGGTATATTGTAGTCAAGAAAGTTTATTTGTTTTGCCAAGTAATCAACAAAAGGTATTACCTCAGCAACTTCTGCTGAAAGAAGTAGCTATTTCGTAATCTACTTTCTTGGGTCCATTTTAGTGAATGCAAAAGAGTATATTCGACCAATGAGTAAATGACTAAAAACCAGTATGGACAATGTAAATTGGAGATGAGATATTGAGACGGGCAAGGAAAGACCATTGTTCGAACCCCGACAAAAGGAAAATAAAAAAATAAAAATCCAAATGTTTTTTTTATCAGAAAAGATAATATATATTGATAGAGAGTCACGTGGGAAAGACAAAGCAACCCTGAGCAAGGGTGTCTTTACAGAGAATATCGAGCATAACTTGGGGAGGGGAGACAAACCAAGCGGAAGAGAGGGATCCGCGGCCATGGGCCTTTGCTGCCCAATCTGTTAGGGTATTAGCCTCCCGATGGCAGTGCTGTACACGGAGATGAGAGAATCGGCGAAGGAGATCAAAGCACTCGGTGAAGAGGGCGCGTCACTCCCACGGCGGCAGGTGACCCCGATTTAGGGTTTCAACGAGGATGATGCTGTCAGACTCCACAAGTAGGTTAGAATCTGTTAACTCTTGCTGAATCAGATCATTAAGAGACAAAATTAACGCCTGGATCTCGGTCTCGAGAGCAAAGGAGGCAGAGACAAAGCGAGTGATTCCACCAAGCAATCTACCTGAGTGGTCGCGGGCCATACTAGCAATCGATCCTCTGTGAGACGCCGTGGGAAAGGAGCCATCCAGATTGATCTTCATCGTGCCCTGCGGGGGGTTGCCAAGATCGATTAGGGCTCAGCCAAGAGGAATGGCCCTTGAAATCCTTTTGATGGACTCATTTCTGGAGAGAGGCCAGGGCAAAAGCAAATTCTATAATCTGATCTGGGGACATCCGAACGTGGTGAAAGATGAAGTTGTTTCGCACCTTCCAGATTTCCCAAAGAAGGCTTGCGACCTGCTCAAAGTCTAGTAAGCCTCTGTTTTGATCGAGGAAATTTGCTAACCGTGAGTCCATTCGGGTAGGGGTATAAGCAAAAATATTGAGTTGTACTTTTGAATGAGTCCAAATGCGTTGAGTCCAAGGGCAATGCAAGAAGAGGTGTTCTGTAGTTTCGGGAGGCGAGGAACGAGACCACAGACTGGGGTTTGAATGATCCTTCTGCGGAATAGATTGTCCCTAGTTGGTAATGCATTCTAACATATTGACCATAAAAAATTACGAATCTTGGGTGGAGTTTATGCTTTCCATATCTTTTTCCAAACAAGTTTGGGTGGTTGGTAGGAAGATGAAGCCTGAGAGTTTACCTGCTGGTGTGTGGATCGATGAATAACATTGTAGCCACTCTTGACAGAATAGATGCCATCCTGTGTGCCTGTCCATATGAGTTTATCTGCTGTTGAATGTGGCCAAAGTTTTAACTGGAGGATCTGCTGTACAGTGGAGTCATCAAAGAAACGATTGAGCAAAGTGATATTCCATTCATTCGAAGAGGGGCATATCAGACCAGCGACGGTGTGGAGTTCATCTCGGAGAGCAAGACCACCTAGAATTCTAGCAGGTAACCATCTATCCTCACGGACTTTTATTGATTGGCCATTCCCCATTGACCATTGAAGGTTTGGACTAATAGAATCTCTTCCTAACAGGATGCTCAGCCAACCCCAGGAAAGTCTATGACCTCTGTCAGCATGCCAGAAGGTTTTGAAAGGAAAGTACAAACCTTTAAAGACATGGCTCCACAAGGACGAAGGATCTTGCAACAATCTCCATGCCTATTTGCCCAGGAGAGCCTTGTTAAAGGTTAGAAAATCTCGGAATCCCATACCTCCAGTATCTTTTTTGGCTTTTAGTAGATCCCATTGTTTCCAATGAATGCCAGATTTATTATTGTTTGTTTTCCACCAAAACCTGGAAATTTTTTGTTCAATGGATCTACATATTGAGACCGAGATCTTAAATATAGACATAGCGTACTAAGGTAAGGATTGAACAACCGATTTTAAAAGAACCTCCTTGCCCCCTTTAGAAATGAAAGATTCTTTCCATCCCTCCAGTTTTGCATTAACCCTGTCAAAGAGCCAAGCAAACATATTCTTTTTTGAAGAGCCCCAATCGGAAGGTAAACCTAGGTACTTACCAGATTTTTCCAAAATAGGAACCCGAAGTTCACTAGCCAGGTTAACGAGAAGAGGCTGAGGGCATGATTACCCCATAAATAGACCTGATTTGTTTCTGTTAATGGCTTGACCAGTGGCTAAGCAGTACTGATTGAGGATGTTACCGAGATTTTGACATTCGCTAGTTGTACCCTCCACAAAAAAGATAGAATCATCAGCGAAAAGTAGATGAGATAAAACAGGACACCATCGATTGAGTCTTATACCCCTTAGAGAGCCCATGGCCATAGCTTGTAGGATAAGTGAGGAGAGCAGATTAGCCACTAGGATAAATAAATAGGGAGAGAGAGGATCACCCTGGCGTAGACCTCGAGATGGCTGAAAAGTAGGTAGCATTTCGCCGTTAAATTTAACACTAAAAGATGTTGAAGAGACGCAATGCATAATCCAAGAGATCCATTTGGCATGAAAACCCAACTGAGAAAGATAGGCAGCCAAGAAATCCCACTCCACCCTGTCATAGGCCTTTTTCATATCCACTTTCAATATTCCCTGAAATTTTTTCTTGTTTGTGCGAGTTCTGATTTGATGTAGAACCTCATGAACAAGGAGTATGTTGTCTTGTATTTGTCTTCCTGAGACAAAGGCACTCTGTTCTTGGGAGATTAGCTTAGGTAGGCAAGTTTTCAGGCGATTTGCTAAGATTTTGGATATGATTTTGTAACTAAAGTTACATAAACTAATCAGACGAAACTGATCTAACCTTTTAGGGCTTGGAATCTTGGGGATTAGCGAGATGAAGATCCTGTTGATTTCTGCAGGCAGCACTCCCGAACTGAAGAAAGTATGGACCATACGATAAACGTCCTCCTAAAGAATATCCCAGTGGTGGTGATAGAAGAGGCCATTCAAGCCGTCAGGACCCGGGGCATTGGATGTGCCCAGCTGAAAGGTAGCCCGTTTTACCTCTTCCCGTGTAAGTTTAGCAGTCAGTAAAGCATTCATGCCAGCTGTAACAACTGTAGGACATTGAGCAAGAATAGGATGAAAATCCCTAGGGCCTTCGGAGGTATACAGGTCCCTGAAAAAATCAAAAGTCATCTGTTTAAGCTGGTTGGGGTCTCGGATCCAGTTCTCATTGCTGTCCTTTAGGGTGCTTATGGTATTTCTTTTTCTATGTTGGATAGTCGTAGCATGAAAAAAATCACGTGTTTTTATCCCCACACTGTAGCCATTTGATGCGAGACCGCATCGCCCAGTAGTGCTCTTCTTGAGACCATATGTGCTGAATTTGCGTCTTCAGAGAATTGATGTGAATATAATTATGATTGACGATAGGTTGGTTGGTGCATTGCTGAAGCTGTTGCTGAAGGAGAGTAAGTTGACAATGACCCGCTTTGAACTTATGACTACTCCATCGCGACAAGGCAGCCGAGGTAGCCCGAAGCTTCTTGGAGATTGTAGCATTAACGAGAGAGAAAGACGACCAGGTGTCGGAAACCACCCTGTGGCAGTCAGGATCTTGCAGCCATAAAGATTCAAAGGTAAATAATCTCTTCTTCTTTGCTGCATTTTGATCAGTAGTAAGTAAAGTGGACTGTGATCCGATGCAATAGCAGGTAAGGCTATAACTTTTGCATTCGCAAAGGTCACTCGCCATTCAATTGTATATAATGCACGATCAAGCCTTTCTTTGATGATAGCATCACCACTACGTTGATTAACCCACGTATAGGCACAACCCTTAGACTCCATGTCCAACAAAGCACAATCATGGAGCATTTCTCCGAAGGAGTTTAAGCGATATTGATTTGCTGGTTCCTACCCTATCTTTTCCCAATGATGTAGAACCTCATTGAAATCACCAATGCATAGCCAAGGCAGAGTATGTAAGAGGCTGAGCCGCCTCAATTCATCCCAAAAAGGGAGTCTTTGGCTATGGACAGCAGGAGCATGTAGGTAGGTAGTGGACATAGGGGAAAGGCAACTATCATCAGAACATATAGCATCTATAAAAATACGAACCGTGAGCACGAACCGTGAGCAGTAACTGAGAGAGAAACAGAGTCTCGCCAAAAAAGAACCATGCCCCTAGCCAAACCAATAGGATTAACTACAAATCTATTAGGATAATGCAGCCGCCGTTGTATATTTATAATAACCTGTTCGTGGTTCCGAGTCTCCATCAAAAAGATAATATCACGCCAATCTTGAGCCACTAAGGCTCTCAGAGCTTGAACTGTCAGGGAATTGCCCAATCCCTTACAGTTCCAACTTAATATCCTCATTTGTCCATAGGTGGCTTTTTCGGGCAAGCCACCACAGCCCAATCATTGGCCCTTGGGGCCTCCAGTATGAGTGTATCTAAGAGCAAACTCTCATCAAGAGTGTCAAGTGGGATAGAACAAGAGTGATACGGCAAAAAACGCTTAGCCTTTTTTGTAGGATTTGGTTTTGCAAGCAAGTGCGAATGTTTAGTCTTCTTAGAGGAAGAAGCCTCTGTTATGGAATTGGAATAATCATGTTTCTGTGTTGGTGTAGGGTGGGAAGGAAACAAGACCATAGGCTCGGGTGAGGAGTGAAGCTTCTAAGTTGGTCGAGCCTCCATTGGAGGGGTTGGTTGATGGATCTCATAAGGAGCAGCAGGGAGTAAGAGTTGACCTGATGGAGGAGTTTCAGGTACGGTTTCTTCAAAAGTTTATGGAGGTATTGTAGAATCGTAAAAAGCTTGCCAGAAAGGACTGTGTTCCCTTACATAAGCCCGAAGCCATTGTCCATAGTAAAGTTGATCCCTGCTATCAAATTTAGTATCCTCATAGGGAATATCCTTGCAATATGATGCATAGTGACCAATAATTTCACAGGAATAGCAGTAGTGGGGTAAACGTTCGTAACGGAAGTCGAGCCATATGTTTTTCCCCGCTATTCGAATAAGTTTTCCAGGTTTTAGCAGCTCTATGAGGTTGAGTTCCACTTTTGCTCGCACAACTCGGATTGGTGACTTATCCTTAGATTCTATGCGAACCTCCAGAACCTTACCCACTTCACTCACAGCCTTGCTAACAAGTTGAGGAGTACATCGCTCTAGAGGGAGGCCAAATACTTGGACCCAAAATGCACAGCATGTGAAATCATAACAGTGAAAGGGAGTATTCGGGGTCCAGGGCTTAAGAATGACCAGATTACTAGAAAATAACCAGGGACCAGTATCTAACACACGTTGTTTGTCTGCTTCCGAGTTAAACTTGACAACGTAGAGACCTTCCTCCCTCTGTGAAACCTCAACATTGTCTGTGCGCCATATACGATTCATTGTATGCTGAAAAGCAGGGAGATTGACAGTAGAAGTAGAGAGAATCTTCCCAATTAGACATAACTTACACTCCTCAAGCTTTGCTGCAGGGGCCTCGTCTTCCCAGACTTCAATCGGCTTAGGAGTCCATAAACGACCTAACCGACTGCAAAGAGCGGCAAGTCGGGCTTCCTCTCCCTGAGACGAAGACGCCATCCGAAGAGACTGTATGGAGGTATCAGCAAAGAACGGAGAGTGAAGAAAGTGAAAAGCCATCCATGCAAAGAGATAATGTTAAATCGGGAACATGCAATATTAGAATTTCAGAAATTTGAGAGAGACAACAGAAAAGAAACAAGTGTGAGAGAGCGACGAGACCAGAAAACAGGGGAGATGAAGGGGGAAAGAAGAAAGATGGAGAGGACCTAGGTGGTCGAAGTCTACATCCATGTTGACACCTAAATTTTGGGCAACCCATTTAGTCATTTATTGCATAAAAATTAGGATTAATTTTCAATCCCTAAAAAAAATAATATTATTATTCAATTGCATAGTATATAATTTTTTTAAGTGCATTTTATTGTTAATTTACATGTTTTGCATTTATTATTATTATTAATTATTTTATTTTTTATTTTAGGATTGGTGGTGGATGGGCTCGAATGAATATTTTTGAGCTTTAGTTCAGCAGGCCGGGTTAGGCCCATGAAAGGATAAAATTAACCCAAGCCTGTCGTTATGCTTAATTAATTATCTTATGAAAAAGTTAAGATTTGATGCGATATTATGATATTTTTCAAAAATTAAGAAAATCGCATTGTAATCTTATTTTTATCAATAGATGATGAAATCGGGGTGAATATTCGTGAGATAGGGATTTTTTGTGATCAAGAGGTTATAAGCAATATTCGTGATATGAAGATATTAACAAAAAAGATCACGTTTTGTTTCGCCTATAAAAGGATACGTACGGAGTTCACTCAGGGGGGTTCTCTTCGTTGAAAAAGAAAAGAGAAGAGAGAAGACATCCGTGGGGGGGGCTTCTCTGGAAAAAAAATTTAGAAAAGAAAAGAGAAAGAGAAGAAAATTCTCCTGCAGAAAGTACACAAGGAAAAAGTAAAAGGGAGAAGTGAGTTTGAGGGGGAAGCGGCTGAAACAGTAAAGGTTGATTTGACCTTTACTGTTCATCATCTTCCTCAAATCCGCTGCCTTTGCAATTTTGTTTTCAGCTGAGATCCGACGACACCGGAGCCCTTGCCGCTCACCCTCCTTTTGGAGTGTCCGTCCGCGAGCACCCACGCCGGCCCCGTTGCCGGCGCTTTTAACCAGGTTTCGCCGCTGCCTCGCCAATCCGCGTGCTCGCCTCATCTCCAATCCGCGCTGGTTTGTGATGCCGCCGAGCCACCCTCTCCCCCCGCACCGGCCCGCATCTCCCTCTGGCCCGCCACCGCGTCGCCCCGTCGCCTCTGCAGCCTTGCGACCCGAAGCCGACGCCCTTCCTCCTCCAGATCTGAACAACAATCGGCCTAGATCCGGCGCCGTCCCCGCTCGCCCGTGCCGGCATCTGAGCCCCGACGTCCGTCAGCCGCACGCCGCTTCGCCGAAGCTCGCGCCGCCCCATCGCCGTCCAGCAGCTCGCGCCGCCCCTGACCTTGCCGAGCGCCACCCGCCGCTGCACCAGCGCACGACGCCCTCTCCGCCTTGACCGCCTGTTGCAGCAACCTGCATTGATCCCCTCTAGTCCGCCTTGCTCCACCTCTGCCCGAGCCGAGTTGAGCCGTCACTGTCCAGCCGCACCGGCGATTCACCTCGCCGGAGCCCCGAACGCCGGCGATCCAAACCCCCTGCTTGGTGTTGACGAATTTGCTGCCCCCCAACTTTCCTTAGGTTGCTCAATTTTCTTTTATTTTTATTTTTCTTATTTTATGTTATTTTACTTTATTTTTAGTTAGTTTTGCTATTATTGCTTAAGTTTGAATATTGTGGGGTGACTTTTAGATCATGAATTTTGTAGGCATTATCCGCAGGGTCTTCCCCATAATTATTATAATTATTAATTTGACCCGTAAGATGTCGGGTCATTTTTTTAATTATTTTAATTTTTGGAATTTGTTGATAGTACTTTAATTGTTGAATCAATGTAATTATTAATTTGATCCGTAAGAATTCGGATCAGATTTTTAATTATTTTGATCTTTTTGTCGTGATAATTAGGGTTAGGATGATCGTTAATTTGACCTGTGAGACAACAGGTTATTTTTCCGATTATTTTAATCCTTTATTTGATTGAATATCTTGGTTGTTTAGATTTAATGTTTAGTTGATAATTGCTTGCTCGTTTTTGAAAACCACTAAAAAATCTAAAAAATATTTGAATTAGGATTCAGTTTGTTTTGGAATATTTCTTGTTATCTTGCATATCTAGAATAGGGATTTTATTCCGAATTTAGGAAAATATAATAAAAAACAAAAATACAAAAAAAAATCATCATACATATATCATGTTATATTATGACATTTTTTGCACGTCATTGCATATTAGATAAATTGCATGTTAGATTAAGATAATATCTACGTTTAAATTAGGATTTAATGTGACTTGATCCTTAGTTTAAATTAGATAAGATTTTAATCTAGCTAGATCATTTTTGCATAGAAATATCAAATGCACGTCATTTAGTTTTTATTGGTTTCATTTAATTAAAACTTCCTCGTCATTAGACTAAATCATTTAATAAATGTTGCATGACATATAACTCGCATACTAAATTATATGCTGCATGTCATTTTAGTTTAAATAATTTTGTATGTCATTGCATCACATTGCATGTCATTAAAATTAGGCAATTTAGATTGCATTTAATTATTGCATTCCTTCATGTCATATAGTTTAGGTCATGCTGCCATGTCATATTAGATTATTAGCATGCATCTCATGAGTTTCATTAAATAAAGTGAAAACAAAAACAAAAATTGAAATTGCGTGTTAATTAGAAATCATATCTAGGGTTGCTGATGTGAATTCTGATTTAACAATGCTTGCTTTCGTTACTTTGAGATAAGTATTGAATTATTTAATTGCCTTCCTGAGTGTTAAATTGGTGGTATGCGCACACGTATGATCACCTCACATGTTAGGAAGTTAAATTAAAATCAATTCAATTGCCAAACATTTTTTTAAAATGAAATAAAAGGTACCGAAAGGGCACTAGGATAGTCTGGTGTAACCAAGTCCCCGAACTCATGAATCTCTGGTTCGTAGGAGTAAAGTAAATCTCCCATTACTTTACTTGGGTTTCTAATCGACCCACCAAAAATAGATTAGTGGCGACTCCTGATTGAAGATCATTTGCATGTTAAGAATTCGAATTTAAGTCGTGAATTGGTATGGGCTTGGGAGAGTCCGAGCTAAGCTTAAAGACTTAGTAATCCATTAACCTAGTTTTAGGTTGTGAACCCGCGAAAAATTAGGTCGCGACAATCCACGAAAGAAATGGATGGAAAACAAGTTCGGAGGGGGCCATCATCCGAAATTCCTTCCATTAGCTACAGGAAAATAAGAAACCTAGAAGCAAGAGATGGAGGAAGAAGACGGAAGCTCGACAGAGACGAGAAGAAAATCTCTACATAGGCGAGAGAGGAAAATCTCTACATAGGCGAGAGAGGAAAATCTCTACATAGGCGAGAGAAAACTTTCAAAACGCTTTCGAAATTAAAAAAAGAAGAAAAAAAAAAAAGAAAAGCAAAATACTAGTCAATACTTCGATGTAATGGCAGATCTTAGGAACATCAGCAAAGTGCTCATGCTCTCAGTTACTTCCATTGCTTCACGGAAAAGCAAATGATTCTACTTTGTGTGTATAGAAACATTTTAAGCAACAAAATAAACTCTTAAAAGCAAAATGCAGAGTCTACTCTATGATAATAAGGACAAATTCAAACCAAGCCACGTGATTGAAATGGGAAAGTATTCTGGAATCATTTGGAATTGACACACCCGCTGATAAAATGAATCTATATTTGTCACTATGACTTGTATTGAATGATCTTTCAGTGATATTCTTGAAAAAAAGATCGACAGGCAACCGGAAGCTCAAACAAGAACAACACGCGCTGGAAAAAAAGCATAGAGCAGGTTTAATCCATACACTTTATGTTGCTTCACCAAAAACATTGATCGCATCGCTTCTACACCGTACCGCATGTTCTTATCAATGATAAATTCAGATGTAACTGATTACATGGTTAGGCCTTCTTTCCTCTGTCTTTTGCTCCTTAGTTTCTTGTGCAACCACCATGAGTATCAGTCCATTCTGATCCACATCCATAGCAAAACTGAACCTGGCATCTGCAATTGCAAGCCGCCAAGGAACAACAATGTAGCCAACAAAAAGTAGAAAAGTATGAACAATTGAACATTCACAAACTCAGGTACCGCTAACTTTGCCAAAGGATTCATAATAAAACACTAACCAGCGTGATCTTCAGTACCAGCCATCAACAGAATAAAGCAAAGTGGCCACAGTGCTACTTTCGTAAAGACAGTGTACCATTGAATATCACTGATAAGGCTTGATGATTCATGAAAAGTCTTATGCTTAATTATCAAACTACATACTGACCATTGCCTAGTCATGCAGTTTTCACACTGTATTCAAGTGTATTTTTATTACCACAATTCGATGAAATACGCTTGGACCTTGCACCTGAATTAAATTATTATGAGTTCATCTGTCTTTTATGTCATTTAAATTGTGAAAGCCACAATCGATGACAAATCCTTTCTAAAAATGGAAGATCCCTTATAAAGTCTGTTTCACCAATTATACACAAGCAACAATCCTTCGACATCCATAGGATTTCAGAAAAATCTCAATAAAGAAGCTGTAAGGTATCAGGCTTCTTGATTTATCTAGATAAATTATTCGCTAGCAAGTAAATCTTTTCAGTGAATGTATCACAACGTTGGCACAACCCTCCACCTAAAATTTGCATTTGGGGCATCTCCCCCATTTTTCCTCCTTTGCCAGCTCCCTCTGCACAAATCTCGCAGAAGCTCTGTGATGACTCACCACCATCTTTCTGAACGCCTATCTCAACCGGGTCTATGATTTTCATTTGGCTTATGTTTCTCGGGTTTGCTTCAGTTACAACCACCAAATATAAAGAAGACCCAGTATTTCTTTTTGAAGGATTCATATTCATCACAGACGAGACTTCTAAAACCTCCTGAAACTGCAACTCTTCAGCAAATTCAGAATCTGATACTTGAGGAACATCGAACAATAATGACAGGAAGAGATCATCTTCCGAGAGAAGATCAAAGTGCCGCTCCATTTCAAGTTTCTTTTCTTTGAATGTGCTTGTTTTGTGGCTTGTAGGGCTTTTGAAGGTCGCTCTGTTTGTTTTAATATATCAAGGTGCAGTGCGCTGTGAACGAAACCTTAGCGGAGAAGTTGCTTTATATGATTGGGACCTCTTTCTTCAGTAGTTTTTCTTTTTAAATTTTTCTTTTTGGATTGTGCTATCATTTTTGTAAAGAAAAGTTTTTACTAAGCTACCTTTGCTTGGGTCAAGTTGAGTGGAGGATAAAGCTCTCACATTGAAACTTTGATTTTATTCCATAATTTAGGAGGATATCAAAATAGGGGATCTTGAACTTTTACCTTATCAGATCTTTTATTTGCCTTTCAATTAACCCCGGTCTAATTCCAGTCTAACCATTATTAAAGGCGTAATTATGTTAACAAAGAAACATAGTGGATCTACAATGTGCATGAACGTGTGTAAGCATAAGTAGACTAGAGGATAGAGCCTATGTTTTTCCTAGAACTCAAAAAACTTCTCATTTTAGAAAGGTCAAGTCTTTTTTCCATTGGAGGATAGTGGTAAAAACGCGATTAAATAAAGTGATCAAAGATATATATGATCCAAAAAGAAAAGAAAAAATTATTTTAATTGAAATTTTATATGGTGTCAATCTATAAGAAAGGAAAAACAAATTTGGATTAGGTCCAAAGAAGGAAAAATCTCCTAGTTAAATCCAATTATCATAAAATCTTAATTTGAAGAAGATTGATTTTAGACTTGAAAATACTTTTGGATCAAAAAATTTTCGATTCCAATTATATCCAATGGGTCCTAGTCAGTCTTTTACACTTGCTGTAAATCTCACAACACTGTAATGGTACGGAAAAAACTGTCCTTTTTTGTTTAATAATTAATTGAATTCATAGGAGAACAAAAAACATACCTTATTATTTATTCAATAACCACTCACATATCTATATTTAAAGTGTGAGATATATACCTCAATCTTACTTTTGGATACTATTGACACCTAAATTTTGGCTAAATATTTTAATATAAAATTGCATAAAAGAAAACCAAGGATCAATTTGGCCTTAACAAAAATGTTTTTTGCATCACCTAGGTATTACTATCATCTGCTTTTACTGAGTTTTTTATTTTTATTTTTATTCCCCTTATATTTTGAATAATTATTTAAAAAAAAAAAGGGAGAGAGAGAGAGGGCAAGGCCCGCGCCCCAGCCCAGCCCCCCTCCTTCTTTCTTCTTCTTCCTTCCTTCTTCCCCCTCCGCCTCTGTGCCTCACGCGCAGAGACCGACGACGCACGGAGGACAATCTACGGAGCGAGCTAGAGAGAGAGAGAGAGAGAGAGTCGCGAGTGTGAGAGCCCCCTCGCCGCGTGCAGCACCGGTCGCTTGGCGCGATGCCACCGCTGCTTCGCCACCGACGACGCCATCTGCTCGCGTCGTTCTCGTCGCCGCCCGCGTTTGGATCCACCGACGAACTCCAAGCGTTCGACGATTTGCCCGAGAAAATTGGTGGTCTCGATTTGGGTTGCCGTGACCAGAGAGTGATGGTCGGCGATGGCGGCTGGCTGGGCGGAGGCTGAGTCGGCGGTCTGGGATGGCTAGCGTGACGCCGGAGGAGGCGCTCGGCCGTCTCCGTTGATCACGCGAAAAGGGGGAACGGTGGGGACCGTGAACCGGGTCGATTCGCGGGTCTGCCTGACCCGGTTTTCCTTGGTTCTGGGCTAGGGTTTCTGCTTCAATGGGTTGGACCTAGTTAGGTGTAAATCTTGGGCTGGGCATTTCTTTTGATGGTAAGTGGGCCTGATTTGTTTGTTTTTTTAAAAAGAGGGGCTTGGAGTTTTTTTTAAAGATAATTCCGGGCTGGGCCCGCACATGCCCAGCCGAGTCGGTGGCTTACGGATTCAGATCGATCCCGACCCGGATCCCTTTTTTATGATATAGTATATTATTATTTTTAATATTAAAAATATTTTAATAATATAAAAAAATAAGGAAAAAAAATACTCATATTTCCATAAAAATCAGAAAACCCTTGAAACCCTACCCTCCAAAAAAAAAAAAATCGTATATAATTTCTTAAAAGCAAATATTGACTTATTTCATGCATTCCAACTGTGCTTTCGCGATGCATGGATTTCTATTTCCTCGCTTGATTAGGAATTGAATCCTAGAACCTGTGATTGGTATAAAATGTTGTATAAATGCTTTACTTGACACTTAAACAAGATTAGGTCCTAAAACCTTAGTGATTAACTAATATACTTTCGTCTACGATCCTAGTTTCTTTAGTTGGGTAAAAGTGAAGTATTTATTCCGATATTTCACTTGGGTTTTTAATCAACTCACTCCAAATTGATTAGTGGTGGCTCATATTTGAAATTAACATGCAGGTTAAAAACTCGACTATAAGTCGTGAATTAGTGGATTTGGAAGAGCCCAGACTAAGCTTTATACTTAGCGAACATTAGTCTTTGCACACGCCCGTATGTATGTGGGCGCCAAAAAAAAAAAAAAAAAAAAAAAAGAGGTCACAAATACCACTTTACAACTCACATTAATTAATTTTCTCCCTTTTTACGAAAATGCCACCTTTTTTTTTTTCCAAATAATGTTTATCCCCAAATCCTAAATTCTCACACCAACCCAAACACTTAAAAGCAACTAAAACTAAATCACCTAAACCCTAAGCAAGATTCTAAAACAAGTATCCAAGAAGGGACAATTTGGTCTTTTCAAAGTAGGGTTTTATTTAGAGTTATGTAAATAGTGTTTGAAAAGATAAATGTATGTAAGTGGCCATTGGTTTAAAAATGAGATATGTTTAAACGAACTTGCTTTGGAAAATGTTTATGTGTTTTACACTCTTTTAGACTTTCTTTTATACTTCCTACACATACATGTATGCTTTTTGGCTATAGCTACTAGAGACAAAAAAAGAAGAAGGAAATTAAAACATAATTGACTGATCATACAATTAAAAAATGCATCGACAAACACATGTTTGGCCATAGCAAAACCACAATACAAATACAATCAGTCGTGGAAAATAGACTATAAGTCTATGAAAAAAAAATTGAGATTGCATCACACTTTTATTATTAACATCCTAATTTTTTCCTATGGGTATGAAATATATACTTATCAATTTCTCCTAAGTACAAGATCATTCTCATATTCAATTATATTTAAGTAGTGATTTGATAAAGTTGTCTTGTTCAAAGTGGTGATGATTATACAAGAACATTTTCAAAGTCTCATGAACAATCAATGTCTAAGCAATTGCTAGGCCTAGAGAAACTTAAATTGATAAAATAATTGAGAATTTGTGTCTCTAGAACTCGCCATGGTTTGATTCTCACTCAATTTAATTGCTTTGAGCTATGTTTTTAAAAAATGTAATTCTTCATGAATCTCCTAGCATCGATCATATATGTACATGACGGCATGCATTTGACTAAAAAGGACTTAGTTTGATGCATAAAAACTGGCTCAATATGTCACTTGAGCAGTACACAAAGATCGTAATTGCTAGGAGTATATATAGTATGATTTGAAGTAATTTATCAACTATTTTAAATCCAAACTCTAATAGTTTGGATTTTTTATTGGTAAAACGTAATATACCATCAATTTGTTTTGTTATGGGTTTGATTGAATAAATATTACCTTTAATCTTTCCCAACAATTATGCAAGAATTTTAATATCTATATAATCTCAAAGTTTATATTTCCAATACCAAACAAGAAAAAAAACGCTTTTCCATACATCAATAACAGTTATTTAAACCAAAATAAGTATAGGATATTTTGAGTGCAAGTAGCATAATTTTATTATTTTTCATAGCTCAAAATTCAAGTTTAAGCTCAAGGTCAAGCTCTTTAGCTCTAGTCTGTGTTAAACTCGAGCTATGCAGAGATTTAATATTGGTAATCAACCTTAGGAAAGTGAAGTTTTGACTTCTAAAACATTTCATCAAGTAAAAGCTCTTAATCGATAGCTCATTTAAACTTGAGGTGAGTGTCGCAATCTTAATTTATTAAAGCCGAGTCTTTGAATTTTAAGTCCTCTTGAGTCACATTGTGAGAGCCCAAATTCTACAATAATAGGGGTAATGATTCAGCTATCCTTCTACCCAAAGGATGAAGCCTCAATCCATGCCCAAAAAGTTGAGATCTCAAAAGTCCCCGTCGATAATAGTCTCGCTTTATTTGCCACTAACCAAGGAACTTATAAAGATTATGAAGGAATGTGATGAGCAACCATAGCCTAGTCAGTAGTGCGTATCTCTTCAAAGCAGATTGAGCAGCTATTATGCATGTATAAAGCAATACTAGAAACTCATAATCCAAATTCATGATATTATATATATTGAATCAAATATGTGTTGTTTCATTTCAACAAATCTTTATATAAATAAAAATATTCATTTGAATTCACCATCACAATACATAAATCAGCAGTCAAGTTCATTAATTAATCTCAAATCATGTGTCAATGGCTTATCCATCAACCAATATATTGCTCAATATCCTACCATAATCACGACACAACATCTAATGATAAAGCGACTAAGATTCTTCCCTTAGCAAAGTCTCCACCTACAAAACTGGTGGCTCAACCTAGAAGGATATCCTAAATTGGTATGCATACCCACAAATCTCTCACTAGGTTCACAATTATATTGAGCATCAAACAACTATCTTCCAATACTAGAAATCCAATCCAGAATTAAATCTTATAAATCAAATAAATAACTTTTCACAATGTAGTCCATTCGCCATTTTAAAACCATTTTTTAAATCATTCATAAACCAGTTTGCAAAGTAGTTAATATATTACTTCACAACACCTTGCTTAACATGCTTTCTAAAGATTTGTAAATATGGAGTAGTAAACGCTTGATCTGACTTTTTATACAACAACAATGCCATTTCTTTACTCATACTATATATAATTTATATTGTTTTTGACATATGAATTTACAAACTCAAAGAACAAAAAGTACCATTCACCTCGAAATGCCTCTAATCAAACAACATTGTTATATGTGTTGACAACCTTGTAGTCTTAACAATTAAACAATAATCGATATCAAAACTGACTAAAATATTACAACAACTATGAAATGGCCATACTAAACTTAAACGTTAACGAAAAGACTCCTAAGCACTAAAAAAAAAATTAACCAGAGCAGATATTCAAAGTTATTTGCAACGCGAAACTTGAGTACAAAACTAAGTCACACCATAATTCTCTCCATCAAACTCCATTTCAAGTGAGCTTATAGTCAAAAGGAAGATCTTTTTGAAGCATTGGAATATCCATAACTTGGTCGATCCAAAATCAAGCTGAAAACCATCAAAATTTGGCCCTACTCTTGAGGGTTAAGAGTATGCTCCTAGATGCATATTGTGCTTTATTATTTGCATTTCGCATTTTCATTGTTCAGTAGTTTTTTGGAATTTGCTAGACTTGAAAACCATTTTATTTAGTTCTTGAGCATTATTTTGAGAAATAAATGGAGTCTTTTCTTCCGCAAAAAAAATAGTTGCAATTTATCAAATTGAAAAAGACTTGATGTCACGAATCGAATAAGAATTGATAACATAGATGTAATTTGTAATTTCATCTAAAAAAGACTCGTATTTTCTCAAACAATGTTTGATAATTTCGTATGAAATCTATAACCTAAAAACATTATTAAATTAAAAGCCCAAAAGCCATTGTTGCGCATTGTTCATCATTCTTAGCCAACTTTAATTTTTTTTTTTTGGAGCAAACTGTAAGTCCAAATTAAGTTCCGTTAAAATCCTACAATTCCATAATACCATAAACTATCATTTTTATATATATTTGCAACTCAATGACTCCTTAATTGAACTTTATAGTTCAAAATTCATAAAACTCCAAATTTGTGTCCTCACCCCAAATGTCACTCCAATTAGATGAACAAAGGGTGTAAGCAATTACCAAAAGTTGCGATACATAGTTGAATAGGCTTGGTGAGACATCCATGGCACAAAATCCTCATCTTCTCTTTCCCTTTCTTCCTCTTATCTCTCCTTTCCTCCTTTTAATTTCTCTCTCTTATTCTCTATTTCTCGAGTGTGCTCTTAGCCGCACTCTCCTTTTCCCTTTTTATTTCATTTTTTCTTTTTCTTTTTTTTTTGGGCCCCACGCATGTCGACCAAGCAAAATAAAAATGCAACTTTTGCACATAATCCAAGGAATCATTAAGCAATATGAGGCGTCGTAAGAAGATATGATGTTGCCAAGCTGAAGTGACATCTTGTATTAATAATCTCTTGGATAAATTACAATCAATAAATATTTTCAAATGAGGAAATTATCTAAAATGTCATAAACCTATAGTACTTTTACCAATCCAAACTTAAACCTTTTAATGGTGCCAATTGGATTTTAAACATTTTCATATTTTACTAATTGAGTTTCTTTAGGCAATTTTTGCCAGAAATCACTAATGTAAATGTTGGCCATCCTACTTAATATAGCACGCATTGAAGTGGATAATTTTTAATAATATTTTAAAAAATCAAGTTTTTTTGGATTACTTTTTGAATTTTTTCTTTTATGCTCTCTCTTTCTTTTTTTTTTTTTTTTTTTACAATTCTAACTGGTAAGGGCTGGATGACCTCACCTTGATCTTGGTGAGAGCACAGAGGCCCTCACCTTTGGCTCGCAAGGGTTGCAATGCCCCCTCCCCCCAACAAAAAAGAAAAAAGAAAAAGCCTAGGCAAGGGTTTGGCCTTGTGGATTGTGATGGTTGATTGGTGACCTCCCCAGCTAGAGTTCTAAAAAGAAAAGAAAAGAAAAGAAAATGAATAAAAAGAAAAATTAAAGTAAGTCAATAAAAAATTGAAAAAATATTAAAATATTATTAAAAATTGTCTATGTTAATGCCGATTATGTCACATAGAAGGATTGTCATCCATGTTAGTGATTTCTAGCTAAATTCACTTGATAGGCAAAACGTGAAAATGTTTAAAACTCAATTGACACAATTAAAAAATTTAAGATTGAATTGGTAAAAATTTAATAGGTTTAGAACTTTTTGGACAACTTTCCCTTTCAAAAGTCCTAATAAAACTTCTATCGCAAGTCTAGTACTTAGAATCTCATTCTTGTTGCAGCAAGCTTAATTTAATGAGTTGGTCAATTGAAAAAACCAAAAAAATGGACCGATGCAAATAACATTTATTGAAGAGTCAAATGCACCACTTATGGGAGATGTACCAATCGTGACATCATTGCTTAAATACCTAAGTTTTATATCAATAAATGAAATATTTAGATCTAAAAATTAGATATGCTTGATGGGAAGATAATACTGTGGTCAAACTATACATAACACTGCATATGGGAACACGGGGGTTCGCATTGGTCTTTTCTCACCTAACCCATAAAATATGTTGATAAACTATAATGTATTGCGGCTATAGTCGGACGCACCATGAGAGTAAATGACCTGCCTAGTTTTTGTAATACACGGGATGGGAAGTCAACAAATTCAATTCATGAAAGTTATGTGTATAAGAAAAATGGTAAATAGATGATAAGATGAAAGTGGTTAACTATATAAAAATCATTCAACTGGTGGAACCAATTTGACTAAGTAGATAATTGGAGACAAATTCTCATTATTATCTTGGCAGCTATAAACATTCTGTGTGTCTTAAATATCTGTTTAAATCAAACTACTGACATGGAGCTCACCAAAAATCACGCCTAAAATGACCCAGTCCAACATGAATTCTGTAAGAGCAAGCTGTTCTAGGCTCTAGCTGCGCTTATCTTAACACAAGTAGTGTCAGACATGACTTTTTGTGAGTAACCTTCACTTCCAACATCCTATGCATCTGGATGTAATCCCAAGCAATGAAGCCATATAAATCCTAAATAATCTAAGGAAGAAGTAAATCATGATAATGTAATTTGATGATCTGAAAACCATGACAAACACAAAAAGTAATGTGCAGGGCACACTGATCTCCCATTTTCTAAGGCTACCGTGGGTACAGCTCAGTCATAGAAGCCTCATTTTTCGAGAACTGGTTCGATTTGCTTCTTGATTCCTCGACCTCAGACACTCTTAAATTGTAATCTTGCATGGATGGCACATCAGATTCGACGCTGCTGTGTAAGTAGAATGTGGGTCTCGATGGCACTTGGAGAGTGACCGAGTGGCTATTAAGCATGAGAAGGACCGAGGCCATTGTTGGCCGGCTAATCATATTTTCTTGGACACATAGTAGACCAATGTGGATGCACCTCGCAATTTCAATACTTGAACCAGAAATTATAGAGGGATCAATAATGTTTGATAATGATCCTTCCCTCCAATTCTTCCATATCTGCAAACATTTGACAAACATTGAGTAGATTGATCTCTAGAATATTATGTGAAATGAGAAGGTATGTTCTTATACTCACATAGCTTATAAGGACTTCCATGTTATCGCCCATGCGGAAAAGAGTGTTCCTTTGACCACTCACAATCTCCAAAACCAGCACTCCAAAACTGAACACATCTGACTTGATTGAGAAAGTTCCGTGCATTGCATACTCTGGCGCCATATATCCACTGTCCATCACAATGAGTCCACCTAATTAGCTCTAAAGTTTGCTTTTCTCTTTTGATAAGCATTAGCTCTAGAAGATTGTGTCACTTATCCAACTCAAACAGCCTTGCCATACCAAAATCCGATATCTTTGGATTCATTCTTGAGTCTAACAAAACGTTGCTGGCTTTGAGGTCCCGATGGATGATACGAAGTCGAGATTCTTCATGTAGATAAAGCATCCCTCGGGCAACGCCCATTATTATCTTTTGACGCGTATCCTAGTTGAGATTTGCACGCTTCAAGGGATCTACACATTTTGGTGGAATTGCATTCTATAAGACGTCTATTAATCATTTTGTGAGGATATGATTTAATGAGTGACAACCTAAGAAACATACCAAATATGTACTGATCAAGGCTCGAATTGGGCACAAACTCGTAAATGAGAAGCCGCTCAACTCCTTCCAGACAGAAACCTAGGAGCCTGACCAAGTTCCTATGTTGTAGCTTGGCTAGTAACATGAACTCGTTCTTGAACTCAACTTCCCCTTGGCTAGAATTCTGTGATAACCGTTTCACCGTGATTTCTTGTCCGTTGGAGAGTTGACCCTGAAATTTCACCAAATTAGATCTTTGTGAGTATCAATTGGTACATTGAAGCATTTCTAGGAGTATCAAATTGGTATCATCTTTGACTATTTGGTTGCTTGAATTTGAATACAATAGAGGAGAGGATGTGCTTGCTTAATTATTACCATGTAGACAGCACCAAAACCGCCTTGTCCAAGCTTCCTGGAGTCAGAGAAGTTATCCGTTGCCGCTCTGATAATGCTGAAATCAAATTGCAGTGACTCAACCGTGCTAATTTCATGCACAACTTCACCTAGAAAGACAAAAACGCTGTCATTTAGAGATCATTATCTTTTCATAGTTTTCATAAAGAAAGTTTCGCAAACTTTTAGTTAATGTAAACCCTAAACCTTTTAACCTTTATAAAGTTTTTCGCCTAATTGTCGAAAGCAATGCAGCTCTTGCTACTTTGTATGTGCAAAAGCATAGTCATTAGTCAACTTAATTATTTTCATAATCCTTTTTAACCTCATGAACAGTCGTTCCAAAGCAAAAGGATAAACACTTGCCTTCAACACTTTCTCTAGGCTGCTTCTTCCTTTTCACATTCAGGAGCACGATGACAATGCTGATGACAAGTAGTGCAGAAATACTTGTGATGACCACAATGATCCCAGTCCTCGTCGAATTGCTCTTTCCAACTGCAAGAGCAAAGGCACATTATGTTTATGATCATTGCTTGCTGCTTACTATGTGAAAGATACATCACGCGATTCTCTGATAACTCAGGGGAAAGTGTTTCGATTTATGGATTTTGTCATCCCACCAATTTTCATTTAATAAGATTCGGAATATATCACATTTCCCTAAATTTTTAAGTTTTCGCGGATGCCTTTTTGACCTCAATTTCATTACTTTCATCAATTTCTTATGAAAATCAGGGTAAAGACGGTAAAATGGTTTACAGAAACAGAGTGGGGCAAGGAATATCCAATGCAAGTTTGCAAAATTTTTGCAGAGTTATTAGAAGCTCCCAATGTGCACATATAGGACCAATATATACATGCAGGTCACGGCTATGGATCGTAACCCTAGCTCGATTTAGATCTCTGTCTCTCCCTTAGATGACATGACTGTGATAGTTGACTAGTATCCATGTAGATGCATCAATGATTAAACATATATTCTTCTGCCAAAAAGCATTTAAAAATTACATGATCTACTGAGCATATATTAATAAAAAGAATCTTGTGGTTTAACAGAGCATGTAGATTAAGCTATATGAAGAATTTGATTGGGTGAATCTCACGCGAAACCTGCATATTTTTATAGAAAAGAAAAGACTGAAACGCCGTGTACGTAACTCCCGAACAAGAGCCAACTTACCTGGTGGTGGAGGCATTGCATCTTTCCCATGCGATGGTGGTGGCGTAGGCAGCGGAGGTGGCTCACTTACTGGGTCGAAGAACCGATGATTGGTCTCGTACAGGATCAGGCAACTTGGCACCATGAACCGTCCTCCTGTGTACCTGACACAGCAGCCCCTGATCTCCTCGACGCCTACAACCAAGCAGTCGCTGCATTGCTGCTCCGTCAAGTCTGGTGTGCACTGCACCAACGCATAGATCATGTCAGGCCCCACTGATTCGTTCCCTGATGCGTACTTTCTCAATGAGCCACCACGCGCCGCCTCAGCCAACAGACCGTTCAGGAGCTTCCTCATTGCTGCGTCGTATGTGTCTGGGCTCGAGACGTTGTCACTGGTGCTTGCCAGGTAGGAGGGTCGTGTCACAACTACACCAAAGAACGAGGCGTCCGAGTACCGAATGATGCAGTTCCCGGTGTAGAGGAGTGCCTCCTTTTGTAGGGGGCAGAGGCGGCGCATGTCAGAGGCCAAGTCATCGAGGCAGGCGCGGCAGCTCAAGGTGGTTAAGTCACCGCGGCAGAGGCCAAAGAGATAGAGGGTTTGGGAGGCGCCGGAGATGGCAGCAGAGGCATTGAAGAAGCCGTAGGAGAGGGACGAGGAGTTGGTGGTGGAGATGGAGGAGACGAGGGTGGTGAGGGTGGTTTGGTAGGTGCTGTTGGCAGTGAAGTTGCCGGTCAAACCACAGTAGGTCGACGGGAATTGGGCGTTTATGGTGGAAGCAAACATGAGAAGAAGCAAGAGGAGGAGATTTGGAGGATCCATTTTTTTCTCTTTGGGTGTCTCGGGTGTCTCTTTGAGAGACCCGACATAAACGAAGGGTTTAATCTTAAGAAATTAAATATGTTGAAATATCTAATGAAAATTTATCATGTCATCAATAACTCAGCCAAAATATATATATATATATACACACACCCCACATCAAAGAGACACCCGAGACACCCAAAAAAAAAAAAAAAAGAGAGAAGAAAAATGGATCGTCCAAGTCTCCTCTCCTCTCCTCGCTTCTTTCTCACCTTTACCAAACTGTTGCAGAGTGGGTGCAGAGTTGTCGTGTTTCTGCGAGTATGAAAAGACGACCGGCGATTTCCAAGCAATGACCAACTGGAGTCTCGACGAAGCATCGACTCTAATGGAAAAGCAAAGTCTCCGTTGTACGGAGTCTCGGTCTTCCGCAATTATAGTAAAAAAGCGTTGACGTCTTCTGCCGAGTCCGTCTATTGCTCCGCAATTGCCAAGGAATGTGGAATCTTTACTAGTGAAACCATGACTAACAATATGATGTTTTTCAACAGATGATTAACTAGATATCAAAGGAAATTTGTTCATCTCCTTGTGATTTTTAGTTTCAAGTTTCATTTAGAGCACTCCAAGAATAAAATGCCAATGCATCAATTGACGTGGAGAGTGTATCCTAAAGATCGCACGGGGAAGTAAATTACTTGAAATGTGCAAATGTTGATCCGAGCTGATTCAAACTTCACTTGCCCAGCTATACCAAAAAATAGTTGAAAAATAATGTTGACACGACATTTTTTATATTACTTTGTTCGGTCACAAGAAACTTCCATTTAAATCTCCTATTCCATAATTTAAAATTAGAAGCCTAGTGTGTAGTGCTAATGGGAATGGGAGAATCTGATATGGTACACGGAGGATGACCAAAAGGTCTCTTGAGCAATGGCTCAACATAAAATATTTCGGAAATGAGAAAGAAAGAACTTGCAAACTAATCTATTGCTAATGAAGAGATGAACTGTACTTTGATCTCCTAAGCGGAAGATTGACTCCAGATTTTGATTCCGGATTGACTATTAACCCCTAATGATAAAAGTTCAGGGTTAAGGTACCGCTATATATGTAATCTTTGAGATGCGGATTTGTTTTCTGTCTAAGACGATTTTTCCATATATTTAAGGGATAAGTGCTACAGAAATCCTAAAACTTGTTACGAAAATGCAATTGAGTTCTAAAACTTGCAAAAAGTGCAATCAAGTCCTAAAACTTGTCAAATTGTTTCAATCAAGTCTTAAAGTTAACACCGTTAGCCCTTTTAATAGAAAATGCTGACGTGGCTTTTTAAATAATTTTTCTTTTTTTCAAATGGCTTTTTAAATTATTTTTTATTCAATTTTTAAAAAAATAGATATAAAAATTAAAAAGAATAGAAAATTTATTTTTTAAAATTGTTAAAAAAAAGAAAAAGAAAATAAAGCAGCTCCTCCCCGTCACCGCCGATTGCTTTGGAGGGGCCGGCGACCGTCACGGTCTTGGAAGCGGTGGCTAGGCCTTGCTTGGCCGGGCGAGGGCCGCACCCTCGCCAAGCTCGATCGAGGGTGCCCGGATCTGGGCACACCGACCCTCGTTGGGGGCTGGCGGCCGTCGCCCGGCTTGGGCGAGTTGTCGCTGGCCCTTGCTGGGGGCGATGACTATCGCCCGCCTTGGGTGATGCCTTGTCGGCCCTCGCTCGGGGCCAGCGAGGCTCACCAGATCTTAGCGAGGGCCGGCGACGACTCGCCCAGGCTGGGTGACGACTGCCGGCCCCTTGCGAGGGCCGGCATGCCTAGATCTAGGCACCCTCACCCAAGCTTGGCGAGGGTCGCCAACCCGCCCTAGCTGGGTGAGGGCCAGCCACCCGTGCCCAGAGCCGGTGACGGTCGTTGGCCCCTCTGGTGAGGTTGCCATTTTTTTTGAACTGTTTTCTTTTTTAAATAAATTTTCACTTTTCTTTTTGTTTTTAAATCTAATTTAAATAAAAAAATTAAAAAGCCACATGGAAAATAAAAATTATTTTTAAATGCCACGTTAGCATTTTCCGTTAAAAAAGTCGACGATGTTAACTTTAGGACTCGATTGAAACAATTTGATAAGTTTTAGGATTCAATTGCACTTTTTACAAGTTTTAGGACTCAATTGCATTTTCGTGACAAGTTTTAGGACTTCTGTAACGCTTATTCCTATATTTAATGGAGGTCATAGATCCTGTGAAATTATTTTTCAAGTTTGAGCTGTGTACACTAGTCTCACTTTGTAATTTGAATCAAATATGGATTCTGGGGGCGGCCAGAGACGGCGGATGTGAGAGGCCAAGACATTGACGCAGGCACGACAGCTCATAGCGATCAAGTCACCGTGGTAGAGGCCAAAATCATGGAGGGTTTGGGAGGCACCAGAGACAGTAGCCGAGGCATTGAAGAAGCCTTAGGAGAGGGACGAGAAGTTGGTGGTGGAGATGGAGGGGAGGAGGCTTGTGAGGGCACTTTGATAGGTGCCGTTGGCGGTGAAGTTGGTGATCAAACCACAGTAGGTCACTGGAAATTGGGCGTTTATGATGGAAGTAAGTAGGATAAGAAGCAAGAGAAGGAGATTTGGAGGATCCATTTTTTTTTTGGTGTTTCAGATCTCTCTTTGATGTAAGGATTACTCATGATCAAGCCCTAATAATATAAATACCATGATGGATAGGGTGTAAAATAAAACGTGTTGATTAATTTTATATAGGGACGGTCATCATGCCTGGCACGCGAGGCCTTATACATTTTAAGTTTCGGTTCATATTATTCTACAAGATATTTAAAAAATCTTTATACTTTTCTATTTGGATTGACATCTTAGTTAAATGTTTAAAAGTTGTAAAGACCTTGAGTTTTAAATTTACATTGATATAAGAATTCGTTCGAAATCACAAAAAGTTACATCTTACAAAACCTAAAAGAATCAAAGGCCAGAGCCATCACCCACCTCACTAATTTTGGCCTAAAAGATCCATTACTGGGTTGGGTGGAATTGAAAAGGGTAGCCATAATACCATTCTAAAGAGCATTTAATGACCTAAAGAATTTGAATTTAGTTAATATGAAACCACACCAAATAAACGAAGAATTTAATCTTAAGAAAGTATCTGACTAAAAAAAAATTAAGAAAGTAAATTTGTTGAAATATCTAATGAAAATTTACCAAGTCATCAATGCCTCACTGAAAATAAAAAACAAAAATGACATCAACATGGATTGCCAAAGTTTTGCAACTTTCAACACGGATTGCCAAAGTTTTGCAACACGACAGAGTTGTCGTGTTTCTCAATGGGCAAAGTTTGAGTCTAAGAAAAGCAATGACTCCTTTTTTTTGAATTCATCTTTGCAAGTATAAAAGAAAAGCAAAGGAAACCGGCGATTTCCAAGCAACGTGGGATTCGAGTCTCAAAGAAGCATTGACTCCTTTCACTCAGTAGAAAAGCGAAGAGAATGACAATTTCCAACCAAAGTGGAATCTTTGCAAAAAGTGATGTTTTCTCAATAGATGATGGCAAGGAAATATACTCATTACCTTGTGATTTTAGTTGTTTTATTGAGAGCACTTCAAAGGTAGAATCTTGACTGTATCAATTTGATGTGGGAGAACACATCCTTAAGATCAAGCTGATCTGGGCTTCACCTAACCTGCTATATAAAAAAAAAAAAGTTGAAAAATAATGTTGACACAGCATTTTTTATCACTTCATTCGGTTAGAGACAACTTTCACTTAAATTTCTTGTTCCGTACTTTTGTAAATGAGTCTTATAGAAGAACAATAATTTCCAAATGTGCTTAATTACAGTAGATCTATGTACGATTTAGCCTCAAATAGTAAGAAAACCTTAGAAGAATCAATAGCTATTATGGATTGCTTGTAGGGATTCCTCTCTTTAGCACATGATTGCCGTAGAGCTTATTCTCCAAATACATTGATTTTTGCTTTTTGTTAATGAAAAATCTCAGCTGAAGGCCAAGCATTCTCATTGCAAGACCATCCATGAAGAAAGATTTCCGTCACACCACCATTCACCGGGGGTATAATTCGGTAATTGACATGCCATTGGTTGATAAAGGCATAGTCCTCCTGGTGGATTGTTCCAATTCAAGCTCTTCCATTGGGACTCTCTGTCCCCGCAAACTACTTTGGATGAAGAAGGCTGGATGTTGAGGCAAAGGTAGGTTAATGGAATTCCTACTAAGCATGAAAACTACGGTTGCCATAGTGGGTCTAACAGCCGGATCTTCTTGAATGCATAGTAAGCACATGTGTAGGCATCGGAGTACTTCGTCTCTTGAATATGAATCCTCTATAGTCGGGTCCAACACTTCCAAGGGCCTACTATCTCTCCACCGATTCCACACCTGCAAGAATAACTTCGTAAAATAGTCACAAAATTGTGGGATTAGTTCGATGACTCATCATGAAAAACATTTGAAACTTGCGAAAATAACCATATATGACCACGGAACAAGAAAATAGTCACAAGTGTTTCTACAGGCTAAAAGACTAAGTTTTACAGGAATTTCAATTTCACTTGGCGAAAGTTACAAAAAATTGGAATGTAAATATTTGTTGCAGTAGCATGGTGAAACTTACATAAGTAGCAAGATATTCACCCCCATCCAATTGGGGATAGAAGTTATTCTTCTTGCCGCAAATGATCTCCAGAAGTAGTATGCCAAAACTATAAACATCGGATTTCACTGAGAACTCTCCATGCATTGCATATTCCGGAGACATGTAACCACTGCCAAATTGAATATTAGCTATAAGCATATTGCATATTTAGATGCAGATCGCTCAGCATCCTTAAATATATAAAATGAGAAAGTCCAGCATCCATTTACAAAGTCAACCATTCAAAAACTAAGACTTACAAAGTTCCCACAATTTTATTTGTGCTAGCTTGATTTTGATTGACTCCAAAATCCTTGCCATGCCAAAATCCGAAATCTTTGGGGTCATTTCATTGTCCAACAAGATATTGCTACATTTTAGGTCACGATGGATGATCCGAAGTCGAGAATCTTCATGCAAATAAAGCATTCCTCGAGCGATTCCGGATATTATTTTATAACGTATGGGCCAATCCAATTGTCTCCTTTTTTCGAGATCTGCACGATTACTCCCAAAATTCATTATTGTGCTAGCATGTGAACCTATTCAAAAACTCAAGGCGAAGTCCATAACACAATAGCAAAATATATTTATTCTCATTCATCAAATTTAGCTTAAAGAAAAAACCTATGATCAGCTGAAAGAGCAAAACAGTCTTAGTTATAAAGTTTCCGCGACTAGTGAGATCTCAACAACATTTGATTTCAAGCAAATTATAAATTATGCATATAAGAAGGTTAAACTGTAACATACCAAATAAGAAGTAATCAAGGCTTTTATTTGACACAAACTCGTAGGCCAATAGCTTTTCAGCTCCTTCTAGGCAAAATCCAAGCAATCGTACAAGATTTCTGTGTTGAAGCTTGGCAACTAATAAAACTTCATTCTTGAATTCTTCATCACCCTGTCTTGAGCTTTGAGATAGCCTCTTCACCGCGATTTCTTGTCCATTAGGAAGTCTACCCTAAAGTTTTGTATAAATCATTTCATTCCTTATCACCACTTCTTAAAACTAACATAAGAATGTTTAATTCATAGGCAAAGCATTCTCAACCGTTTCCAATCAATATGTAATAGGTACCTGGAAAACTTCACCAAATCCACCTTCACCCAATTTCTTTTCAGGAGAGAAATCATTTGTTGCGTATTGCATTGTAGCCAAATCAAATTGCAAGGACTCCATGGTGGTAAGTTCATTTGCACCTACATCACCAAACAAGTCAATGTGAATATCAAATTACATTGACAGTGGTTCCTAGTGGGGTTTATTGGGTTGTCAGTGCTTCGAAACATATCACATCGAATAGCACCAAATTGGACTGGCATGGTTGTGTCCCCAACTCCAAAGCAATCTTTACTCTCTTGATTGGTAATGATGGCAAAAAAAAAAGAAACAAAATCATCAATACTATAGGAGACAAAGTAATAAAATAAATCTCTCATCATGATCACTTCTTCATGTTGAGGGTAGTGTTTGTTAGGTTACCTTGTTAAATTATGTCTTGAATTTTAGTCCATAAGCAAAAGTCCAAATCTTCATAGGAGATTTCCTACTTAAGATATTTGTTCTTGATCCAATGGATATCTAAACTAGAAAATTAAAAGAAAAAGAGAAGGGGGGGGGGGCACACAACACGTCCAAGCGAAAAAAGGAAAGGAAATATATGGAAATCCGAGTTGGATTTGATAAGGGATTCACAACTTGTAAGGATATATTTGTTCGGTTAGTTTGTTAAAGTGATAGATGATTGGCTTGCTCCATTGACTTTAGTTTCTTCCCAAACAAGGATAAGTACATATTACTATGATACAAATAATCATTAATCCGCATCCTTTAGAAACCAAAATTCTTCTCATCAAATATGTCGATTCTCACTTTCCCTTCTTATGTTGTTATCAATTTGCTTCAACTCAACCAAGCCTTGGTTTGACCAATAGTTACAAAAGCAAGCAATCAAACAATAAAATAGGCAAAACCAAAAAATAAATCGAACACTAGATTTATGTGGTTCGATTGGTGTGAGCTACGTCCATGGGGAGAGGGGCAAAGGGTTCTACTATAGATCAAGAGATTCAATGAAAATTACAACCACAATAGAGTCACTCAAACACTCTTAGGGCTTGTTTGGCAATCAGTCAAACAGTGCCTGATTCTATTCTTTTGTTTCCCAAAAAAATAAAAAGAATAAAAATCCTTTGGTAAACATTCTCAAATAGATTTGGAACATAATCAATAAGTAAAAAAAAGTTGTTTCTTTATTCTCAAGAACAACTTCATAATCAAGTCTTTTTTTTACTCTTTGTTTTTCTTCTTTCCTTTTCTTCTACTCCTTCATCCTTTGGCCAGCGCTTGCCGAAGCGTCATCAACCCTCGGCAAGGCCAAGTCTTCCTGGTAATTAGGTGAGGCTCAACCTCGCCCAAATCTAGTGAGGCCGAGTTCGCGTAGCCACCGGCAAGGCTTGCCCTTGCTAGGCCACTATGAGGTCGGTCTCGCCATGACTAGGTGATGCCACCCACACGATAGTTTGGTGAGGGCAAGCCTCGCTAGCAATTGGACGAGGCTTGACCTCACCCAAATCTAGCAAGATCGGCCTCATCGAAATTTGGGCGAGCTTAGCCTTGCCGAGACAAGCAACACTCCGATGAAGACGCCGGCCCTCATCTAGCCAGTCACCAACTTGGCTAAGGCCAATGACCAACCAAAGGATAAAGGAGAAGAAGAAAAGAGAAAAATAAAATAAAAAAGAGAAAAAAGTGAACAAAGTGATAAAATTATTTAAAAATTAAAAAGAATTCTAAATCAAGAAAGAATTTGAGTATCTAGAAGATGCATTTCTATATCGGGAATATAAATTTTGGATAATTGTCAAACTCCTTAAAATGCTCAGAAACTTATTCAGGGAATAAATTTAAAAAAAAAAATCATTTCTGATAGAAATTATTCTCATAAATAGAATAATTACCAAACAGGCTCTCAGTATTTCCTAACCCTCAATTGCACCAAATAACTCACACAGTATTTAGTCTCACAATTCCTCACAATAATTTCTCAATCTCACAAAAAAATTAACAAATCTTACTGCAAGATTTAATTGGCATCAACACTAAAAGCTATCAAGATATAATTCATGAAGAAGTAGCTTCTTGTATATTCTTCACAATGAAGACACTTCTTATATATAGGCAATAGCAAGATCCAAAATGGGAAACCTCTTTTTTTAGGAAATCTACTCCAACTAGGAAACCAAATTGAATTAGGAAAGTTTCATTTTCCTTAAAACTCAAAACATATTTTTACACAAGAGTAGTTGGCTTTATTTCAAGGAATTGATAGATAGTCTTATAATGAAGGCCAAAATCTGTTTTTCCTTGTCATGAAATAGATTCCATTTGTTTTTCGAATGCAATTTCTCTAAGCAAGTCAGGAAGTGTGCACTTCAGCTTTCTACTCCTAATAGATATATCGGTGATTGGTAGTTTGAATTGTCCTGATGCTTAGAATAGAGAGATTTTGACTGCTGATTGGTGAAATTTTTATGGAATTGCTGCATTTATTTCATCTAGAAGGCCAGAAGAAAGCTTTGACCTTCCCAAACTATTCCTAATATTGGTGGCATTATATATGCTTGTCCAGTCTAAGTATAGTTTTGAAGGTAGAAATAGCATGAAAGATTGGATTCTTCATTATTGAATACTGCCTTTGATTTTTTATTGTCGTTAATTGTTTCTCGGTGGTGGTTTTTCTTTGGGAAAATCGTCTAATTAATCTTAAACCTAGTGTACAAATGCCAATTTAGTCATAAACTTCTTAATTGTGTCATATTTTGTCTTAAATCTTTATGTGAAATTCCAATATAAACATTCCAACCAATTTTTGCGAGAAATTGCTGATGTGGTGGTGTGCCACATAGGATGGACGGCCATGACTAGATTGCCACATCACCGATTTCTGTCGAAAAATGATCGGAATGACTATATTAGAATTTCGTGCAAAGATTTAGAGCTAAATTGGTAAAATTGAAATGTTTAGAACTGAATTGGCATTCGTATAATGGATGTATGACTATTTGGATAATTTTTCCATAGTTGTACATAGGGGATTTCCATGATGGATTGATTCTTGATCTAAACCTGCCTATTCCATCAACTCATTTTTATGTTTTGGTTCAAGATTATATCTATTAAAAAAATAGAAAAGATGCATTATTTTACTACAAAAACCGTCCTTAGTCAAGTGGTTGCGTGGTTCTTTGTCTATATTTAAGTCATGGTTTTAATCTTGGCGAACGCAAGTTTTTTTTTTTTTCTCCGTTGAAAGAGGTTTCAAAGCCAATTTTTCCATAGTTTCAACTTAGGATCCAGCCTGATTGGGGTACTGGCTCAGAACCAAATCAATCAGCCCAATTCCTGAGTCGAAATGGATCCAATGCTCACCCCAAGTTGTATAGCAGCAGTACTAAATTGGCAAATTAGCAAAATTAAAAAGTTTAGCTACTAAATTGATTGTCATATAATAAGTTTAGAACTTTTTGGATAATTATTCCATAAAACTAATGTAATTTGCAAGTTTTTCTTGTTTTAATATAATTGATGTATAATCATGATAAACATCATTTTTCGGTTTGATTATAGGGGCACAACTTTTTTGAAGTACATATAAGAAAACGGTGTATTGCTAACAGAAGTTGACACTGGATTTTAGTCAAATGTTTCTGATATCAAATGTACTTTAGCTTTTAATAATAAGTTTAAAAGGGAAATTATTGATATTTAATCATTGATAAGTACATAAGTACAAAAGGGTGTATAACGACAATACGTACCCGTGCGCATACAATGTTCTAAAAGCTTGTAATAAGGATTAGCTCCACCAGTTTGATATGGTACGGCTTGCCCGACCATCTTAAATAATGAAAAGGGGTGTTGTTGCAGTTTCTATAAAATGTTCAACGAACATGTCATCGTTCTAGTAGATTAAACTAACTTTATGGAGTTGTCTCATCTAGTTTTGTGGTATTTCAGTTTTAGACTATGTATTACCAAATTCAGAAGTTGCACTCTTTCACGGCCAATTTTCAGCACAACATTGCTACACTATAGCTACAATTACGTCAAACGGACTCTTAATTTGTATAATTCCATATGGAAAATAAAGAAGTTTCATAATATGCTAAATTTATATAATATAGATAGTTTACGAGAAAATAATGGCAAATTGTCAATTTACCGTTTATTGCTGTGATGACTTCATGCGTCTTCTTTCCTTTTCTTCGAAGCCAACAACTAGTGAGAAAGAGAAGTACCATAACACCTCCAATAGGAACAGCAATGGCGATGGTTATCACGGTAGCTTTGTTGCTTTTTCCTAATTTGTAGCTTATTCCTGCAAACGTACCATTATGTGAATGAGACAAAGTGCCAAACTAATGTTGCAGCTTTTTACATGAAAGCATGACCAATATCTAAACATTCTAATATTCTGCTTCACTAGGTCGGATTTTCACCTTAAGACTGAAGCGTGAATCGATTATCCTTTAGTTTTAGCATTTTTTTCCTTTTTTTATATTTTATTTTTGGTTATCCCATCTATTTTATGTCCATGAAACACTTAAAAGTTCAGAATATGAATTTTGTAAAAGTATTTTGCCAGACCAAAATATGAGATATAAAAGATGTGGAGGAATTTTTTATCCAACTTTTATGCGATAAGAGATTTTACTGAAACCCTCTTACTAAATGATGTGGAATTGTTATTGGTTATTGATCAATTAATACATGGATCCCATTTATTTTAACACCTACTAAGAGAATTTCCATTAAATTTCTCAGAATGTCTACCATTGCTAAGCAATCTTATACTGATTAGCTTCATTCTCGGACGATCAAATACAGTTAAGCCAAGTTTTAGCCTCTCTTTTCCTGTGACGACAGATGCTATGAAGTTACAGCCATAATCGGAGATTTCATGCGGATTCGGATCACCAATGTTTCAATTATGGCCTTGCAATTTTCTTTCCCTCTTCTCTTTGACTGAATGAGGAGAAGTGACGAACATCTGCTATTGCTTCATTACATTCCCCCGACTCACAATCTCATACGACAGCTTGAGAGCTAATGACAGTGCAATGTTTTTGGTAGAGTCGGTTACTGTTTCAACTCCTAGTTCATTACTTTCATGAATTTCTTACGGAAATCAGAGTAATGACAGTGCAATGTATTACAGAAAACAGCCAATGCCGGTTTGCAAATGCTCTCTGGTCAAAGATTTCTGCTGAGTTATAAGATGCTCCCCATGCGCACATATTGGGCCACTATATGCATGAGGACCCCCAACGGAAAGGACAAAATAAATTAATTACATTTTTTTTATTAATTAGGGTTTAAAAAAACCCTAATAAAGGGGCATATATGTCTATTTTCGGTATTTTGCCAAACCAAAAAATAAGATATAAAAGATACGGAAGAATTTCTTATCTAACTCAATCCGGAGAAATGCTATACGCAATAAGAGACCTTATTGGAACCCTCTTATTAAATGGATTTGCCGATTTTTTGTGGGTTGTTGATCCTTTTATGCATGGATCCCACTTATTTCAGCACCCAATAAAAAATTCGCCACATCATTTATTAAGAGGATTTCCACAAATTTTTTAAGATATCTAATGTTGCTAATCAATCTTATCCTAATTAACTTCATTTTTTGGACGATCAAACACGATTAAGGTAAGTTTCAACCTCTCTTTTCCTTTGACGTCGGATGTTATAAAGTCCTAGTAATAATCTACCAATTTTTCAATTATGCCTACGCAATTTTCAGACGCTTTTCTTTTCTTTTTGTGTAACTTTTTGCGTTTATATTAATTAACAAATAGTGGTGACAGAATGATAAGAAGTAAGGAAGATCTGCTAATGATTCATTACCCTAGCCTAGATTCACTTTAATTATCAATTTAATTATCTCATATGACAGCTTGTGAGCAATGAATGCCATAAATTGTGCTTCAATGAACTGGCCATGATGGTTGACTTGAGTAGTAGCCCCCATCTACTTTTGCCGAAAATATGGACCAACGCACACCTTCTTTCTATGAAACACGGACAAGGCTTCCGTGTCGTGTTAGATATGTCCAACATGCTTGACATGTTTGGACATACCCGACATGCAGTCAATACATATCAGATTTTTCAACACGTAATCAACTCTTCTCGACACGTTTCGACATGCGTGTTTGGGAGAGAATCATTGAAGAAGATGATGGAGGGTGGAGGCGAGGCCGCAACGACGAAGGAGGGCCAGAGAAAGAGTAGAGACTGAGGCAACCGGCTGCGATTGCGATGCTGCAATGGAGGGCCAGAGGCTGCGGTTGCAAAGAGGAAGGGCTGGAGGTGAGGCGACGGGGTTGTGATGAGGCACCGAGAGAGAGCAGAGATCAAGAGGAAGAGGAAGGAGGAAGAGGAGGTGGTAACATTTAGGGTTTTAGAGGAGGAAACTCAAAAAATTAAAAATGGGATTTTGATGGGATGTTGGCGTAATTTTTTTTCTTTCTGGAGGGAGGGGAGGGGAGGGTCGGTGGACGAGAGGTGACTTCATTCTTGAAGAAAGGAAGTGACAGGTGGTTGGGGAGGGGGGAAGAAACGGGGGAAAAACGATGGAGTGAAATATATTTGGGGATGTGGTGGACTCGAGGGGCTTTTTTTGTTTTTTTTGTTTTTATCAGAAAATAAATAAGAGAGGCTACAAATTGAATAATGATAAATTTTGGTCATTGTAGAAGATCATAAAATTATTGAAATAAGTTCATTCTAATTTTTTGTTAGTCATTAATTTCATCGTTAGAATTAGAAACATGTCCTCAAATATGGATACGCATTAACTGTGAATATATTTTTCGAATTTTCCTTTGAATAAATTTATTAATATTATTAGTGTAAATTCATTGTAGGCTCTTTTTTATTATTTATTTAATTATGAAATTCAAATTAATTAAAAATAAAAATATTCATTTAATATATAAGTTATAACGTGTCTTAACGTATCAGAATTCTCTATTTTTGAGAAATGACATGTCAGTCTATCGTATCGTATCATATCGCGTGTCGGTGTTACTTAGCCTTCTTTTGGCAAAAAAAAAGTACTTATTCAATGTAAATAAATTGCATGAATTATAGAGCAGGTACTTTAAACTCATTTGAACGATTAATAGTGTAAATCTGTATGGAACCTGCATAATTAATTATAGAAAAAAAGACATAATCGCTTTGTACCTACCTTTTAAACAAGAGCGAACGTACCTGGTGGCGGAGGTGGCGGAGGCAGCGCATCTGCCACCGGTGCAGGGGGCGGCGCCACTGGCGCAGGGGCCGGCACCACCTGTGCAGGGGGCGGCGGAAGTGGCTCGACCACCGGGTCGAAGAACCGATTATTGGTCTCGTACCAGAACTGGCAACTCGGGGCCATGATCCTCACTCCCATCTTCCCAGCACAGCACTGCCCAAGTCTCCCGATGACTGTCATCAGGCAGTCGATGCATTGCTGGTTGGTCAAGTCCGGCGTGCATTGTGTCATCGCGTAGATCGTGTTGAAACCCACCGATGTGTTGCCCGTCGCGTACTTCCTCAGCGAGCCGCCGCCCGCTGCCTCACCCCGCAGACGGCCCAGCAGCGTCTGCAGCGCAGCGTTGTACGTGTCTGGGCTCGTGAAGTCCTTGACGTAGAACAGCGCGTAGTCAGGGTCGGTTTTGACTGTGCGGAAGATCGAGGTGTTAGAGTACTGGACGGTGCAGTTCTCTCTAAAGAGGACCGCCCCCTTCTTGTCGGGGCAGACACGGCTGATTTCAATGACTGAGCCACTGAGGCAGGCGCGACAGCTCCCGGCAGTGAGGTCTCCGCGGCAGGAGCCGATGACATAGAGGGTTTCGGAGGTGCCGGAGACGGCGGAGGCGTTGAAGAAGCCGTAGGTGAGGGACCAGGAGTTGGTGGAGAGGGAGGAGAGGAGGGCGGTGAGGGTGTTTTGGTAGGTGCTGTCGGCGGTGAAGTTGTCGGTCGAATTACAGTACGGCTTTGGGAAGAGATCTTGGGCGTCGATGGTGGAAGCCAAGGTGAGAAGAAGCAAGAGAGGGAGATTTGGAGGATCCATCTCTTTCCCGTTTCTCTGGTGTTTGGGGTCTTTCTTTGATTAATAGCTTGTACAGCTCCTACACAAGTTTTCTTGGTCGAATCTGCTTCGTCCACGACTTTTAATTTGGAATTCGATACGTATGAAATAATTGAATCTTTTTCTTTTTCTTTGCCAGAAGACCAGTGATTGACCAAAGGGAGGCCAGAAAAAAGAAAAGAAAAGAACAAAAAATTTTGGAAATTTTGGAAAAATTAAATAAAATTTAAAAATTGAAAATTGTCCATATTAGTACTGACTCTGCCATGTAAGACCATTGCAACTTTACTAGATTGCCACTCAACATTTTACAGCCAAAATTGATCGGAAAGACTAAATTGATAAATCATCAAAAAGATTATGATTAAATTGGTAAATTGTAAAAATGTTTTTGACTAAATTGATAAATCGTCAAAATATTTAGGAGTAAATTGATAAATTGTTGAAAGGTTTATGATTAAATTAGTCAAATTGAAAGGTTTTGGAATGAATTGGCCGTTGTACAATAGATTCATGATTTTCTTGAACAATTTTTCCACTTGAAACGTTTAATGGTTCTAGAGAACCTTTTTCCCACTTATCACCTAACGACAATTGAAAAATGTTTTTACAAATGTTAACATTAGCCTTTTCTTTTTGCAAATTCCCCCTCTCACTCGATAATCGTCATTATGTTGAAAAGCTTTGCTTTTGAACGAATCATAATGGTGTTCCCGAAGCGAGGCATGGGTTTTAACGTCAACATCCAATGTCAACATCTAATTTGTGTTCAGGGCTTATACCATCCGGACTGCTTAAAATATGTTTGTTATATACTTGATTCATCATGATGGCATTTTAAATGCTATATAACTTAGAATGCACACGACATAGAGCCCAAATTTCGAACACTTGCCCATAAAATTATGCGAAATATTCAATCACGCACAACGATCTGTTTCATAAAATCCTGACTTTTTCGCTCGTCTCGAAATTTTTTATGATGTTTTTTTGCATGAATCATCATGCCCACTTACCTATCATTGATCTTGACTTATGTGATAACAGGATTATCTTTGTCTCAAAGACCGGGCCACTACGATTTCATATTGACTTTAAGCAATTGCTATGAAGGTTGCAGATTATCTTATAACCGATGATTGAGATTGGAGTAGACACGGACAATAACGAAAGTGGAAACAATAGAATCTTCGAAGTTGATCTTTTCCAATACGCGTCCTTATGGCCCGGGTCCAACCCTTCCGTCACGAGCACGAGCTATGTGCTGCGTTCTTTTCAGAATTTCAGTATAACATGTGGCTTTTATTTTTAGTAACCGTAAATTCATTTATATGTAAATTTGGGTAATATTTAAAATTTTAATAATATTCTAAATTTGAACGGGACAGTTTGAAAAGTGGTGATCATTTATGACTTGGACGGATTGATCGAGATCGAAGAAAAGGGTAGTGCTAATTGGAATGGTAGAATATGATACGATAAACCAAGAATGATCACGAAGTTTCTTGAGTAATAATTAAACACAGTAAGCAAAAAGAAATGAAAAGAAAGGATTTGCGAATTGAATAATTGTTATTGAATGGATCAACCGTATTTTGAACTCCTTAGTCGAACATTGACCCTAAATTTCGATTTTTCAATTGGCTATTAACCACCGATGATAAAAGTTTCCAGTTAAGGCACGGCTATGTGTAATCTTAACTTTTTAACATACATGGCAAGGAAGCTGTTCAGAAAGTTTTATGTGGGGAAAGTTACTAACGTGAAAAACTTACTTTTTCTATGATTCATTCAAATTTACTAACATCAAAAGTTAGCAACCCGCTGGATGTAAAAGTTAAGTGTTTCTAGGTAGAAGTGTATTGAGAGTTCTAGCGTAACATCCCAAATTTCACTTAGGCTCCATTAATTTCGTGAAAATGAGTGATTTACAATTTTTTTTTTCTGAAAATGATAGCATGTACTGCATTTAAAAAGAAACAAATAAAAAATACTTTCATGATTCATGAAAATTTTGAGACATAAATTATTGTTGATAATAAAAATATTTCTCAATAACTAATTTTTTCGATCGATATAAATAGTGGTTATTAAGAAAACATTTTCTAAATTATTAATTTTCTGCGAAATAAATGGAATCTTAGCTTCTTTTTAGGCATTCCTATTCCATGACTTTGATCTCCTATTCTCCCAACTTTGCATGAAAGGACACAAAGTGGATCAGCCTCGGCACTGCTGAGTGAACACAAGATATTATCAGCTTCATAGTCCTTTTCATGCAGACCTTTAAGAGCTTCCTCATCGTCAGTGGTGCTTGCCAGGTAGGAGGGTTCTGTTGCGACTAAACTGAAGAACGGGGGTGGTGAGGGTGGTGAGGAGACGAGGGTGGTGAGGGTGGTTTGGTAGGTGCTGTTGGCAGTGAAGTTGCCGGTCAAACCACAGTAGGTCGCCGGGAATTGGGCGTTTATGGTGGAAGCAAACATGAGAAGAAGCAAGAGGAGGAGATTTGGAGGATCCATTTTTTTCTCTTTGGGTGTCTCGGGTGTCTCTTTGATAGACCCGACATAAACGAAGGGTTTAATCTTAAGAAAAAAAATATGTTGAAATATCTAATGACAATTTATCAATTCATCAATAACTCAGCCAAAAAAAAAAAAAATAAACACACACCCCACATCAAAGAGAGACCCGAGACACCCAAAAGAAAAAAAAAAGAGAGAGAAGAAAAATGGATCGTCCAAGTCTCCTCTTCTCGCTTCTTTCTCACCTTTACCAAACTGTTGCAGAGTGGGTGCAGAGTTGTGTTTCTCATGGGGTAAAGCCTCGAATATGAAAAGACGACCGGCGATTTCCAAGCAATGACCAACTGGAGTCTCGACGAAGCATCGACTCTAATGGAAAAGCAAAGTCTCCGTTGTACGGAGTCTCGGTCTTCCGCAATTATAGTAAAAAAGCGTTCACGCCTTCTGCCGAGTCCGTCTATTGCTCCGCAATTGCCAAGCAATGTGGAATCTTTACTAGTGAAACCATGACTAACAATATGATGTTTTTAAACAGATGATTAACTAGATGTCAAAGGAAATTTGTTCATCTCCTTGTGATTTTAGTTTCAAATTTCGTTTAGAGCACTCCAAGAGTAAAATGCCGAATGCATCAATTGACATGGACAGTGTATCCTAAGGATCGCACGGGGTATTGAATCACTTGAAATGTGCGAATGTTGATCCAAGCTGATCCAAACTTCACTTGCTCTGCTATACCTAAGAAAATAGTTGAAAAATAACGTTTTTTTTTTTGTCAGTCCTACTTTATTTTTATTCTAACTTTCACTCTCAGATTTTACCAATAAAATAGTTGAAAAATAATTTTTTTTTATGTTAGTTCTACTCTATTCCTACTCTAACTTTCACTTTCAGACTTTTGCCATGCCTCCTTGCAGGGCATGAAAGTCGAAACTCACTCCTGAAACTAATTCATCCCCACCCCAACCCTCTAAGAATGTGGGGATTTGAACCCCCCACCTCCCCCTTCCATGTTGGAAGGGTGGCCGTGGTTGTTGAAAAATAATATTGACATGATATTTTTTATAGGGAAAAAGCCACCAAAAACCCTTAACTTTGTCTCGAGTGGCAGATTTACCGCGAACTTTGTTTTGTGATGTGAAAAATCCCGAAGTTTATTAATTGTGACACATTTACTCCAAAATTTTATTTGTGGCACAAAAAACCCCAAACTTTCATTTGTGCGACACATTTACCCTAAATCATAAGGGCATTTCGGTCTTTTTACTTCTAAAAATTTTTTTCTTTTTTTTTCTTTTTTTTCTTCTTCTTCTTCCTTCCCTCCGCCGGCCATGGCGGAGGGAAGTCAGCGTCTGACGAGGCCTCCCTCGCCCAATCTAGCAAAGGCACCGTCGCCCGACGTCGGCGACGCGGCGAGGGCAGCCCTTGTCAACGTTGGGCAAGGGCCTCCCTCGCGTATCGGGCGAGGGCACCCTCGCCCGACACAAGCGAGGGTAGCCCTCATCGACGTCGGACGAGGGCGGCCCTCGTTGACGCCGGCGAGGGCACCCTCGCTCGATGCGGCGAGGGCGGCCCTCATCGGCGTTAGGCGAGGGTGCCCTTGCCAGGCAAGGGAGGCCCTTGACTGGGTTGGACGAGGGCCTCCCTCACCCAACGCCGACAAGGGGTGCCCTCGCTAGATTTGGCAAGGTTACCTCGCCCGACGCCCAACGCCCGACGCCGAGGGGAGCACCCCTTGCCGACATTGGGCGAGGGAGGCCCTCGTTCAACCCAGTCGAGGGCCTCCCTCGACTGACGTTGGCAAGGGCGGCCCTAGCTAGCCCAGGTGAGAGCGACCCTCGCCCGACACCGGCGAGGGTGGCCTTCGCCCGACGCCGGCGAGGGCGGCCCTTGCCAAATGCCGAATTCCCTCCGCCGGCTTCGCCATGGCTGGCGGAGGGAAGAAAGAAGAAGAAAAAAATAAAAAAGAAAAAAGGAAAAGAAAAAGTAAAAAGAAAAAGAAGAAAATACCCTTAACAGGGTAAATGTGTCACGCTTAGCAAACTTTGGGGTTTTTTCACGTCACAAAACAAAGTTTGGGGTAGATTTGTCACTCGAGGCAAAGTTTGGGGTTTTTGGTGGGTTTTTTTTCCCTTTTTTATATTATAAACTTCCATTTAAATCTCCTATTCCATAATTTAAAATTAGAAGCCTAGTGTGTAGTGCAAATGGGAATGGGAGAATCTGATATGATACACCAAGGACGACCAAAAAGTCTCTTGTGCAATGGCTCAACATAAAATATTTCAGAGATGAGAAAGAAAGAGTTTGCAAAATATTTCGGAAATGAGAAAGAAAGAACTTGCAAACTGATTTATTGCTAATGAAGAGATGTACTGTACTTTGGTCTCCTAAGCGAAAGATTGACTCCAGATTTCGATTCCCGATTGACTATTAACCACTAAGGATAAAAGTTTAAGGTTAAGGTACCACTATATATGTAATAATTAAGATGCGGATTTGTTTTGCTTCTAAGACAATTTTTACATATATTTAATGGAGGTCATAGATCTTGTGAAATTGTTTTTCAAGTTTGAGCTGTGTACACTGGTCTCACTTTTTAATTCGAATCAAATCTAAATTCTAGGGGCGGCAAAAGGTGGCTTCCCCAAAAGGTGGTTTTCTAATATGTGGGAGAAGGTTATCTTCGATCAATTTAACTTTTTTTACTTTCTTTATATTGCCAAAAACATAGAGGGTTTGGGAGGCGTCAGAGACGGCAGCAGAGACATTGAAGAAGCTGTAGGAGAGGGACGAGGAGCTGGTGGTGGAGATGGAGGAGAGGAGGCTGGTGAGGACCTCATGGTAGGTGCTATTGACAGTGATGTTGTCGGTTACGAGGCACCGACACTTTTTAAGGGCTTTCATGTTGTGTTGAACATTTCGACACGTGTACAACACTCTCGGATACTCTCTAATACTCGGTCGACATGCGTTGAAAAATCCAACACTTGGTCAACTTTTTCGATACTCGAGTAGGAATTCTAACATACGAGTTTCCGACACATGATTATATCAAGCTCAATTTTAAAAATTCACTAAATAAGAGGTCAATATATATATATATATATATATATATATATATGCAAAAAAAAAAAAACACTATAGTAAAAATAATAAATAATATTAATAAATGGAGAATTAATGTTTTTAGTGCATATTCATTCTAGGCTTAATTATTTTTGAATTTGATTCAAATAATCAAATTTATTATGTATATATAAAAATATATATTTAATATACAACGTGTCCCAACGTGTTAGAATTCTCTATTTTTTGAGAAACGACATGTTGACATGTCGTGTCGTGTTACGTGTCGCGTGTCGTGTCGGTGCTATTTATATTGTCAGTCGAACCATAGTAGGTCGCTGGGAATTGGGTGTTTATGGTGGAAGTAAATAGGAGAAGAAGCAAGAGAAGGAGATTTGGAGGATCCTTTTTTTTTTTTGGTGTTTCGGATCTCTCTTTGATGCAAGGATTACTCAATAGGCTCAAGCCCTAGATAATATAAATACCATGATGGATAGGGTGCAAAATAAAACGTGTTGATTAATTTTATATAGGGTGGTCACCATGCTTGGGACACGAGGCCTTATACATTTTTAGTTTTGGTGATATTATTTTACAAGATATTTAAAAAATCTTTTATACTTGTCTATTTGGATCGACATCTTAGTTAAATGTTTAAAAGTTGTAAAGACCTTGAGTTTTAAATTTACATTAATATAAGAATTCGTTCGAGATCACAAAAAGTTACATCTTGCAAAACCTGAAAGAATCAAAGGCTAGAGCCATCACCCACCTCACTAATTTTGGCCTAAAAGATCCATTACTGGGTTGGGTGGATTTGAAAAAGGTAGCCATAATACCATTCTAAAGAGCATTTAATGACCTAAAGAATTTGAATTTAGTTAATATGAAACCACACCAAGTAAACAAAGAATTTAATCTTAAGAAAGTATCCGACTAAAAAAAACTTAAGAAAGTAAATTTGTTGAGATATCTTATGAAAATTTACCAAGTCATCAATGCCTCAGCGAAAATAAAAAACCAAAATGACGTCACCACGGATTGCCAAAGTTTAGCACAGTGCTGTCGTGTTTCTTAATGGGCAAAGTTCGAGACTCGGAAAAGCAATGACTCCTTTTTTTTCTGAATCCGCCCTTTGCAAGTATAAAAGAAAAAGCAAAGGAAACCGGCGAGGTTGGCAGTACTGTCCATCATAGTTCATGTTCCTAGGTCTTACCGATGCCCTTTTTTGATCATGGTGATACTTCAGTACCACGGGATAATCATCACCATCCGAGAAATATTGATGCATGATTTATCTTCGGCACCTTTGAAATAAATGCTTGTAGTTTGTATGTCCTCTAAAAGCATACCATCTTGGTCATTTGAGGGAATGGATCCGAGTCAATTTTCATTCTTTTATCTCGCTCTTTGGTAAACTTAATCATACCTGGCGAATTGCCTCTTGAACAGCCTTCTTGAAAGTTTTGCAATAATTGATACTATGGCTCCAAGAGTGCTGCCATTTACAATACTTTCTATTGCCAATTTCCTCCTCACTCAAGATGACCAGACCCTCTATTAACCTTATCACTCCATCATGTACCAAGTGATCAAAGATCTCATCCAACTTGGTAACATCAAACGAATACCTCTGCATGCCCTTAGCTCTGAGCATTACCGACTCTTTTACTCTAGCGGGCTTCAACGCATGGCAAAAGTATGGTTTATCTAGAGTCATCTTTCCTACTGCAATCTCGGCACCATCATCCTAAGTATTATCTGTTTTTCTTCGGGATCATACATTACCACACTTTGCTTGTAATCCCAATAAGGCTTCTTGTCTTTCTCCAATTCCATTCTCTACATGAGTAAACAAGCAGCCTGTCCTATCATCCTCTTATCTGTCTCTCACAAGATTCACTGCTTGATTGGCTTGATTCATTTATACCCTTAGTGGCGAAGGATGACAATTAGCGAAATCTCTTGGTCCCCCTTGCGATCGATAAGGCTGATACCCTGCGATCAGCACGAGAGTCGATCCAATATTGACTACTCTCGTAGGCGGCATCATATTATTGCCCCTTGGACGATTAATATTGGGAAGCACTATCTACGCGACACCCATTTGGGTCTCATTTCCAATGTTTGAAGCGTCCCCAATCACCCTTGCTGAATTCATGCCACTAGAAATTTCTGGCACCGATATAGACGGGGTAATATTCCGAGTTCTCCAACCCATTCACCTTGATTAATCTAATTCTGGTCGTTCACACTATCAGCCCTTTGCAAAATTTTGACCATCGGCATGGGATTCGAACCACTAACAGTAAGTTAGGTTGGAACTTACATGGGTTGTGGAATTGTGCTAGTATGACTGCTTTGAGTCACATTTGCTTGATTCAGCACTCCCATTCTTGAGGTCAAATCAGTAACCAAATTTGTTAATAAAGGAGTCAAGATACTCAACAAATGACTAGCCATATGATTTGCCAAATCATTTTGTTGCTCTTCAAACATCCTTCTCATGGTGGCCATCACTGTTGGGTTCGAGGCAACTGTGACATCCAGATTTTCGGGTTCTAATTTCGATTGGATAAATAGGGCCATTTTTGTTCAGTTGAAGCTAGGGATCGTGAAATTGGGATGCAAGTGGGCTATATTGGTAGGGAAAAATCCCAATTGGAATGACGAGGTGTTGAATGAAATTATGAGAGTCAATTTAAATTGAATCAAGAGGAATTATGGTCCAATTGGGAAGAAAACCTAGCAAATTCGTATGCCCATAGACCCAATATTTTAAATTACCTAAAGTCTTCTAGAAGGGGTAGAATTGACAAGAAAATGTGGGTGGATGACAGCCATAGTGGCCCACGTATGGCTGACCTAAGAGAGAGAGAGAGTGAGAGAAAAAGAAAGAAAAATGGGTTTTCTCTTCTTCCCTTCCCTCTCCCGTCTCTGTCTCTCTCTTCCTTCATCTTCTTCTTTGGTTGTGGACGCTATGGAAGCCGAAGAAGCCGAAGCAGCAGCAGCAGCTCCGCCCATCGTCGCCTCTCGTCGTCATCGTCGCACGCCCGTAAGCACCGAAGCTGCTCGCGCACCCGAGCCGCCGCCGAGCTACTGACCGCGTGCGTCCGCCCCTCTCTCCTCCCTCTGGTTCGAATAGAACTAGCCAGCAGAAACAGAAGCAGCGATCGGTGTTGCTTGAAGGAGCTGCAATCGCGCCGGAGCTGCCATCGCCGCCGCACGCTGCCTAGCCGCCGTCCGCTTCGTGCTCCGCCTGCCTCGTACTCCCCCTCGCTCAGCCCTCTGTTCCAGCGATGTTTCAGATCTGGTAGAGCTCCGCCGGAGCCGTCCACCCCTCCTCCGGCCACCGTGAAGACTCGCCTTGGTCTTGTTCAGCTCCTCCGCCCATTCCCGAGCCCAACCAGCCCCGGATCCGCCCACGTTCGCCTCCAACCAGCAGCGATCGAGGACTGCAGAAATGGGTTTGCAGCAACTGTTTGGCCCGTTTTGGCCGCCTTCCCGAGCCCGGATGCTCGGCCCGCTTTGGGGAAAGTCGTTCCTCGCGTCGCCGCCGTCGGATTGATCCGATTTGCGCGCGATTTGGTGAGTAATCTCACTAATCCTGGATTAGTTGATTAATTATGCTTTAAGGTTGGTTTAGTTTTAATTAATTATGTTTAGGTTGTTAGATTAGAATAAATTAGCAATTATTAGTCAATTGTGATGCGATTTAGATAAATTGATTGTGCAATTAGCAAGTAGACGTGGTCTACTATTTATTGGAAGTGTCTCGGGAATTTTCCGAGCCCTAATTGGGCTTCAATTTGGCGATTCGGGCCTAAGTGAGATTTTTGGGCATTTAAATATTAATTTTCGGAATTAAATTAAATAATTATTTATTTTCCGAAAATTCAAGGGAGATGGTCCGGAACTGGAATATTATGCGGATGACTGTGGTGAAGTCCGTTTATTTAATCGGGCTTTGTTTTGAGCTAAATGGAATTTTTAATATTAATTATTTAATTTTCGAAATTAATTAATTATTTATTTATTTTCAAAAAATTCAATTGGGATGGCTAGTGATCGGAAATTTATGCTGATGACCGTGGTGAAGTTTGTTTATTCAATTGGGCCTTATTTTGAGCTAAATGTAATTTATAATGTTTAATAATTAATTTTCGAAATTAATTAATAATTAATTATTTTTCAGAAATTAAGATTGAGATGGCCGATGACCGAAATCTCGTGCTGATGGTCATGGCACCATTCAATTATTTAATTGAGCTTTATTTTGTGCCGAATTGAATTATTTGTGAAATTGGGAATTATTCTTTAATGGAATAATCTTTGATTAATAATTGGAAAATAACCGGGTGTCGGTTGATAGCACCAAAAGTGTTTTGGTGGATTACAGAAAATGTGAGAGTTATGGAAAGGAAAATATTAGATTTTGGCTAAGGCCAGCCATGTGCCCACGCACGATATTTTATTGGATAATTCTAATATGAAAAAAATGAGGCCAAAACATTACTTTAATTGAGAAAGTTAAGTGCGAGGCACAATGTCGTGGGGCCGTGATGGATTAATCGTGTATTAGCTTATAGTTGAAGCCAGATGATTATTGGAATCTGATGTGATGTGTGATGTGTTGAGGGAAACCAATGGATTATGAGCAGGTAAAGGACTAAGTACTACACAAGTAGAAGACTTCGTGTGAGTTACCTCTAGCGCCTTGTACCATTGCTTATTGTAGTTAAGGACTAAGTACTACACAATAGCAAAATTTCGTGTGAGCTACCTCTAGCGCCTTATACTATTGTTATTTGTGGTCAAGGACTAAGTACCGCACAATGGCGAGACTTTGTGTTGGGGTCACCTCTAGTGCCTTGAGCCCATATTTGAGTGATCGTGTGATGGTCATGAGAAATTGTCCCGGGCTGTTGAGCTGGACGTTATCCCTATGTGGGATACCCCCTGGACAATGGGAAGCCGGTCGCAGTTGATTCTGGACCCTATGCTCCTTCGGGAATGCCGTCGACGTAGTGACGAAGCCGTGCTCCAAGGGGGGAGGCGATGCTCCTTCGGGAATGCCGTCGACGTAGTGACGAAGCCGTGCTCCAAGGGGGAAGACGATGCTCCTTCGGGAATGCCGTCGACGTAATGACGAAGCCGCGCTCCATGGGGGAAGGCGATGCCTGGCAATGCCAGAAGACCGCCGAACTGAGAGTAGGCCGTGCTATATGCCGAGATCAAATCTAAGAATGCATGATTAATTAAGTGTGAGAATCGGGGGTATACTATATCAGCCTACGAGTGATACATCAGTTTAGAGTGAGCAGTCCTGGACTATGGTCGGACTTATAAATAGTATTGAATGTGCCGACCAAGCATGGGTCGTGATGACATGTAATCGACTAGGTCGATTTGATCGATGCTCCGATCGGTGATATGATTGCTTGGGTGCCTATTATGAATTGTACTGACTTGCAGGGGGGATCTGATGCTAAGGTACGTCTTCTGACCCATGCGTGTTTAGGCAGCCTTTAGTATAATGGTTTACTAATCGGGCTTAGTGGGGTAGAACTCGCTGAGACGGAGTCTCATCCCGGTTGGGGAAAAACATTTCAGGACCCGATGAGGAGCTGAGGAGGAGTCTAAGAAGGAGAACTTGGAGGTGAAACTTGAGGAGAAAGATTTTGAGAGAAGAAGATAATCCCGAGAAGAGCTTTGAGTACGGCCCGGTTGGCTGAGAGTTTATCTTAATTTGAGATCTCTTTGATGTGACTAAAGTCCTGAGTAAAAAGTTGTAGAGTGCTATGGTTAGTGTTTTGTATAAAAGTTTGGTTATAAATTTCAATATGAAAAATATGGCCCTGCTTTTCTATCCCATTGTTTTATTGTCTGGGGATTTTAACTGCTTCCACATGTGCTTAATAAATGAAAGGGTCGGCGATACATAGTCCTGGGATATCGCATTATAAAATCGACCAATTGTGAAGGATGTGTGCATGCCCGAGGATCGGGGCGTAACAGCAACTCTCTTCTCTGGTTCTCAAACAATTCTCGCGAAATGTCTTTAGAATTATTACCCCTATTGACACCATCAATAGGGTCTGGATTCTGACCATAAATTTTTGAATGGATGGTTCTTTCTCCAACACGCTACAGGAATGAATTATCCTCACTGGCAGAGGAGCGACTCTCTTGGTTCAATATTTTTTTCATTAACACCTCTTAAGAGTGGAACACAATGGTCTCATCAGGAGTGCCAAAAAGAAGTTTGGCGAGGAAAGTTTCCTTGACAAAATCTTTCATCGAAGAGGCAAAGCTTCAGCTTTATTGTTTGTAACGGGTCCTATGTCGCTCCGGAAAGGAAGCAACCAATCTCAACTACGAGTAAAAGTAAAGTGTAGGAAAACATGAGAAAAGTAAATGTACAATTGAATGTAAAAGTGTGATAAAAGGAAAGATAACAACTTAAAACTGAATGATCGATCTTCAATTTTGGCAAAAGGATCTTTACATTGATGCATCTTTGGGTATTTATAGTGGTATTCCACAACTAACTGTCTTTTAGCGGTTATTTATAGTGGTGTTCCGATATCATTGGTCTTAATATCTATGATTGAAGAATAAATATTTGTACAGGCAAAAACTCACATAGATGGTAAGATAAGGACATTTTGTGAAATATTCGTTGACCGGTGAGAAGGAAAATATCTAAATTTACCTAAAATTCCTTTAGTTATGATAAATTATTATTAGAAATTTCACTTGACGACCCAACCGGAAGGAAGACAGTCCGACGGGAGTCCCCTCCCATCTTGTCATTAGTTATTTCACCTGGCAAGAAAATGATACTCCCACTCGTGATTATTTGCATGCATGTGTGTGAACACTTAAATTTTAATAAAGTATTTGGAGTTAAATTGCATAGAAAATTAAGGATTTATTGAACCCTAAAAAAACGGGATTTTCGCATCGCATAGCCATTGATATTATTTGCATCTATTAAGTTTCATTTTTTGTTTTATTTTCCCTTATTTTACCCTATTTCGGATTTTAAAATTAAAATAAAAAGAGGGGCTACCTCACCCTCTCTTCCACGCGCGGGCCCAGGGCCCATTCCCCTTTGATTTTCCTTCAACCCAACCTTAGCCTCCTCCGTCCTCTCTCCTCCTTGCTATGCTTCACGCGTGCGACAAAGAGAAGGGGGCAGACGACGATGACGCACGCAAGGACGCCCCACCTCGAAGCAGGGAAGGCCGGCGACAGAGGGGACGTGTAGGCGAGCACCTTCGTTGTCGCCAGACTGAGGAGCAGAGCAGACCTGCTGTAGAGGGGACACCGACGTGACATTGCTTTGGTTACGCTAGGGTCAGTCGGCGTGCCAAGGATCGGAGGCCGAAACGGCCCATCGACCGGATCCTCCGGCCTATAAATAGGGCCTTTGGGAGCTCGATGAAGGAGGAGGACAAGAAGAGAGAGAGAGAGAGAGAGAGAGAGAGAGAGCGTTTGAAGGGGGGCTTCTTCAGTTGAGATCTGGGCAAGAGAGATCGTGAGTTGAGAAAGAACGTGACTAAGAGTGCCGCCATTGGCACCACATCGAATCAAAACCGACGACCCGCTACCGTTCCCCGTCCACTTTGAAGCCACGATAGGTCCTAGGGGTGATCTTGAAACCTGGAATATACCTTTTTATAATGATTCTCAATTTTTTAACTCAAGAACCTACTCTGTTTGCATTGAAACCTGTTTTGAAACTTATAACGTTTTTTCAATCTGAATCTAGGATCTAGCCTGATTGCACTGGAATGTATTTTGCAATCATTCGATATCCTATACCCTATACAACTTCAAATTTTACATAAACACACAGGGAAATAATAACGTAATCGTCATAATCTGTATTCGAACATTAAACACATGATTGAGGAGCCATTGCAGCTCATTCACCTTGTATTAGGATTTCTAGCACCCCAATTGCGCATCAAAACTCATGTCTCGGACATTTTTACATTAAAAACAGAAGTACAAATGAACATTGTAACTGGAGGAGGCCGACTAAAGCTACTGCCCACTAGTTTTGATGATTTTCGAGACACCATGGTTAGACATCCCCAATATCCCATAAAACCATAACCCCAAAAAATTTAGAGAACGGAGCGTCCTTCTATAAACTCCAGTATTGTTTGTTAGAACTATTGCGACACTTCTCGAGACTCAAAAATGTCACAAACCAACAGAATTGATAGCAATCCTTATGCACCGAAGTTGAAAGTCTCATCGCAAATCAGAACAGCGACGCATCCATTGTGACGAGCGTAACACGCACAGCAGCAGGGCAAAGAGAAGAAGCATACATACGAACGACTTCGGGGCATCACGGGAAGAAGCGAGAGAAGATCCACAACGTTGCCTGCTCTCGCTCGCTCGAATTGGGTGGTGCGACTTGGGGAAACGAAACCAGAGGCTCGGCGGGTGCTTCCCGACTTTGTGTGCGAGCTTTCCCTCTCTTACCTGCACGAATTGCATTTCTGCAGGCTGTGGCGCTGATGGTGGCAACTGTGACAGCCTCCTCTCTTGTCCCACATTGCCTAGGGAGAGAGGTTTTGGTTAGCTTATAAGGCTTAGGTCCCTCTCACTTGTATAATGCGTTTTTAAAGCTGTGAAGGAAAAGATCATGGCTAGGATGGTGATGTGTCCCCGCCAGGGCGGATGACCCAAAGCGGACAATATTATACGGTGGGGCCCGGGATGTTACAAGTGGTATTAGAGCTAACTTTTGACCGCGTGTGGGACCACAGCTCTTTTATTAGGAATGAGGTCTTGGTTAGCTTATAAGGCTTGATTCCTCTCATTTGTATAACGCGTTTTAAAGCCGTGAGGGAAAAGACTGTGGCTGGGATGGCGGTGCGTTTTAAAGCCGTGAGGGAAAAGACTGTGGCTGGGATGGCGGTGCGTCCACGTTAGGGCATTTTAAAGCCGTGAGGAAAAAGACTGTGGCTGGGATGGCGGTGCGTGGAAACGATGGTGGCTGGGCGCTGGCTTACTATGTATAGAGAGAGAGACTAGGAAAGAGAGAGAGGGGCGGGGCCTCAGATGTTACAGCAACAACGATGGTGGCTGGGCGCTGGCTTACTACGTATAGAGAGAGAGACTAGGAAAGAGAGAGGGGGGCGAGCGAGTGAAGGGAGTTAACTCTTTTTTTTTTTTTTTAACACAGTAAAAAGCGGTCCAATCGGACTGGTTCCTAGTGGGCCTTCACTTGGAACCGGGAACTGGACCAGTTCTAACTGGTTCCCAAAAGATGGAACTGGTTCCAAACTAGTGCAAACAAAAAACCCATATTCTAAATTTGTTTTCGAGATGGTTCAATTCAGTTTCCAAGTAGATCTAGTCTGGTTACATATCCCTAGTAAGTCCCCGTTCGGGTGATCTTGGTTTTTCTGATTCGAGAATTGGTTTTCCTGAGGGTCCCGGCTTGAAAGTGCACGAGGTGAACGGACGTAGCCTGATCTTCGGGCTCATCTGCCGTCTGACGCCGTAAGTTGGGTGCGAACTCTTGGCCAACCGTCCTGTTTTTGTACCCATGCCCTGTTTGGGGATCATCGGACCAGGTGCCATTGTTTGGTTCGCGCAAGTTGCCAGCCTTATTTGTGCAGGTACTACGGTCTTGAGCCTTAGTGTGTTGATTGCTGTGATTCCCGGCTCGAGCTTCCCTTTCTCACCCCTCAGTCAAGCAAGAGAAAATTGGGCCTGGTGGGATTAATTCGAATTGGGCTCTATCAAGCTCCCAGTGCGACCGCACTCAAGACGAAGGAGCACATTGATGGGCTCCGATCCTTTTTAATATAATATTATTTTATTATTTTAATCAGAAAAATCCCAAAAAAATTTATTTTCTTTTTCCAGAAAATTCAGAAAAAAGCTTAAAAATAGTCTTTCAGTGGATTTTCCTTGAAAAATGTAAAAATCCTTAGAAAAAAATATGTTGACACCTAAATTTTTGAGTAAAAAAATGAGTTAATTTTTACCCCTAAAAAAATTAAATTAAAATTGGCTAACATATTATTTTAGCGGCATTTATTTTATTTCATTTGCATGAGCATTATTTTTCGATATTCAAGGATATGACGGGAGATTTTCATATATTTAGGTGATATACACCGATGGATGTATTTTTGACAAAAAGGGAATTTTCGGATGGAATATTTGAAAAATACAAAAAGGGAATATTGCGTGGGGGTGCAATGATATATTCAGGGGTATTATGCACAAGCAAAATTGGAAACAAAATATGCCACAAAGATTTAAATTTTTCCCTATAAAAGGTGAGGTGTGTGTACAGAGACAAGAGACAGAAAAAAAAATTGAAAGGATTGAGAGAAAATTCATGCAAGAGAGTCTTCGTTAGTCTGGTCCAAAGAGAAAATCACTTTCTCAAAAAAAAAAAAAACCCTAGCGGGTATTGTTCATCTTCTTCGTGGAGGCAGCCTTGCTCGTGTTGGTGTCGCGTTCGCATCGGCCACTGCACTAGCAGCCCTCGATTGTGCTAGCACCACGTGCGCAGGCGACTCACGAGCCCTCTCTACTCCACCGCCACTCCGCCGGTCTCGCCGTTCCTTGATGCTTTGCCCGTTGACTGAGATCTGCCCACGACCCAGGGGTCGATGTCCCTTGCTCCAACTATGACCGACACCACTAGAGCCTGATGCCGCGCCTTAGCAACTCTTAACCCAGCAACCTTCGCGCCTCTGCTGCTCCTCAATGCTCTGCCCGTCAATTGCCGATCTTGCCGCGTCACCCCTGCGTGCCACTTGAACCCCCTCCGACTAGCAACCAACGGTTGCAGCGCCCCCGCCACCCGTAGCCCGCGACCCAGTGCCGGACGCCGTGCTAATCCCTGCCTCTCTTGCAAGCTTGAAGCTCCGCCTCTCACCCACACTGATGTTGCCTGCGTTGGACGTGTTGCACGTTGTTGATCCCCTCATCGGAGCTTTGGTTGCCCCTTTTTTTTTTAAAGAGAAAAAAATCAAATTAGGTAAATTTATTGTGTTTTATTAGGCAATTTATTTTATCTTATCATATATATATATATATATATTTATTTATATCTTGTTTTCTTATTTGAAATATTTCCCTATGCATAATTGGAAATTCTGACATACCACCTGATTCGCAACTGTACCTGGGTTTTTTTATTTCATCTATAAGGCTTTAGATAGAATAGTTAATCAAGCAAGAATAATATTGATATTTTGATCTTTAAGGCTTAAGATCAATTTATCGATTTTATTAGCAAAATATTATCCCTTGATATGAACAATGTGTGATATTTTTGATGATTTTGAATGGTCTGTCTTGTCTTGATTGCTTTATTTATCTTGAAATATGTTTGAGTTAGAATATTGCATGCTTTAGGGCTATTTGCATATTTAGATTAAGCATTATATCTATCATGAATTGTCGAAATAAAAAAAAAAATTCGGATGTTATATTTTTGTTTAATTAGCTTAAATTGCATGTTTAATTATTTGACAATTTTTTTAATTCGAAATTAATAAAAAAAAACAACAAAATCATTATGTATATGTCATGTAGAATTAGGGTATCTTTTATACGTCATTTGCATGTTAGGATAAAATTGCATATTTCATTTTAAGTTTAGATTGATTTTTTTTTAGATAGATTGCATCTTAGGTTAGAAATAGCTAAGTTAAGATAATATCTTAGTTTAAATTAGGATTTGACTTAACCTAATTCCTAATACAAATTGAATAGAATCTTAATCTAGTTAGACAATTTTCACATTTTTCCTAATTTCGAATTTTATGAAAAAAATACAAAAAATGACTTAGGATAAATTAGTTTCAATCTCTAGGATAGATTGCATTCTTTTTTAAGAAAAATAAAAATAAAAAATGTCATTGCATGTCATATAGAATTAGATTCATGAAATACATGCCATTTAGTGATTGTTGATAGGTCCATTTAATTGGAAATTGCCTGTCATTAGAATTAGGTCATCTAGTTATATTTCATTGCATAAAGCATGATTCTCACTAATTAAATGAAAACAAAAGAAATTGCGTGTTGATTAGAAATCATATATAGGGTTGATGATATGAATTCCTATCTAATTATGCGGATGCTTTCATTGCTACAAGGTAAGTCCCGTAATTTATTCATTGCTTTCTTGGGTGTTAAATTGGTGGTTTGTACACCTGCATAATCACCTAATATGTAGGGAAATAGATTTAAAATCAATCCAAGCTTCATTCAAAAACATTTTTTAAAATAAAAAGAAATAATACCGAAATGGCATTTGAGAAATCTAGTGTAACCAAGTCCCCGTACCCAAAATCTTTAGTTCGTAAGAGTAAAATAATTCTCCTATTATTTTATTTAGGTGTCTAATTGACCTAGCATAAATTGATTAGTGGCGACTTTTAGATAAAATCCTTTTGCATATTAAAAAAATTTGAATTTAAGTCGTGAATTGATATGGGCTTGGGAGAGGCTGACCTAAGCTTAAACTTAGCAGTCCATTAGCCAGATTTTTGGTTGTTCACTTGAAAAGTTGGTTGCGAAAAAATAAAGTAGAAATTATGTTTAAATTCTTGGGAGTAAATGTATATCACTATTTGCACATTTGTTTTATTCCAATGCATGAATCACTATTTCCCTAGACTAGTTAGGAATTATATTCTAGGACTCATGATTGGTGTAAAATGTTGCATTAAAGCTTTAATAGATGTTTAAATAATATTAGGTACCAAAAGTGCATTAATTGATTAATTAGTGTAATCAAGTTTTCGATCCTAGTTTCTTTGGTTGCACAGGAGTAAAATATTTTTCTCAATATTTTACTGAAGTTTCTAGTTGATCCACCCCAAATTGGTTAGTAGCAACTCATAAATGAAAATGACTTGTAGGTTAAAAACTCATATTATAAATTGCGAATTGATAGGTTTAAGAAAGCCCAAACTAAGCCTAGATGTATTGCCGGCCATTACCCTTCGTGCCCCTCGTTGGGGGGGGGGGGGGAGGGGAGGGTGTGGGGCTCTAAAGAGGTCGTGATAGTGTGCAAACAATATCTACACACACTTGCAAAAGGAAATTTTACATGTATGGTTAGGATTTCTCATAAGATCAAACTATCCAGCTCAAGGATAAAGATTATGCACCGCAAAGCAAGTCAAGTTTCCTTTATTTCTCTATGATTAACTTTCCAGCACAAGGTTAGAAACAAATCATCTATCTCTTGTTAAGAAGATTGAGAGACGTGATTTGTCCCTTCCCATTACTGAATGAAAGCCCAATGCTGTCCTAGTTACCCTATCGAATGCAATAAGATTAATGCTCTAAAAAACCTTAAACTCGTACATTTATAACAAATTTACGCGAAACTAATTTTTTAATCACGAAAAACTCCAAATTGGTAAATCTGTGATAAATTTACCCCAAATTATCACAAAAAATCAACAATTGGTATACTAGCGATAAATTTATCTTAAATTAATTTGTTCGACCGCCAAATATCCCAAATTAGTACCTTTTGTGACAAATATACCACATGTTATATTGTATTAATATCACAAAAAACCACAAAAATGATACGGTTGTAACAAACACATAGTAAAATTCTAAAATAGTATACTAATTAATTGTCACGTGTCATCCAACTCAACAATTTGATAGTAAACTTTAACGGAAACTAACATAGGGTAAATTTAGCATAAATGTACTAGTTTGGGGTTTATGATAGTCAAAAAATTAGTTGGGGATAAATTTTTTACAGATATACCAGTTTTGAGCTTTTCAGAATATTAACCTAATGTAATAAGTAAGTTTTTTTTTTTTTTTTTAGATAGTAAGATTGTTATCATGACTACCCTTTGTTCATTTCACATTGTGAAGATGCTCATTCAAGAGTAATAACTCATGAACTTGGATGACGATAATAACTAGCATTTCCTTGCTTTTGTGCTTTTCAATGTTTTTTTTTTTTTTTTTTGTGGTTGATGCTTCTTAAGTGACTTCAATGACAGATGAAAGTAGGTTGAGGCACGTTATGATGTTGCAAAGCCATATTGGGTCTACGAGAGGTGGTTCTATTGGGGTGTAGTTCATACTCTCCATCAATAGGATGTCACCAATGTTCATACTCCCCATCCTTAGTTGGATGTAGCCCTAATTTAAGAGTAAATCAGGATAAAATTTTGCGTCTCAAAATCTCTTTTTCACTTTTACTTTCTGTTTTTCTTTGTAATTGTGCGGCAAATCCTAATAGTTCCTCATGGCTCTGAACAAATACTTCTGTGTTCTTAAAATGTGCGCGACGAATAAAATTTCTAGAATGTTGTCATTTCATGGTAGCTATTTTGTAAGCTTGTCAGAGTCAGATTCTACATTACATAACATGCATGTCATATGAAATTTCGAGTTTGTTGTAATTTGTAAACAAAAACCTTTGTCGAAGTGTTTTTCCTTCCTCTTTTGTTCCAGTTACAGGCATGTAGATTGGGTTTAATTCACATATCAAAGTTATCAACAATGCACCGCCTCTGCTTTAGTGGTTTTGGTACCTTTTAAGACTTTGTTCGTCAACTACGAACTACCAAGACCAGCGGACTTCTAGATTAGATAAATTAAATGGAAATATTCCATGGCTGTTGTGATTAGTTCTGTTTGCTTCTAATGATCGTAAGTGTCATCGTAAGGATCATGCCTTTTTCCTTTTCCATTTTGTCATATGCTGTAATTCCACTGCGTGATTTCGAATTTACAATTTGAATTTCTGTTCACATATTTATATTTAAAGTGCCAAATCCATAACTTAATTTTACAACTTCATATTAATAATTTTTATCTTCGTATTTACAAAAATGCCACCTGTCTTTTTTCCAAATAATTTTTTCCCAAAATCCTAAATTCTCACACCAACCCAAACACTTAAAAGCAACTAAAACTAAACCACCTAAACCCTAAGCAAGATTCTAAAATGAGCATGCAAGAAAGGGCAATTTAGTCTTTTCAAAGTAGGGTTTTATTTGGAGGTATGTAAATAATATTTGTAAAGATAAATGAATGTAAGTGGTCATTGGATTAAAAATGAGGTATGTTTAAATGAATTATATTGGTAAACATTTTTGTCTTTTTACACTCTTTTAGACTTTTTCTTTTACTTTCTACACAAATACGTTTACGCTCTTTCGCTAGAGCTAATAAAGACAAATAAAAGAAGGAGATTAATACATAATTGACCGATCATACAATTAAAAAATGTGTCGACAAACACGTGTTTGGACATAGCAAAACAATAGCACAACCACAATACAACTACAGTGTAGAAAGCAGACTCTAACTCTATAGAAAAGATTGAGATTACATCATGCATTTTTTATTAATATTCTAATTATTTCCAATGGGTATTACCTATTAACTTCTCAAAAGTGATCATTCTCATATTCAATTTTATTTTATATAGGTAGTGATTTGATGAAGTTGTCTTGTTCCAAGTGGTGATGATTATATAAAACCATTTCAAAGTCTCATGAACTATCAATGTCTGACCAATTGCTAGGCCTAGAGGACCTTCTATTAATAAAGTAATTGAGAATTTGTGTCTCTAGAACTAGAGATCTAAGGTTTGGTTCTTACTTATTTTTACTGCTTTAAGCTATGTTTTTTTTTTTTAAAAAAAAAATGTAATTCTTCACGATTCTCCTATCATCGGTCATATATGTATATGATGGTATGCCTTTGACTAAATCAGAAAAGGACTTAGTTTGATTCATAAATGGCTCAAATATCACTTGAGTAGTACACAATGATAGTAATCGCTAGGAGTATATATAGTATGATTTGAACTTCTTTGAGCTATGTTTTAAAAAAAAAAAGTAATTTGTTAGAACTCCTAGCATCGATCATATATGTATATGAAGGCATGCCTTTGATTAAATTGGGAAAGGACTTAGTTTATTGCATAAAAAATGGCTCAAAATATCATTTGAGCTGTACACAAAGATAGTAACTGCTAAGAGTATATATAGTATGATTTGAACTGAATTATGACCTATTTTCAACCCAAACTCTAATAGTTTGGATTTTCGATTGGAAAAACATAATATACCATCAGTTTGTTTTGTTATGGGCTTGATTGAATAAATATTATTGTTAATCCTGCCCAACAATAATGAGAGAAGCTTAGTATCTACAGAACAAATTCTATATCCCAATACCAAACCAGAAAGAACAAGAAAGAAAAAAGTACTTCATACATCCATAACAATTATTCAAACCAAAATAAGTATAGAATATTATGAATGTAAGTAATATATATTTTTATCGTTTTTCATACCTCAAAATTCAAGTTCAAGCTCAAAGTCGAGCTCTTCTACTCCAGTTTGAGTTAAACTTGAGCTATGTACTAAGATTTAATTTTGGTAATCCACCTTAGGCAAGTCAAGTTTTGGCTTCTAAAACATTTCATCAAGTAAAATCTCTTAATCAATAGTTTATTAAACTTGAGGTGAGTGTGAAAGTCTAAATTTATTTGAGCTGAGTCTTTAAATTCAAGTCCTCTTGAGTCGCACTATCACATCCCAAATCTTACAGGGATAGGGGTAATAACCTAGCTGTCCTTCCATGTAAAGGACGTAATCTCAAACCTTACCTAGAAAGTCCAGCTCCCAAAAGTCTTCATTGACGATGCTTTCGCTCTAGGCTGCTAACCGAAAAACCTAAAAAGATTGGGTAGGAATGGGATGGGTATCCACAACCTAGTGAGTAGTGCATATCTTTTCTATAGGCAAATCGCGTAGCCATTATGCATGTATAAAGAAATACTAGAAACTTGTAATCCAAAGTCACGATATAATATACATATCAAATCAAATATGTATTGTTTCATTTCAACAGATCTTTATATAAGTTGGAATCACTCATTTAAATCTACCATCACTATCACCTATCTTTGTAGGATTCCATAAGGATAAGGTATAATAATCACAATACAAATATCGATGATTAAGTCCATCGATCAATCTCAAATCACATGTCAATAGTCCATCCATCGACCAATATATTGCTTAATATCCTATCTTGGTCATGAGATAAATGCCTGGTGACAAGGCAATCAAGATTCCTCCTTGGTAAAGTCTTCACCAACAAAACTGGTGACTTGGTCTAGAAGAATATCGTTAACTAGTGAGTATACCCACACTTGCATAACATGCTTTCTAGACATTTGTAGATAAATAGGAGTAGAAAATGCTCAATTGGGCTTTTTATGCAACAACAATACCATTTCTTAACTCATACTATATATAATTCATATTGCTTTTGAAACACAAATTTACAAACTCAAAAAAAGAGATAGTACCACCTGTTGAGAAGACTTCCCATTATGTTTTGAAGATTAACAAAACTTTAAGTGTTTTATGATTTTGATGATAAGTTTTCTAAGCATTATTCTTGGAGGAAAATTGTTAAGACCTTATCGATTAGAGACTTATTCATATATACAAGAAGTTCTGATTTTCTACGTTGAAGATATAGTCATGTTATGATAATCATGGACAACGGTACATTTTATACGGAGATTGTCAAGACAACACACACCCTTAGACGTTACAAGAAGTTTCTAAATCTTCACAATGAATTTGGTTTATAAGCGCAACGGCTAGTAATCATGGCTCAAATTTCTTTCCAAAATTATGATGATTGTCCATCTATTCATAAAGGATAAATGTCAATGTAATCCTTCCATAATAGGGATTCATAATTCATTTGACAATCATTTGAACACAAGAAGTTCTTTGCAAATGAGGAACTTTACTTATGGAAACCCAATTGTTGTATGGGCAAAATAATCATGGGAGATTCTAATCTTGCAATCCCAAAAGCAATTAAATCTTCTCATATTATTCAAGTCCAATGGGTTGATTGGATGAAGGATCCTCAGAGTTTCTGTCCAATGGTCAACTTGGATATTGAGGAGTATAAAAGGAGATTGTGGTGTTGAAGGAATGACACAAGATCTAAAGTCTACAATTCCAAAGTTCAAAGAGAGCTTCATCTTTACATGCTCATCTTTGTGACCTTAAATTGTAATCTTTGAGAGGTTGTTGAGAGTGTTAGATTAAAGGGTACGATCACATATATTTGAGTAGAGAGTACTCGGACTTTGTAACCTTTGATTAACTCATTAGCGAAATCCAGCCAATAGATTGTCAGCAAGGGAGAATGGATGTAGGTTTATCATAAATCGAACCACTATAATAGTCGTGAGCAATTTTCTTTTATTTTTTTTTTGGTGAAAGATAATTATATTGAGCTTTAACCAACATTTACAAAGAAACGGCACCAAAACATACACTCATAATGAACAAAGGCATAATGAGTGGAAGGGTGCCGAAAAGAAAAAGGAAAGCCAACAAGGCAAAGCTACATGACATAGCTAGCACAACGATGTCCACACCCACAAGAAGGACCAAAAACAAAAGAAGGCGATCAGCTGGTCAAACAATGGCAACCCAAGCCTAAAACCCATACAAAAGAGTCACCGCCCATAAACAGCAGCGAACAAGACAAAAGTAGGACTGAGGCCAGCAGCAAAGCATAGCAGCTAAGCGAAGCATAGCAGTGGACCATCCTGCAGCACAACTCCAAAACGGGAATAGTACGGAAGCGCCAGAGTAGAAAAGAAGATGCAGGGGTCAATCCCACAGTTGTGTTAAAGCCTCTTATTTCTTGGATTGTCTTCTACATTTGTGAAGGTCAAGACCTTATCCTTAACCACTTTAATAAGGTGATTTTTCACAGTTGAAATCATGAAGGTATGGTTTCTAAACAGAATCTCATTCCAGTGTTTCCAAATAAGGTGGCAAAGAGCACCAAAAGAGAACCAGGCAATGGAGTAATAGAAGTCTTTACCGGAAAGGAACTTCATAGCCCAGCAAAGGTTTTCAACCCAAGTCCCATTCCGCCAAGGGAGGTTGTATCTAGTAGCCTAAAGGAAGGCAATACTAGCCGTAATGCTACATCCAAAAAACAGATGATCAATAGAATCTGGCGTTAATTTGCAAAAGGCGCAAACCACATCCCCCATCTTACCATAAGATAAAAGCAAGGCTTGAGTAGGAAGACGGTTCTTGGTAATCAGCCAAAGATTGAACTGATATCTTAGAGCTGTAGTATTGTTCTAGATCAAGGGAGCCCAATTAACCTGAGGCTTCTTCTTTTTGATAAGGTGCCACGCCGAAGCAACCGTGAATAAACTAGATGCGCTTCCTTGCCAAGTAAAGCGATCTGGAACCTGAGATAGAAAAGGAAGGGGATGCTCTTAAGACTCTAACACTGCTCGCATGATCTGACCAACTAACGAAAAAAAATCAGCCACTGTAGGATGTCTGAGTAAACCAAAGCTATAGATCAAAGAGTTCGAAAATAAAAGGTTGAGGGGGCTTCTCGGGTGCCAGTGGTCGAACCAAAAGGAAATAGAGCGGCCGTCTCCTATCCTCCAAAGAAAAGAAAGCCGAAATTCAGTCCTAAGATGGAGGATTCGCTTCCACGCCCAAGAGCAGAAGGTGGGTTGCTTAACCACCCAAAAACTCTTCCTCTTCAGGAAGGTCGAATAGATCCACCTACACAACAAGGACTCCTTATCTGTAAACAGGATCTAGATGTGTTTTAGCATCGTTGCCTTATTAGAATCCCTCAAATTGCAAATGCCCAATCCTCCTTCCTCTTTTGGAAGGCAAATATTATCCTGGGAAACCTTGGCACCACCCTTCCCTAAGCTAGGACCCTTGAACTGTCTCAAAATCTGCTCAATACGATCCAACACTACAACAGGGATAGTAAAGACACTAGCCCAGTAAGCTTGGATTGCATGAAGAATTGACTTTATAAGTTGAAAACGTTTAGCAAAGGAGAGGGAGCGCTGGGTCCAAGACTGGACTCTATTGGTTATGCGATCCATAAGGGAGATGCAATCTGCCTTGCCGAGCCGGGAAGAGATAATAGGGACTCCAAGATAACGCACTGGCAATGTCCCCTCTAGAAAACGAAAAGCAAGGAGAATCTCCCTACGCAAGTCTGCCGACCCTCAAGCAAGAAAGATCTCACTTTTATTGGAGTTAGGCTTGAGCCCACTCCAAGCAAAGAAGGTATCCAAGCCATCCTTTAAGAGTGAGATGGAATCCAAGTCAGCTCCTCAGAAGAGCAAAATGTCATCCGTAAAGAAGAGGTGTGAAAGACTCAAAGCCTTGCATTTCCAAAAGAACTTAAAACTCAATTGCCTGGCCCGGGCACTAAGGATCCTGAAAAAGTCCATAACTAAGGTGAATAGGTAAGGAGAGATCGGATCCCCTTGGTGAAGGCCATAGCCACTAGGGAAGAACCCATGAAGTTCTCTAATCAAAGAAATCGAAAACTTAGGAGTACAAACACATACCATAATGATCTGAACAAAGTGATTTGGGAAGCCAAAAGCATGAAGAACTAGCTTCAGAAAGTTCCAAATAACTCTTAGGCACCTTGACCACACACTTAGGCACGTATGGATCAAGATGGAAACTAGCAAATAACTCTTGAGCAAGAAGAATGTTGTCTCTAATTCACCTGCCTATGACGAAAGCATTTTGATAAGGGCTGATAATATCAGTAACGACTGCAGCAACTCGGTTAGTTAAAACCTTAGTAATGCATTTGTAAATAGTATTACAACAAGCAATAGGCTTGTAATCATTGATAGACGTAGCATTAGGGACCTTCGATATCAACATTAGGATGGTATTGTTGATCTCCTTAGGAAATTTCCTCATGGTAAGGAAATCTTTGATCGCTTCATTGACCAACGACCCTATCATCTCCCAATTATGCATGAAGGACTCGAGACAAAAACCATCCGGCCCTGGAGCCTTCCCCCGAGCATCGGAGAACAAAGTTTCTTGAATCTCTGTATAAGAGAAAGGACGAGAGAAAAAAACTAACATGTTCCTTGCTAAGAAGGCACCGTATGACCTCCCGAAGATCCAGCAAGGAGGGGCTGGAAGCCAAGGGGCACAGTGCCAAGAGCTCCTGAAAATAAGAGACGAATGTATGCTACACCAAGGTTGGATCCGAGATTATAATACCAGAAGAATTCATAACAGAAAGAATCGTGTTCCTAAGCTGTCTCCTAATAATGGAATGGTGAAAGAATTTAGTAGTCTGATCACCTTCCCTGAGCCACCTAGTCCTAGACTTCTGCATGAAGGACTCCTCCTAATTCCTCAACTCCAAAAAGGTCCTCCGATGAATTTTTTCCAAATTTGCATGGAGCTCACTAGTCGGATCCTGCTGAAGGGCAACCTGGGCTAATGTAAGAGCATCCCTCGCTGCAATAACCCTCATAGAGATATTAGAGAAAGATTCTCTATTAGTTGCTTCAAACGGCTTTTAAGGGCCTTTAGCTTGCTCACCAGCCTGAACATAGGAACCCTTTTACTTGGATTCTCCTAAACTTGTGAGACTATATTGTGGAAGGACGGGTGTTTGGTCCAGAAATCGAAGAACTTAAAAGGTTTCCTTGAGAACATCGGTTGCATAACTCTTACCACCACAGGAGTATGATCAAAAATGCCATGTGCAATAAAAGACGCTTCTGAATAAGAGAACTCATGGCTCCATTTAGCATTCACAAGCACTCGATCAATCTTCCTAGCCTTCCAGTTAACCTTCAAGGAAGTAGGCCAAGTAAAGTGAAAACCAACATACGTCGGGTCCTCTAACTCAGATTGAATCAAATAATGATTGAAATCATCAAAGCAAGGAATCTAATTGTTAGAGCTACCAATCCTATCAGAGGGATCCCTGATAGCATTAAAATCCCTCGCCATTAGCCAAGCCACATCTCGGCATAAAACACTCATTTGAACAAGATCTGCCCACAACGGCCTTCTAGCTACAAAGGTATGTTTAGCATATACCACAGACATAACAGCAAATACTAGACATGAGAAACTTCAAACTACCATGAATCTGGCTATTGGAAGAAAACACTTCAAAGTTAACCAAAGAAGGGTTCTTGCCAACCCAAATCTTAGTTTTATGAGAGAACTCATAATTGGCCACCCAATTCCAACTCGACAATAGTCTGGCAGAGATGGAGTCAAATAGAGAATCTAGAACTTTAGTTTCCAACAAGCCGATTAGACAAAGCCCATTAGAAGACACGAGGTTCCTAACTTCTGCTTGCCTCAGGGGGTCAAGAAGACCTCTCACATTCCAAAATACCAATACACACACACACACACACACACACACACACACACACACACACACACACACACACACACACACAAAGTAAAAATAGCAAAGGAAGGAATGGAGGACTTATTCGCCTATTCGGCTTTTGACATGAGGTCGTCAAGGCTGCTGAAGTCACGATAGGAGAAGGGGCTGGATCAAGAGCAAAAAGCTTCTCTTGGATGATCTCAACCTTCCTTGAAGTAGTAGGAGCCTTCGAGGAGGAGGCGGGTGAGAGTAAATCATTGTCAAAGCTAAAATAGCTTTATGAGAGCATCGAGTCCCCACCAGCACCAAGAAGACCGAAATTGGCAGCTTTAATCTGGTCCTTGTCCTCCGTAAGAGGGGAGGTAGGAACCACCAACAACGAGCTAGGTCTCTTCTACACAGTGCTAGGAGGAGGGGACGCTAGCCTCAACGCACTCACACTCCTCAAAGACTTACGAGTTGTGGATGGGGGAAGACTGAGAGCGCTGGTATGAACACCTAGAGGGGGTGAATAGGTGTTTAAGATAAATCTTGGCAAATATATGCGGAATAAAATAAACTTCAAACAAAGGAGTTAAGGAAAGAGAATAAGAACACAAAATTTATAGTGGTTTGGCTTAATCCAAGCCTACGTCCACTCTCCCATGCTAACAAATTCTTGGTGGATTCCACTATGCAATCAACAAGAGATTACAACTTTGAGTGCAAACACTTAGTAGATCACACTATCTCACTAAGTCACTCTTTTGGTATTTTTCTCACGATCACAAACGTTTAAGCTCAACAAAGACAAGTGTATGATCGAAGGTCGCTCAGACTTTGGAATTATAAATTCTACGCTTTATCTCTTTCTTGCTCATCGGTCATCCATCTCCTTAAATACTCCTCCACTTCCAAACTAGCCGTTGGACAGTATCCCGGAGAATCGTCTTCCAATATACCCATTGGATAGCTCTGTATCTAGAAGATTTGATAGCCGTTGAGTGACAAAGGTAGAATCCCAAATTGATTCCGATCGCCTATATAAACGAAATCTTGGTTTCCATAAGTAAAGCTTCTTTGTATAGAAAGTTCTTGTCTTCAAGATCCAATCGTCAATCAAATAGATTTGAGTCAATCAAATCAATCTTGATGTGGAATCCAAACTAAATCACTAGCCGTTATATGATTGGGCTTGAGTTACGATTCATCGAATCTGGATGTAAAGTCTGAGAGCAATAGATTTTACAATCTGAGTCTGAGTGCGATAAACTTTACAATCTGAGTTTGAATAAATTCTGCTTATGAACAGATTTAGCTTTAAGGTCTGTACCCAATTCAGCTTCAGCATAGAGTCTGTCTTCTGGTTCAGCTTTAGCATAGAGTCTGTCTTCTGGTTCTTCATTCACGTTCGGTCTGGAATTTGTCAGAATGAGCAAACTTCTGATGTAGAACAGACTTTGACACTAAAGTCTAGTAGTCTTCAGACTTTGACACAAAAGTCTGGAAATCTTCATAATATACTTTGGACATATGTTACGTTCAGTCTTCTAGCCGTCTTCTGACTTTGACAATATCCTTTACATGTTCTATCATCTGCATGGTCTATTACTTAACCATTAAACATGTTAGTAGCCTTTGATTTATTTTGTCATCTTCAAAACATCATAAGAGATTTCCCTAACAAAGACCTTAGTTAGTAGTGGAGTCCTTGAGCTTCATCAAGCTACCCATTCCGCTGGAGGAGGGCAACCGGGATGAGGGACCATCCTTTGATTGCAAGGACTTCTTTTTTTTTCTCCTTCACCTAACTCCAGCCATGCTGCGAAGGAACCAGGTTCACCACCACAATCAAGCCAGTTCGGGAACTTGAATATGGGCGGGAGAGTTGGAGGCGGCCTGAACCAACAGCTCCACTCTGTCCGTATTGTCAACGGTAGCGGCATCCTCGTATTTATGCTCGAAGGTGCCACATGAAAGACATTTAGCTGGCTTCCATTCAAATTCAATTGTGATTGAGTGTGAGACCCCGTTCAAGACCACATCAATGGTGGAGCATCTAGATTAATTGGCATAGATTTTAACACAAACCCTTGCATGGATAGCACCTTTGTATGCTTCGTGCGTTGGTCGACATAGAGGGGTTTTCCAACCGCACTTGCAATGCCACCAATTGCCGGAGCCGACCAAAGATCAAGGGGAAGGTTATTCAACCTAATCCAAACCGGAACGGCGGTTTGCTTGTCCTTCTTTAAATCCATAAGTGGCTGCCATTGCTGCAAGATGAGAGGAACCCTCGCCACCGTGAGGGGTCCATCTTCGAGGATCTTTCGCCAGAATGCTGGATCCGGGATATGGAAGAAGTGGAAACCTTGATTATTTGCCATCACTTCTACAAGTTTCAAATCCCAAGTCCGCATCAAAGCTTGTTCCATAAGTTTGAAGGAAAGCTTCTTCCCAACATAATAACCAATAAGGCACTCATGCCACTTGGGATCGAATGCCTCCAAAACTACCTCTGCAAGGTGAACAATTGGCTTGCCATCCACAAAAGTAGGAGGGGAGTAGGCAAGGTCGTAGCCCTTTGTAGCTAGCTTTGCCACATTGGCCCAAGTGTGGGTGAGGGAAGGCTTTGGGTTTTCTGGTTGTCAGACAAGGCCACTCGGTCTCTTGGAGGAGGACCAAACATGGCTTCGACCCCTAGATTGACCCGAACAGGATGGAGCCATAAGGGGCGCTTGTTGTTTGCCAATCCGACCTTCAGGGTCAGCCTTAGAAGGCCCGGACTAACCTGGAGCAGAGGGGTTATGCCCCTAAAGAGGCACTTGCAACAGGATGGGCCTTGCGGGACGTGCGATAAACTACCCATGGCCGAGGCCATAACAAAACACCGGCATGTAGCCCAAATTCTACCACAGAAAAGTCATCAATAGAAGAGAGGCGTACCAAGGAAGGCTTTAGCGGCACTGAGGAAAGGAAGACACGGGATGCTTCTGCTCCGAGAAGGCCTAGCGGATGTGGACGAGGCCACACTAGCAGGGACGAAGACGAAGAACCAGCAGAACGAACCCGCAATTGGAGGCCCAGAGGAATAAGGTTCAAAACAGGGGAAAAGTTTCAACCTTGGTAAAAATGGGCCTAGGGACACCAAACCTATGAAGCTTGGCCCCCCCGAACTTCCAAAATCCACAGTCGAACAATAGCAGGCAAGAAGAGTAGATCGCAAGCCCAGAGCAGTTGAGATATGAACTTGTGGGCTGAGATATGAGGAAAGGCTTAGAGGAGCAGCAGAGGTAAGGTAGGCGACCCTTCCCTCCAAAGCTTGGGCCCAACGACTTGCCAAATCTCCCACGCCGAGCAGAACATAGACCAGAAATGCAGAACATGCGCGGCTCCTAGGGTTAGCGAGATCTCGAGCTGTAGACCAAACTAGACAAATCCATTTAGTGGAAAGGAAGAGGGAGGTTAGAGTAGCCTACCCTCTAAATTTCAACCAAAACAGATGGCTAGATCTTCGAGAAAGAGCAGTAAACCAGGCAGATGAACAATGACTCAAGAACCCAGTAGAGAGAGTACCCTTGAACAGTACCCACGAGAGGAGCAAATGGCAAAGCTTTTCTTATAAGCAATTTCCTTCATCCCTTGGGATAAGTACACTAATGGTGCCACAAGTTGTGTACGACACTTACTTTGGTGCCAAAAGTTTCCGTCGGATCATTTAAGTGCCAAAAAATTTGAAAAACGCTTACTTTGGTGCCAACGCCGATCTAATCGACCGGAAATCCGACGTGGCCTTTTTTTTTATATTAATTTCTTATGCTGATGTGGCTCGCTAGAGTTTCCTTGGATCATTAGGCCTTCAAACGACGTCGTTTTGGCGTCCTAACGCCAAAACGACGCCATTTGGTGTCTCCCCCAATTCAAACCCTAAATCTCGATGGTCCCCGCGCTCGGCGGCTGCGGCTTTAACCCCGACCTCAACCTTGACGATGGCCACTCGGTGGCCGCAGCCTCGACCTTGATCCCGACCCTGACCTCAATCCCAACCCCGACGACGGCCACTCGGTGGCCAAGTCGAAGGCTGTGATCTAGCTGGTGCTCGTGGAGGCCGCCGACGAGTGCGCCGCTATTGATGTCTCCCTCTCCATCTCCGATCTCCCCAACGAGTGCTTGGCTTGCGTCTTCTAGTACTTAGGCTTCGGCGACTAGGGCTAGTGCTCCCTCGTGTGCCGTCGAGGGCATCTAAACAGCGCCGAGCAATGGCGGTTGAGTGAGTGACGGTGGCCCAGCGACGGCGGAGGCCAAGCGACGATGGCCGAGCGAGCTAGGTTGGAAAAATCCCTAAATGAGTTAAACAGAGTCGTTTTTGTGAGGCCATCCATGTAAGATGGCAAAACGACGTCGTTTTCTTA